>JBAMCL010000270.1:0-512500 GCA_037075165.1 Hirtodrosophila histrioides
AGATAACTTCATCTGTCATCGGCCTACCCATTTTTAATGGGTACACGTAATAAATAAATTTTTACTAAATTAAAGTCAAGTCAACTAAATTAAACTTATAACGAAAAAATAAAAATTCGAAACGAATTCAAAATATATATTCGGTATTAAAAATACCAAAAATGTGAATGCAAAAAAAAAGTTTCTGATTGGCCCATGGGGGGATCGAACCCGCGACCTTCGCGTTATTAGCACGACGCTCTAACCAGCTGAGCTAATGGGCCACCTTGAAACGGAGCGGCAATGACGCACTCACATTTTTACAATCAATGCCAACAATCTATAAATAGATGGGCGCGAGCAGTTTGACAAGCACTGAACTAGAACGCGATCACAGCGACAGCAAGAGCTTTAGTACCAGGCGAAAGCGCAAGAAGCTTTTAAAGCTTTGACTAATTAGCGCTCTCAAGTTAACGATGGCACCGGAAGAGCATTGCCAACATGTTTGCTTCTGTTACATGTTCTTAGTGTTGTTGTTGTTTTTGTTGTCGTAGGTGGGGACGGCAATAACAATGGGAAGCACAATGACTGCTTAAGGAAGATGGGAATGCGACTTTACAAGTCATTTTGCACATTTCCTTGACATTCTCATTTCAGCAGTAAGTTTTTTTTTTAGCTTTTTAGGTTTCATTGTGTCCACAGCTGCATATACATATGTTTGTATGTATGTATGTACATGCATACCCGTATGTATGAAGCGTGTTTCTCTCTCTCTATTGTGTGTACGTACACACACACATATGTATGTACCTGCTCATATTTTACAAGGCGCGAAGGGGAGGGGATGTCTGTTCATTAGAGCGTCGCTTAATTAGCGCAGCGCTTTGTTTTGCACACACTTCCACTTCCTATTCCCCATTCCCCATTCTCCAATTCCCACTCCCCATGCTCATTCTCATTCTCATTGCTATTTATGCCTGTGCCATTGGCCCCAGCTCTGGCCACGTCAGCGGCATTGCGTCATTCCATGTCTCTCATTTAGAGCTTCTGGCGCGCTGCCCTACATGTGACCGTGTGGCCTAATGGATAAGGCGTCGGACTTCGGATCCGAAGATTGCAGGTTCGAGTCCTGTCACGGTCGGTTGGGCGTTTCGACAAAACAACGTTACGGCATTCCTTTTTTCTTTTTTTTTTTTTTGTTGCACATCTTTTAATTGTCATTGTCGCATCAACATCATTACTCAATTTGTCAGTCGTTTAACGTTTCCATATTTTGCCGTCTCCCGCCTGGCCCTGCCCACTCTTCACAGTATCTAGATGGCAATTAATTTCCATGCGAATGACTCGATTTGTTTGCGTCGCCTTTTTTTCTTTTTTTTGCAGCTGTTTACGTTGACATCCGTTTTTCTAGCTGCCCGTTGATGGGGCCCTAATTAATTCCTTAAGCTGTCTCTGCAGCTACTATTCCGCATATGCAGCCAGGCGGGAGGTGGTGGTGCGGAGTTAGTGCGGGTGCTTTAGTCTGGGAGTTGTCTGGTGGGTGTCACATTATTTCAACTTTTTGCTAGGCAAAACTTTTGCTACCCAAGTTGGCCCTGCAAGGTGTGCGGAAAGTGCTACCATAACCGACCATAACCTCAATTATATGCAGCAGCAGCAGCTCATTGTGTGCCCTCCATTGTCACTTTATACCTTACTTTGTGTCCTGACCTGCCCTTCACTCCCACTCCCCTCACTCCCGCACTGTCTGACTGCGTCCGAACTTTTCGATAAGCGTTTAATTGCAGGTCGAGAGCTCGGAGTTCGCATTTCCCAAACGGGAAATGCGTTGAACAATTTCAACCGGAAGTTAAATGTCAGAGCTGATTATTTGCTGTTGTTTTTGTTGCTGCTGCTGCTGTTTGCGGCAATTTATGAGCGGCAGTGGTAAAAAGTAAAAATATACTCATATAAAAAGAAAATTATGCACCAATTGATCTGATTGGATTGTCAGTAGTTGAAATATTGAGTTACACATGTACTTTGAAGTGTAATTATGCCTTCAGGCTGGCTCTATGATGTACCAGGCCGTGATTATACTACTAGTATTACAGAGCCTTTGTAGAGCTCCTCAAAGCGTTTGTTGCCAAAAAGCCAACATTTTCAACACAAATATCCGCTGTCTACCGATTGTTGCCTGGCCAGCTATTATATATTCATCCAATCTTAATCAAATTAGTGCAAACTATATCAAATTTAACTGGTAATAACGCCTTTCTTTGGCGTGCTGGAGATATACAGTACAATAACTTTAAGAATGTTGCTAGATCTTTAAAATTTCCTCAGGCGCTCCCTAGCTGAGAGCATTTTAGAAAGCGCTCTCAGCGAAATATGTCACCTTGTATGTCTATCTCGGTACTGACTAACACGTGGCCTTATACACTTAACAAAGTCTCGAAATAGTTGTCACTCTGTCAACAGAACAACTATAATTTATTCGAGAATTTTCTTACAATCATTCATGAAAATGGAAGAACCCAATACCGACAAGCCAGAAGAACCAGTAAGTTAAACGATTCAAAGGATGTGTTGCAAATTGCAACTTCTAATTGTTTCCCTTCCAGGAGGGAGGCGATGGCACACTGTCTGCAGAGACCGTGATCAATTCTGGAGATTCTGGTCAAGGAGATTCTGAGGTTCCAATAGTGATGAACCCAACCGAGGATAACCCTTCGGACAGCGAAGATCTTGATGCTGAGATACAGGAGAAGTTGGTCGTTATGATGAAAAACACTCAGGTGCACGAAGAACTATTGAAGGTACTCAATGCAGAGGGGAAGATATCTCCGAGTAACTTGCCGCCGATTGAGTTGTCGCCAGTTGAAACACCCGAGGAGAAAGAAGAGAGGCGCGCTAAACAGTTTGAAACGGCTAAGAGAGTTTTATCACGAGTTCTTTACAAGGACGCTGAGGAACGTGATGAGTAGACAATTTCTTGTTTGCCTAAATTACAATTAAATTGCATGAAAGTAAACCTAATCAATGAATAAATAAAATCAAGAACGATTCAGGAGCATAAATACCCTTGCATTAATGCTTTTCATACAATCACTCAATGCTCGACCTATTTTTCCTATGGCAGCTATAAGGTATAGGTTAACTAAGCTAACCTTATAAGATATAGTGATCTGATCCGGTTGGCGTCGGCACTGTACTGCCTGCCAAAACTAAGGCGCAACTGTGGCAAGTTTCATCTGGATTGCTCTACAATTGGGAGACAAGTTTGCATAGAAGCAGACAGAAGGATAGATGTTTCAAAGAGGATGGTTCTACTCCTTTTGAGCAAAATGGTTTGGAGCCGAACCGGTTCAAGCTCGTCTGACAGTGTTTGCTACAACAGCTCGCAGCGTCTTGAAGGTTTTCACTATTTGGTGCCTTGAGGAACGAATTCTTTTCCTTTTTGGCAGCCATTGACAGGACGAAATATTGAAATATTATGGCAACCGTGGGCCGTATGCATGTAATGGTAATTTTAGAATCTTATGTGCCCGTGGCTGGCATATTAAAGTGTCCGTCCTCTAATTTCTTAGCAACCTGCGCCCTCCGCACCACACACTTGTGTCTTAGGCGTGTGCGTGTGTGTGTGTGTGTATGCGTGTGTATGGTGTGTTTGGGTGCAGGAAAATGAGCATAAAACAAAGTTTATGTGCAACTTTTTGATTACAAATGCAAATTACAGCGTCTGCGTCTGCGTCAACGTTGGCAGCGACAGCGACAGCGGCAGCGGCAGTGGCAGCTCATGTTGAAGCTGCTGCTTGAGAACTCAGCAAAAAAATAAAAGGAAAAGAAGAAAGTTTTTGATATTGCAGCAAAATTGCGCCAATGTTTGTTTGTTTGTTTGTATGTGTGTTTGTTTGTTTGTTTGTTTGCTGTGTATGTGTGTGTGTGTGTGAGGGTGTATGCCTCCTTGTATGCCATTAAGTTGTGCGCTGTTTTGGCAGCAAGTTGACAAAACATTTCATTTGCAGCCAAAAATGCGTAATCATAATGTGAACCAGACAGAGACAGACATCCCGAGCGGAAGAGAGAGGAGTTAAGCACTCTTTGCCTCGCCCGAGATGTGTTTAATAGGCGGGTCCTCGGTTCATTTTAACTCGCAGGATATAAAGTTATGCCTGCCGGTTACGAGAGTGGGGGGGAGGGACGCACAGACCCCTGGAACAAGTTTTACGCTACAGTTGAGCTCTTTAATTGTCGCCCGATTGTTTTACTTCCAGGAATTCGCATTGTACGCTATTTAAAGTTTAAAAACAAAGTGCTAACAGGCATTTCAAAGTATTAACAATAAATAACCCCAATCTTCTTCGGCGTGCAGCAGATAAATACCCTTCCAGATAAATGCCCCTCAATTAGGACAGATTCTTCCATCTACCATAGAGTATATAGACAATCCACTTGGTACGACGGCATTGAACCGACAACTTTGCTTGGATCAGGGCCACTTAGGCTTCGTATTCCGTCGGGTGGCCCTCGGGAGAACACGAGAGCGTAATTTATATGGCAAAAAGGCTCTCTCTGATCCAAGCAAATTTGTGTGCTCGATGCCGTCGTACCAAATGGGTTGTCTATATACTCTATGGTCGATAGCTTATAGTCATTGGATTTAGAAGGCAACCTAGTATCATGAAACCAGCAATTGCTGAGTTTGAATGAAGTATCTTCATAACCAAAAATGATATTCACACAAAAATATGATTTTTCATCCTATTGTTCCTATGGAAGCCATAATATATAGCGCTTCGATGTGTACCAAATTTGATCAGTCTGTACAAAACATAATAAACATTCGATTTGATGACTTTGGTTGGGATATCTTTAAAAACAAAAAAGTTGTTCATACAACCCAATTTTCGTGACCGATTGTTCCTATGGCAGCGATATGATATAGTGATGCGATTTTTATTAAATTTGGTCAGATTGCATAAAACATATAGAAATTAACATTTGATGAGTTTCGTAAGGATATCTTTATCAACCAAAAAGTTGTTCATACAAAAACATAATTGACGACCGATGGTTCCTATGGCAGCTATATGTTATAGTAGTCCGATTTAAACCAAATTTGTTCAGACTGTGTAAATTGTTTAGAAACTCGCTTTAAGTGAGTTTGGTGGGGTTATTTTCATAAATGAAAAAGTTTTTCATACAAAAACATAGCTTTCGAAAGACCGTTTCTATGACAGCTATATGTTATAGTGGTCCAATCCGGCTGGTTCCGACATATGGACTGCCTGCAGCCATAAAAAGGATCTGTGCCAAGTTTCATAGCGATATCTCTAACACTGAGTTACTGGCTTGCATAGAAACAGAGGGATAAAGACTCGGCTGAACAAGAATATATAATCTTTGTGGGGTCGACAACGTCTTCCTGCGTTACACAATTCGTGACAAACTTATAATACCTTCTGCAAGAGTATAAAAAGCCAATTATGACTGTCCAACCAACCAGGAATATAATATATTTAAGTTGCCACTTCAAGAGTTGAACCAGAACTCAAATCTCTTGCTTTTCTGGCTGTAGGAGGAGCCAGGAGCTAAGTGGATTAAACTGCGAACATTTCATTTGAATACCTTGCATTATCGAATTGAATTTGATTAAATTGATTGCTGTCCACTGAGAGTTTAGCCGCTTTTCTCAAATCTCCATCTCCATCTCGAATGCTTTTCAAAGGCTGAACAAGCGATGGAAAACGCATCAAGTTTTAAATGCTGCGAATCGGCAGAGTTCAGAGTCGGATTCAAATTCAAATTTAAATCAAATTAAATATTTACTTGCTGTTAAATTTATGACAAGCGAATGGCAAACAAATCGCATAAAAAAGGCATTTTTGTGGTTTTTGAAGTGGCGAGAGGCGCACATAAAAAAGTGCGGCAAATATTTGCGTGCAGCTGCGACTGGAGTAGGGGGAGGAGGGCAACGAAGGGTTTGTCGGTTACCAAGGGACGAGAAGTTCAAGGAGGCAAAAAAGGAACAATTCTTTAACTTTTATGTGGCACTTTGGCCATTTGAGAATTGCTAAGCCTAAGGGCAAAGGCAACAAAAGTAATGCCAAAGCCATCAAAATGCATTTATCAGTTCTAGGGATTGGGCCCCAGTTTGATGGACTGCTGTCAGGGACTGGCTAAGACTACGACTAACTGACTGACTAACTGACTGATGGACTGGCTGACTGGTTGACTGGAGCAGTGGTCAAGTGGCTGGCTCAGCAGCTCAGTAGTCAATATTTAATTTGTCAAAATGTCAGCAGCTGAAGCTGCACGTGGCATAAGAGATTTTAGTGGATTTTATATCCATTTATTTGTTTACTTGTTAGCTTGTCTGAAAGTTCTAGTCAGTTGCATTTAACAATTTGCTGATAAATTAACGGGGTCCAGGCAAGTGGACGGTGCCGGTCTATGCTCGCTAAGTGAAACAAGTGGCAACTGACAGGACTCTAAGGATGGCTAACAACTTTTTAGCCCTGGCCTTAGCAATGACATTTAATTTTTCAACACAGAAATCTCCTTGACTTTGCTTCTTGTTGTTGCTGTTGTTGTTGTTGACTGTCTGACCCGTTGCCAGTCGGCTGGACTGAAAGCCAGACCCTTCCAGACCCCCCTCTATTTGCCAGTTTTAGTATACTACGGTCGGCAAATATGCAAATGAAGTTTTAATTCAGATTTATGGCCTTAGAGACAATGGCAACAATTTGGCCAAAAGTTTTGCAGGCTAACAAAATATTTGGTCATCAAACACGACAACGATAAACTGATCCGAAATGAGCTGGATTTAAATTGTTTGTTGCAATTACTATAAACACGGGCGAAGTATTTAATAACAATTAGCGCTAATTACATTAAAAATTATTTAATTGCACGCAACGTACATTCGCGCTTAATGCTATTTGCTATCGATTCAAATAACTTTTGAAACGATTTTAATCTGCATAATTAATTTTACCGACAATAATAAAAACATTCATTTAACTAATACACAACAAACACCAAACAAACAGTACAAACTCTCGACTAGCAGATATCCTGTATCAATTTACATACTACAAAAGATACTTTTATATCTTAACTCGCAGATATGTTCTCCAGGATAAACGGATAAGTTCCAGTTCCAATTGGACTTTAGATTGTTTAATTGCTTTATTGAGTGATTTGTTTTGGAATATCCTTTTATTTGATAATTTCTTTTGAAAACACTATTAATGTGAGTAATAGAAAATAACTTATTTTTCGGATTATAAAATATGTGAATATTTTGATTTAAATAACTTTCATTTAACGCTGTTTCAACTTCCAAGTGTTTTTTTCCTTCCGAATCGTTTTGGACCTATATGTTCCTGCTTTGCAATATTAAAATAATATAAAAATATCCTGAAATATCAACAAATTTTGCTTTTTAAATTCTGAATCAATGTCAAAACTCTTTTAGCTGACGTAGTTCATTTTAATATATTTTTCATCATTGTTATCAAAATTTTCCTCTCCTACATGTTTCAGCTCTTTATTGTGGCTTCTTCAGGGAGTCTGTTGAATATTATTATAATAATATACATAGATACATAAATTTGCGTACATGTTTGACCGCAATACGTTAAGTATGTATATATTACATTTAAGAAACATATACAATACATATTTATTGCAAGTAATCATATTTTCTCCTACGGAGTTTTCAAGGTTCCCAAGCATAAATTCCATTGTCGATCTATTTATCTGGTTTAATTTTTGTTTAAAACGATTTTCAAATTTCGGAACAGCTAGAAATTTCGAATGAAAAGTGGGCTTCAGGCTTTGTCCTACAATAACTTTTCCAAACAACTTAATTAAAGACTAAACTAATATAAGTGTGGGAGAGAAAAAAAATAGTATATAAACAAGTAAGATTGCTATAGGCGAGTATACCCGACTACAAAACTCCCTGCACCCAGGTCAAAAATTTCCGATCGCATCTTCGTACACTTACCCACACACAACGACGCCCACATACAGGCTACAGCACTAGCGACAGCGCAAGCGAGACATTTAAAGTGGTGGCTGTGCTGATTTTTTACACAGTTTCAGTACCCCCTTGGGTACAGGTCAAAAATTTCCGATCGCATCTTCGTACACTTACACAAACACAAAGACGCCCACATACAAGCTACAGCACTAGCGACAGCGCAAGCGAGACATTTTAAAGTGGTGGCTGTGCTGATTTTTTACACAGATTTAGTACCCCCTTGGGTACAGGGAGTAAAAATATTATGTAGATTATTAGAGGAATCTCCCACTGGGGAGCTCCCTTGGGTAACTTCATAAGTAACCTCATTCTATCAGTTTCCTTTCTTCCTTGGCAGTCACTTAAATCGGTTAGAAACTAATTGCATTGTGTAAAAATTGTAACTCTATACATTTCTTAAGCTGTAATGGATAAGTGCGGACTCATATTTCCCAAAGGACTGTCTTCCATAGCGATTTCTTAATCCAAATAATCATTTAACTAGAAATAAAGTTCGCTGAATTTTGGTTAAACTTTGCGCAAGTCATTTATTGTTAAGCATGGAAACTAAATTCAACTTCTGAACCCCTTAAGCCGTTAAGCCACTGCTCGTGAGCGCCCCATATATGATTAGGGCAATCTTTCTTACATTTTATTAAAGCAAACGCTGGCAACTACTCGTTATCTGGCATAAACTACACTCGTGGCAAAATTTGGCATCGATTTGAACAGAGTGCAGAAAATGCGTTTTGCTTGGGGTGCTGAGAGTCTCCAGCAGCATATCGACCACAAACTCAATTGGCCAACACTTTCCACACAGCTGACACTAATGCCCTCAGCCGAGTGTATAATCTGAGACCCCAATGCGTCCAATACGCGTGGCTGGTTAACCGCAGGACGCTCAAGCCAAGGAGTGAAAGTTTTGGCTGTGGAGGAACCGACTCGATTCGGCTTGCCAAACAAAATCAATGTAGAGTTTTAGTTAATTAAAACACAATAAAATATGCAAATGCTACGAGTGCTTCACAGGCAACCGACCGCAGCCAGACAGCATCGGAGTTTGGGGCGCAACCGCAAACAGGGCACAAGTCTATGGAATTGCACCCGGTTCGTTGCTGTTTCAGTTTGCCAAATGGGATTTGATGTGCCAAAGTCAAAGTCAAGTGCGCCAAAAATGATGCAACCAGACCAGACAGCTGCCACAAGTGCAGGATGGGGGGGTAAGCGCATACGAGTGTTTTTGCCCCGGCCCCACATGACGTATGCGTGATATTCAGTAAGTGCATGCCATACAATATGCAGCACTCGTATGTGCGTGTCCACTGAGCCACAATCCAGCCCAATCCAGGCAAAATATGCTTGGCATGCTTGCCAGCTGACAGGCCATTGTTGCACTGAGAACAATCACGGCGAACTTCTGATCAAATCACGAGCTTAAGCTTCTGCATTGATACCAGCTCACTATTGAGCACATTTCACGTTGTTTCTAATTTAATAAAAACAAGGAAGTCATACTTTCATTCTTTACTAGCAGCACAAGTGAAATATTTTGAGGGAAATCTTTACTCTACTTAATATTTACACTAAGTAGAAGAATCAGACCTTTTACGTTGGCTACCTGCCTTTGGAAAACTGAAATTCATTGAAAAGTTCCCATTCTCACATATGACAGGATGAAATTCTTCTGCCATTTAGATTGATTGACTGCAATTCAATAGTAAGAATCGCAACACTTAAGGGAAATTCCATTCAGCAAAATCTTGCCGCAAGTGGAATACCGGAACATGCTTCAGCAATCGTACAGCTTTAAAAGCACCTGAAAGCTTTTAAATGCTAATAAATGTAGAATTATTTATCTTTGAAAGCACTGGAAAGCCTTAAAGGATTATATATTATATATGAAATTGTGCAGCTTTGAAAGCACTTGAAAGCTTTGGAATGCTAATAAATGTAGATCTGTTATCTTTGAAAGCACTGGAAAGCCTTATAGGATATTCAATATGAAATTGCACAGCTTTGAAAGCACTTGAAAGCTTTAAAGCATATTAAAGCTCACTTAAGATGGAAAAGTCACGAGTTAAGACTAACGAAAAGCTACAGTTTGATACAATTTCCATTAGTTATTTTCATGAGGCATGCTTTGCTGATTTGCCAGATTAATCCTAGATTAAGGAATCACATAAACTAGGCATTGAAGTAGAACCCCGTTTGAAAATGTGTACACTGTTCTTTGCGAAATACATTTGAAATGTTGATCGTTGATCGTTTTCTACTCAATCCTTTCATAAAACACATTTTAAGCTGTTATAATTTTGGACATACGTTTGTTTCCGTAGTGTATAAGCCACTGACAGCTCAATTAATAGCATTTTCGCTGCCAGGCGGCTGGTTTAATGCATTTATTTATTTACACAAGAGCAACAAAACCTCCAAAAAACAAAAAACAAATGAAAGAGGCTGCACTTTAAAGTGCAATCATTTAATGCGCTACTTAATGCGACGCGTCCTTTCAATTTTATTACAATCTGCAAACTGCAACCTCAGAATGTCATCCCATCGCACCACCGAGCCACCCCTCGCTCGTCCCATGTGGTTCGCTCAGCGGTTTTCAAGTGTCAGCTGTGCGGCTGGGAGGTGACTTTAAGTGGTGCACTTTGCCCAAACAAAGAGCGAACATAGCCAGGAGCGGGGCGGTGGCGGTGGCGGGCAGGAGGTTGTCGTGTCCTGAGATAGAGACACAGTTGCCAATTATGCGGGGACCGCTTAATAAATATGAAGCGACATAAATGACCAAAAGTTTGCCATACCCTGTAGTCAGTAACCCACAGCGGGTATTCCGGTTCGGAAGGCTTGTGAATAAACTAGAGTAAATAGAAATATGGGTTACTTAATTTAGAATCAACTGTGACAAATCTGTATGTATTATAGCTGAATAGCATTTCCGACCGTCTTTTGACATACTTTTTACACAAGTTTAGTGGTCTATCTATAAAGTATATATATGTATATATATATTCTTGACCAGCATCAACAGCCGAGTCGATCTAGGCTTTTCCGTTCTTTCGTCTGTCGATCTCAGGAACTATAAGAGCTAGAGACACTGAAGTTGGATGCATCTTCCTGTTTCTTTTTAATCTCAGATATTACCTCCAACTCTCCCCCTGCAAATCCATAAAAAACGATTTATAAGGACAATTTCAAAGACATAGCTTTGATTCGTAGTATGCATAGTAATTAGGTAGTTGTTGATCTACTGCACAAATTTCATATCGATCGGATAGTAAACACGGAAGTTATTCCCGTAAGTAGTTGCATAATTGCAGAGCGCGGGGAAGCAGTACAGACCACGCTTGAATTGCACTGCTTGCACTTGCTTGTATGTGTAAGTGTACGAAGTTGTGCCTTGCGAACTTCAGACGTGCGTACAGGGTGTTCCGTCGTCGGGTATGCGCGACTTGAGCGTTCTTACTTGTTTAA
This sequence comes from Hirtodrosophila histrioides, assembly GCA_037075165.1. Taxonomy (NCBI): domain Eukaryota; kingdom Metazoa; phylum Arthropoda; class Insecta; order Diptera; family Drosophilidae; genus Hirtodrosophila; species Hirtodrosophila histrioides. Next base: position 11,468 of record JBAMCL010000270.1, read on the forward strand.
TGTTTTCAGTTTTTTGTTGTTGGGTAAATATATGAAGGCACAACAAAATAAAAGTCGAATGCGTAGCCGCAGCCGCAGCGCCGACCCTCGTCTAGGTACAACAACAACAACAACAACAACAACAACAATGATGATACAAAACAACAGTGACAACAACAACAACATTGACAGGCCAACAAAGCAAAAGGCATAAATATTGTGTTCACGATTCCTGTTGCCAGAATTCCCTCCATAACTGACCAACAACTCATGAAAAGCGACAGCGTCAGGGGAAACGGGAAACGGGGTACCAGGAGGGAGGGGTTTGTGGCAGCACATGAATAACATTTATGACTGGCTTAAAATACTTACATAAATTAAATTATTTATAAATGTTTTAGTTAAGCGGTCAGCGAAGCGACGCAAAATCAAATTTATCATAAGAGAAAAACCAACAAAACTTCCTACGTTGCCATGTAGAAAAGTAACAGATGAACTCTACTTTATTTAACATGGAAAAAACGTGTAGATTATATGCCGAAAATACAGTTAAGTTTTCCTTAAATTGGAGCTAGCAGATGAGATACTAGATACAAGATACAAGTTGGCATCTAGAAAACTTCAGAATATAGATACGAAATTGTTTGAATCGATGTAGACAAGATAAGAATTCTGGTTTCCGCATTATAATGATGTAAGCTACGGATGTAAAGGAATATCGATTATACTGGATTCCATCATCAGAGAGCGGTACTCTACCCGCTGTTTATAGGGTACTAAGATTGATCATCATCGATGTTTTTCTACTGAGCTTGGTTGCCTATATCTTAAAAAACAATTGTTGATGATCGAAAGAATATATATACTTTGCGGGTCGAAGACGTCTCTAATAGAATATATATTCATTAAGATACAAATATAATGCTGTTCTTAAGACTCTTAAGTAACCAATGTCATTGTTATCTTGGAAGATTAAGTATAAGTTAGTTTAACCAATAACAACTGAATACATAGATACGTCAAACAAGCATTTTTCTGAGGCCAGATGCTTTGGTGTTGTCACAACCCCAAGACACTTCGGCAAAAAAGCCGAACTCAACACAACCCCTTCGTGGTTTGCCAGCTCGGCAAAAAAAAAAGCCGAGTATTCAGTTGTTAATGGTTTAACTCTATTATATGTCTGCTAGTCTTATATTCAGATTCCATTTACGATTCGGAAGAAAAATTTTAAAATCGAAATTATTAGGTGTTCTAAATTCCGAAAATCTAATGAAAATTCCTCAAAAAGAGTTGTACTTTTGAGTGGTATTACCTTGATTCAACTAAATTACATTGAGCTTTTCTACACAATTTTCAGACTGTTTCCCCAATTTTCCGAACAGTGTAGGGGATTGTTCCAAAATCTTTGAGATGCGAATACATCGAAATATTTAATGTGTATAGCTTTGAAAATGAGTTTGAAGCTGATTGAACTAATCTTAGGCTTTGGGACCTCTATTAACCGGCCATGGAGGTGGATTTTACAAAATCATTGAAATATATATGGGCATTTCCCCAGAAAGGTCCACCATATTCATTGAAAGTCCATCGGGACCGAAATCTTTAAATTGATCCAAAAATGTTTGAAAGCGTATTAAATTAAGTTGATGTTAATATTGGACCCGGAATAAGTGTATTATTTGCGTTGAATAAGTTTTAAAAAACAATCATTACTTAAAATTATACCATGGAAATTTATGTAACGTCACGCCATGTAACGTAACGCGACCTACTACCAAAATAAAAAAAAAAACCAGAAAAGATTTTTCAAAACTATAAATTGGAAAATTAACATACATTAATCCAAATCATACAAAAAATAAAATTATGCCAAAAGGCTTGCTAATTTTGCTTGCTTAGAACTTCAAGTCGAAACCAACTTCCGTTTTTCGTAACGTAACGCCATCGCCTATTTTGGCTTATATCTTTTAATCGGAATGTCCGATTGCTTTCATCCCTTTTGGCCAAATATAGTCCAACTGAATTGCTACTCAGATATAAAAAAAACCTTACACAAATATTACGTTCTTTAGGTGTTTTGTCATATTTTGTCGTACGAACGTAACGTAACGCCATTGTGGAAATGCCCATATACATATATGCAATCGAAGACTACCGACAATGAAATATATTATTCTATTTCGCACATTTTCCCTGCCTCAAGAAGCTTATTATTGATTATTATAATTTTTAGCAAATTAGCTCCGAAATGAATTAATTAAGCCAGCTTCTTATTTACTCTTACCTTTTACTTGCCTTCTTTCTTCTTTTCAACTAAACCAGCCAACTAACTGAGCTCCTCTGGCCGCAGATGAAATCAGTTGGAAACTCTCTTATGACTACTTTCAATTTACATACACTCTGGCCAGGATGCGAACTGGATTTCAGCTTACCCACAACCTACTTATGATTGTGATTACAATTACGATTTTACTTTGCCCGGAAATCGACACAAAACGTTGCGTTTTATGCTGCGCCTTCAGCGAATTAACCAAAAGTGGCGCCAGAAAAAAAGTGCCCCTGCTCCGGCTGCTGATCCGGTTACTTCAACAGGGCCCAAACGAAGTGCCAAAGCAAAATAGACGCGCCCTTTGGTTGCCCAGCCGGGCTGCAGGGGGAGCAGCAGCAGGAGCACAAGCAGAAGCAGGAGCAGGAGCAGGAACAGCAGGACGCGATGTCGGACAACGCGGGGCAATTATTGTAAGCGGCTTTCATCGTGCGATGATTACACTTACAGCTGAAATGGCGCACAACAAGAGGAGGATAGGTCCAGAATATCCAAAGGGAAAACAGATAGAAAAAAATACAAAGTGAAGTGATATCTTTGGAGCAGCGAAGAGTATATACCCTTGCAAGCATATTCAGGTCCTGTTTCCAATCCGAATTGTCTAAGATACTTTTCTCCTGTTGAAGACTTTTACATTCAACTGAACCAAAAGCAGCACTTTTCAACCCGAATGTTCAATCGATTTATAGAATTTAAAATAGCTAACAAAGTGGATTCCAAGTCGAAATTGGGTGTTAAATATTGAAGTCATTCTTATATTTAGAAGCTGTACCACATTATAATCTCCACATTACAACACGCTTTAAAAGTATTAACAATATTAGTTGTAGCTAATTTCAATATCATTTGAGGTCTATACTATACATACATATAGTAAATGTTCGAGGTATCTTTTAAATTTTAAAATGAGAAAACTTATATTTAACTAACTAATCTGAAGTGTGGCAGGGTTGTCCCCGTTCTTATGTTATTAAATATGATTAGTTATCGATAGTATCGATGCTGGCTACTATCGGCTATCGAAGCTTATTTAACAATTTGAAATGTGGCAGGGTTGTCCCCCTTTCAATGTTATCAAAAATTATTAATTATCGATAGTATCGATGCTAGCTACTATCGGCTATCGCAGCTGATTTAACAATTTGAAATGTGGCAGGGTTGTTCCCATTTTAATGGGCTTAAGACTGATGAATTATCGATAGTATCGATGCTGGCTACTATCGGCTATCGCAGCTGATTTACCAATTTTAAATGTGGCAGGGTTGTCCTCCTTTCAATGTTATCAAAGTCGATTAATTATCGATAGTATCGATGCTGGCTACTATCAGCTATCGGAGCTAATGGGCTTCCACCAGAGGTGGCAAAGTAAATCAAGTTAGTTCGTAATCTGAGACACCTCCTGAAGTGCGTTACAGAAATCATGAAAAATATAATACCCGATGATAGGGTATATAAAATGGATATAAAAAAATGGTCGGCCGTTAAGAGGGCGGCGATTGAAGGAGCGGGCGGGTAAAACAACAGCAGCAACAACAGCAAAACCAGAGAATAGACGGCAAAACATTCCTAAAAACGCATTTTGCTTGCTGTTGGTTGTTGGTTGTTGGTTGTAGGTTGTTGGTCGTTGGTTGGCTGCTTGTTGGCCATGTTTGTTGGCCTAATTAGTGCTGTGCATTTTTATGGCATAATTTTCGGCGTTGTAAGCGTTTTGGCGCCATCAAAATGTACAACATGGAAATATTACATTAAAATTTATGAAGCCGCAAGGCGGACAAACACACAAAATGCAAAAAATAAAAATAAAAAAAAAGAACTTTAGGTACACTACAAATAAGTACAAACAAAACTGGCTACATTGAAACGACGTGGATGCGGCCAGCGGTTGGTCCTGCTACAGGATAGCCCAAGGATTACGGCCATGGCAATTAGCGGCCAGATTGAGGCTGCGATTTTGTAGCATTTTGGGCAATTTCAGTGAACTCACCTGCAAAGATACAAAGATAAAAAGTATGTCAGTATTTAATAAATGTTTTACAATTACAAATAATGTAGTTAAACAAATATGTACTTAGGATTGTATAACAATTTATGCTCTTATCCAGGACTCATCTCAAAGGTCTTCATTAGAGCTGCACTGTTAATGATTTCATTTTATATTCATACTTCCTGCATGCTTAAGACGATGTTTACATCCGAAATACATTTCATAATATGTACTTTATATCCTTAAGCAAAGCAGAACAAATTTAATCGCATTAACTTTAAATTGAATTGCAATAAAGAACATTATAAGCAACCGAAATTTCCTCAAGGACTTTTTTGAAAAGTACTTATGTTTAGCCGCATTTAAATGAAATCTAATAAGATTAAATACTCTAGAATTTTAAAATTTCATAAAAGCAAGAATAAACAGCTAGATATCCTCTGAATGCCGAAGATATGTATACTTCTGACAAAGTTTTTCACACAAAAGCGAACAGTGAGCCTATTGATTGATTAATAATAAAGTAGTCCGATTTTGATCATATAAAAACAAACCATGTAAAGTATAATAAAACCCGAGCATGGATATAATATCGGTAGAGACAAAACATATTTCATAGTAAAAAGCAACATTTGTGCAAAGTTTCATTACGATAGCTCGAAGACTGAGAGTCTAGTTTTCGCTATAAGGAATTGGAATCAAGAATATATATACTTTGTTGGGGGCGGAATCGTTTCCTTTTCACAGCTCTACAAATTTCGCGACAAAATAACAATTTAGCGCCATTTGTTGGAGAATGTTTGTTTATTTTGCATTTTTAAAATTCCTTTTTTCACTTCAACAGAATTTATAAAGAAAATTTTGGGTACAGGGAGTAAAAGGGAAAATGCTGTTAGCTTTTCATCTTGTTCAAGACAAAGTCAGGCGAAACAGCGAATCGCAAGGCTCGTTCGTCTAAAAAGTCCTTTTTAATATGACGATTTAATTTAAAAAGCCTTTCATTATAAAATAATTTAAAAAACACAATTAGGACTGGCTTTGACGGTGAAAAATTCTAAATTTTATAAATGTCCGATTTTACCAGCAGATTATAATCACAAGCTGTCAGCTTGGGGTGATGATGAAAGTGCCTGACTGGAGTTCGCTGATGGTAAGGCAGGACTATGAGCCAACACTAAAAAATCTAAAGAATTAAATACTATTAAAACAAGTAAGAATGCTATAGTCGAGTATACCCGACTACGAAACTCCCTGTACCTAGGTCTAAAACTTTCAAACATATGTTCGTCCACTTACACATGCACACACACATACACAAAGCCGCACACACGCGAGCCACAGTGTATGCGAGGCGTTCTAAGTCGTGGCTGTGCTTCTTCTTCCCCCCCTCGCTCCAGTACTGAATCTTGTCCGTTGAATAACTTCCGTGCTTATTATCCGATCGAAATTTGGACAGTATATTAAGAGTGACCAAAGTAGTGTACATGCCAAATCCTAAAGCTATATCTTTGTAAAACGTTTGGATCGATTTTTTTCCAAATTTGGTGTCTCTAGCTCTTATAGTTGCTGAGATCGACGCGTTTATCCGGACAGACGGACAGACAGACGGACAGACGGACATGGCTAAATCGAAATCTCTTTTGATGCTGATCAAGAATATATACACTTTATAGGGTCGGAGATGTCTCCTTCTGCCTGTTACATACTTTTGCACAAATTTACCCATTTTTACCCATTTTATGGGTACAGGGAGTAAAAATCATAAATTAAGGTTATGACTGGGTTTCGAACCCGCGGCTTTGTGTGTCAGCAGCTAGCAGCATACCAATGTTGTTACTCCACTCCACCGTTCCCAGTTAAATCCCCCCCTTACAAGAATGTCTTATATTTATAAAGTTAAATGCTTAATGTGTAAAAATAGAAGACATTTTTGTAATTAATTTAGGGAATTCATCTGATTAAAGTATCGATTAAGCATGGTATGTAGTAATATAATTTATAATTTTGATTATTTATTTATTTATGGAAAGTTCCTATGCGATATGAAATATATCTATAGCTCGATGCTTTCAGCTACCACAAATTTTGATGAATAGTCATAATTATGAAGATAATACTCGAATAAATTCCATTTCGAGTGCGCCGTCTACGATAAAAAATGTTTACCCACATTTCAGCGGAAAGTTTGTTATGCATTTAAACTGTTTAGTTATGTGGTTAAATGAGAAGCCGGCAACTGGTAACTGGCAACTTGCAACTGGCAACTTGCAACTGGCAACTGGCAACTGGAAACCGGCGACGGAACACATTGAGGCAGTCGCAGTCAATATCTTGTGCATTTCAATAGTTCATGGCAATTCGGTAGCTGCAAGAGCAATAAAAATGCATTTCATGCTCGAAACATGACTTGGCTCAATTTATTTTACTTTGGCGCATTTAACGACTTCACACAGGCGCTGGAGGAGCTGCGGCCCGCAACCCGAGACGGGGCAAGAGATGCAGCTGTGGAGGCGCTGCTGGAATTGGCAGGCACACACACACACACACACACACACAACCACATGCATACTCGCATATGCCCGTACTCGTAGTTAAGGCCGTGTAATGGTGTTAGGCCACAATGAGCTCAATTTACGCCAATGATTGGCGGTGCCGGTTGGCAGGGTTCCTTCTTGGGCAGGAGCGTAAGGTGGATGGTATGCCTGGCATAGTCCTGAGTCCGTCAGTCGATTGGTCGGTAGGTGCACACCCCTCCCCCACCCACCCAACCCCGGCGGTTTCGCTTTAGCCGAAAAAGTTTCATGTTTGCATTTCCCTATCGTCTATCGCCCATCGCCCATCGCCTATCGTCTGGCCGTCTCCTCGTCTCCTCGTCTGCTCGTCAGGTCGTCTGGTCGTGTGGCATGTGCTGAGCTCCTCTGAGCCTGTGGGTCCTAAGTAGCAGCCGCCAGACGTTAAACATCGCGTGCAGACAGCCGTGGCAGACAGACATGGACGCTGCCACGCCCCCGCAACAGCAGAAAGTCGTGTTGGCAGCCGGGGGCAACAACAAAAAAATATAAAATAAAATAAAAAATATATATATATACATATATATATAAAATAGTCGCAGACATGAAAATTGCACTGCACACGAAATCGGCGCAGAGAGTTCTTGCCATGTACTCGTACCTTTCCGCCCGCCGCGCCACCACCCTCCACCCTCTCCCACAAAAGCCAAACAAGAAACTACAAGCAAGCCATATATAAAAATCAACTGACATGTCTGTGGGACTGCAGAGAGGTAGGTGGAGAAATAGGTGGGGAGGAGGAGGCGGCAATGGTTGTTAAGGTTTGCGGAAGTCTCCCCTTGGGCTCTCAGGCCCAGCCAAGTTTACTTGTTACACGTAACAAGCACAGCATTCTATTCTTAGCCCCCTCCCCTTCCCCACTAGCGCCCTCCCATGCCACACATCTATTCGAATACCGAATATGTTTAAGGCAATCAGATATTGCCAATGCAACTTTATGAAAACGCCAGCAGACATTTTAATTGTGATTTGTGCACTTGGCGCCTACATTTGACAGGGGACAGGGAACAGGAGACAGAGGACAGGGAGACAGGGGACAACAGAGAGAAGTGGAAGTTTCCTTGACAGCCTCAAAGTTGCCCTTAGAAAGTTAGACTATTGAAATGTCTTGATTTGCCGCCGAATGCTACGGAATACTTATTACGACAGTTGCAAGATAGTCGCATGCCACAACAATTTAGAAGACATCGACAATATACAAAGAAATGCGCGTGTTTAACGACTATCTAATATTTACGCGCAATATTGCGCAACATGTAACGCCAGCCAGTGTGACCGCGATAAATCTTTGAGCGTCTAGATAACATAGACAATATATAAAAAACAACGCGTGTCATCTAATATTAACGCGCAATATTGCACAAGAACGGTTGTTCAAGGGCTATCTAATATTTACGCGCAATATTGCGCAACTTGTTGTTGAAGCTTCACACTGGGGAGAAATCTTTTAGCGTTGAGAAGACAACAATAATATATAAAGAAAACCGCGTGTTTAACAGTTATCTAATATTTACGCGCAATATTACGCCACTTATGGCACCAGGCAGTGTGACCACGACATAATTAATAGCCTCTGCACTATGCCATTTTTGAAAGAAGATTCGATCCAACTTTGTGTCAGAGTTGCGATTAACTTTTTGAAGCAAAATCGTTATATATATGTTATAACCTAGCTGAGGGTATTATAATTTGGTCTCGAAGGAGACGTTTCCGATCCCACAAAGTATGTATATTCTGAATCAGCATCAGTACGAGGGTGGTTTGATAAGTAATCGGCCTTACACCCAGAAAAATAAATGCCATGGAATTCCGAAAATCGCCATAAAATAAAACTCACTCTAAAAGCCAGAAAAAAATTTCTGTTTAATAAAAATAATTTCGAAATTTGAGAAATATATTTCTTAAATTGAAAAAAAAGTCTAACTGCCCATACAAAAGTATGGCCTTAACAATAGAGCGATTTTGGTAATTCAAAGGCATTTATTGTTCTGTGTATAACCAAGGGAATGTACAAAAATATTCATTGTTCGAGCAAATTGTGCTCCATTGGTATAATGTGCTTAAGTCTCTTGCATTTCCAATACTCTTGAAGTGAGTTGGGCTGTTTGAGAACTGGGTGTGTTTGTTCAGTACTCGACACTGTGTGTTAGACACTGCAAGGCAGAGATATAATACCCTCTGCAAGGGTTCGGTCATCATCTATAGACATACTGCACTTGTAAATATTACAAGCCAAAGGGATGCAATTATTTGGGGATTAGGATAGAGTGCAAGCTGGCGCACTTGATCTCTGATGTTGAGAATTTAAATTGGCAATTACTTATCGTAATTAAGCAATTAATTGGTTGCATTTCAAAACATATCCAAAGTATGTATGTAAATTGATAGACAATGCTGCATCCTTGAGCACAAATTGAAAATTGTATTCTAGTTGCCGCATTCATTCTAATTGGCCGAAAGGCAAAACGACGTTAACAACAAGTTGACTAACAACTGTCTAAGTGCGAGCCTATTATGTATTATCAACAGCAACAACAACAACAACATCAACAAAAGCCATTTGCTATTATGATAATTATTTTGAAAGGCTTTGCACGAGTTTTTGAACACAAAAGGGATTTAAATTACGCCGCTAAGCGGTTTATGCAACAGCAGCAACAACAACAACAACAGTAACAACAACAGAAACAACAACAACAACACCAACTCAAAGTTAAGAGCCAACGAATTGCCGTCATCTTAGGAGCAGGGTGGCAGGGAAGAAAGGCGGCTCCTGTGCACAGCTCAGAGAACTCATCAGCAGCCAAGCATCGCATTTTGAGATAAACATAAAGCGCACCTAATGCGTGTGTGTCTGTGTGTGGGTATGTGTGTGTGTGTGTGAGTGTGTGCTTGGTTGTGTGTGTGGGCCCGCAGCCAAGCTACTGTGCACCATGGTATAAACAGGACACATTTTGTGGCATTAGCTTATATCTAACAAAAATGTGATCAGTTTTCAACTAAGCAACAAACAGACAGGCAGTCTTGGAAGAGAAAACAAAAAGGTTCAGCTATGCAAAGATATATATCCCTACAACAGTGTTTTTTATAAAACAAACCCTTTGCCAGATATATAACAATATCCGATATTGTTCAAATTAAATCAACACTACAATAAAACGCGCAATTACTGAAGTTTTTCTAACAAAAACACATTTTCATCAAATTTTTGTGGCTCTGGCAGTTATAAAACATATTAATAGTACGATTTGTACCAATATTGGGTAAGTAATTAATTCTTTTGTGTCAAGATTTCCTTGTGCGTGTGCAATGAAAATTACTAATCTAGCGAATATCCTATTTCATATCCTTGGTTACGGGTGTGGGTAGATTTTCCAAAATCGGTTGTCACTGCTCCGTATTTCATTTTGTGTACAGTTTTGAAAATGATTGAGAAATGTCTTACAACAGTTTCTCATGATATCTTCACCCGTGGGGCTAGATTTCCAACATTGATTCCAGAGTTTTCCACCAGTTTTCCATGCATTTTCCGCCCATTAGGTTGCATTTTTAACTGGCGAAGTACGTGTCAAATGAATTGTTGTATAGATCTTTAAAAATGAGTTTGAATTCGATTGAATTGCAATCAAGAAAGTTTCATAGTAGAGTTTTCAGTGAATTTTCCCTTTTTAGTGTGCATCTTCGTCAGAAATGGAAATTAGTGAGCACATTTCAGCGTTCTATCTCTCATTGTTTTAGGCTGTGCTTACAAAAAGGTCCTTGGGAGGCTTTCAATATATGATTATATATGATAGATGGCAATGAGTATAAAGAATTTATGTCTTTGACTGTGATTGTTATATTATTGAAACAGCGAGAGTAAGCTAAGCTAAATGGTTGGTAATTAATGTATAACACACAAAATCTCAATTTATCCCATAGTCTAGGCTACTCATGTGTGCGTGAGCGTGTGTGTGTGCGTGTGTGTGTGTGCGTGTGTGTGTGTGTGTGTGCTGTTGACTCTGGATAATGTCGTTTGTTGCCTGCCGCTGCCGTTGCCGTTGCCCGCGTTGTTTGTTTGTTTGTTTGTTTGACTGATTGTCTGTCATTTTGTCTGATTGTGCGCCTATTAGTATACAAATGAATGAATAAGTGCGCACACACCACACACAAACACACACACACACATACACTATACACGCACACACGCACACAACCCACATTTCCACCCAGCTGGCAATCCTGCTCATCGTTTTCATTTTCGTTGATTGAATGTGAGAGCTGTTACGAGGAAAAGCCACAGCTAGAGACGGGACGGGGCAGATGGTAGGGGCGCTGTTAGTGATAGAAAAGTGGGGGTGATGGGATGAACGGGAAGCGGGGAGGGGTGGAGGGGGGACGGGGGACGGGGGGCTTAAGGCAAGGCGCTCATGCTCCACACAATTGACAAACGAGATTATTGTGCTTTAAGCCTTTAAGTCTTTGTTAGACAATTTGCAGCCAAATGGCGTGCTGCAAAAAAACAAACCGAATCCAAGGAGATCAACAAGTACGACTGTGTGATACCCTGCATAACAATGGTATACTATAATTTAGTATATTTTTCAGTATATTAGGTTACATTTAACTTGTTTATAGAAGTCACAGTAGCTTCTTGTATTGAAAACAAACAAAATAAAGTCATACATTGCTTATTTCAATTTTAGTATATTTCGAGTTTAGAAAACAATCCCGAACAAGTATTTAGAAAGAAAAGAGAGTCAGCAAAACATATAAACAAGCTCATATAAATAATTATTTAATTCGCAATGTCTTCCAGTTTTTACAAGCATTAACTCAAATCAGAAGAAAGCATTAGGTTAAGAAATTATCATATCAAATATTGTATATGTATGAACTGCTTTTAGACTCAGTGTAGAGGGTATTTCAAGTGTTGTTGGTGTCTGCCTTTGTGGCAGTGAGTGCCCTTAATTGTTGTAAAGCGATTTCCTTCATTTCATGAACTCAAGCCCGCTGCAAGCCTGCCATTCTATCATTCAATCAGTCTGTGCCCCGTCCATCAGTCCATCAATCCGTTTTTACATCAGTCATGGCAATTCATGGTCGTTTCCATTGTTGGCTCGTGGATCCGCTTTGAACTGTTTGATGGCTTGTTTCAATTGACCAGGGAGGGTGGAGGATGGAGGGTGGATAGTGGGGATAGTGGGGATCTAGCGGACTTAGCGCTAATGCAATTGTTGCTGCGCTATGGCCAGTTAAATTGCTTAAGCGCCTCAGCGTATGCAACAGAAGTCAGGCAATTAATTCACACTGAGAATGGAGGCACTCGAGCGAATATTAGCTGCTCTGTGCATTTCAAATGACTGAATATGAATATGAATATGTTATTGTGAATACCATTCTGATTGTGATTGAATAGCGACTTGTTCGAACTGCAGCTGAGATGTTTATTTGAATATTTAAATAAATGGTTGAACTTATACAAAAATAGACACCTTCCATACATGTTGTTAATATAAATATAGAGGTTATTTGACAGTTAAATTCTTGTTAACTTACAATCAATTGCAGGAATCCCCCACTCATTTTTATTGCCAATGTTCTCGATAGATAAACCACCCCTAAGAAATCAATCGAGTAATCGATTGTGGTCCAGCACCTATTACTCATACATTCATACTTTGACAAAAAAAAAACGTGAAAAATTCGACGTCACTTGTAAAACAGAACGAACGAAGCGTGTTGCTCCACAACATTTTCTTAGAATCATTTATAAAAATGGAAGGACCTGACCCGCAAGCAACAGTAAGTTGAGCAAGGCGCAGGATGTGTTGCACATCACAACTTCTAACTGTTTCCCTTGCAGGACGAAGGCGATGAGACCCCGTCCACATCGACAGATGCGATCCGTTCTGAAGAGTCTGTCAAGGAATATGAGTCTCTAACAGAGGAAGAGAAAGAGAAACAGTTAGAAGCGAAATTCCGTACTATATTAAAAGAGATAGAGGAGGAACAAAAATTGCTGGATTTGAGCAACAAGGATTATGTGGACAGCTTGCCGCTTGAGGAGTTGTCTCAGTCTCCACCGTCCGAGAATACAGAAGAAGAGAAGAAGAGTAAAGGGATCGACAAGGCTCAAGAAGTTTAAGCAGGACTTCCTGGCTGATGGTCCAATCCTGAACACTACTCTAACACTACTAAGAAACGGAATGATTAGACAAATTCCGTTGTAACTCACAACCAATGAATAAATAGATTCGAAATTGAATCAAATGTATATAAACCTATATATACCGTTGCACCAATGTTTTTCATACAACAATTCAAATGTCGACCGATCGTTAGTATGTAAACTAAATGATATAGTGATCCGATTCGACAAAAAGAAGTATCATCACGATAGGGATGCATTACACATTGGTTGAATAAATGAAAAGGGATACAAGTGAATATCAATCGAGGATATATACACCTAATTGTGTACCAGGAAGGTTCGCACTTACAATCAGTTCTGATTCGGTCAACAGGTTGTAGTCGGTCATCATTGGATCATTGTTGCTGCTGATCACTGGCAATCTTCCACTTGTGGCAATAAAGAGGACACACACAGCAGCAACAAGTATTCACACTCGGACTTATACTCAATCACAGTCATGTCTAGTACTCAAGGTAGCACTTATTTATCATTTGCTTCAATTGCCAGTGACTTCAACGAGCACTTGAGTCACTTAAATGCTGATGAAAACAAACAAATTGTGTGAATTTAGCTGCTGTCTTTTGTTGCTACTTACGAGCTGGATTATTGCTGTTGTTATGGTTTTTTATTGTTGCATTACACGGTCATAGTCATGGTCATGAGCATATAGTAGACATAATCATACAATTGTTGGCCCTAATGAGAGGCGGGTGCTGTGGCAACCGTTGCCCCTGCATCTCCAGACTCCGTGGGTGTCATAAACAGTGCGCACAAATTGTTAATTGACACGTTGCCATAACGAGGAGGGCAGGGCATTGTGTTCGCCTAACTCTGGTCAGCGGCTGCAGCTTAATATCCCATTGACTTTCCAATTAGCCGCAGTAGCAGTTGAGCTTGATGTGCACTGGGCGAGTCTCAGCATTGCCATAGTAATTGAGGGATTGCTTAACGGCTTAACGGCTTAACAGCTTAACTAGCAGCAATTACTTAACATTATAGTATGGTCGGGCAAGCAGTTTTCGTTCCGAGCCCTTCAGACGGTTATCTAAACTAATCATTATCCGCAATGCCCCATGCTCCTGGCTCCTTGCCCCTTTTGTACGTTTAATCACAATTAGGATTTGACTAAATACACACACACACAAAGGCACACACGCACACACATGTGGCACATTCAATTCATTATGAATTCTGTGTGCACAGCAAATGAGCCTGAATCCTTTGGCTAATGAATTGCGTGAAGAGCGACGCTTCCCGTTTCAAATTTACCAATTTCATATGCCCAGAGAAAGGACCCAAAAGCCACGCAAACAAACTTCAAATAAAAGCCTGAAATTCTCAATACCACGCGCCTCCTGCCAACGGAAATGCTTACAAAACAAAGAATAATAAATTTCCTCAACATTCTTTAACAAATTTATTTTATAAAAAATTTCAAAAAAATAAAAGGTTTAATTTTGACACAGTTTTTGGAAGTGAGACGAGGCATTCGAGTGTATTTTGCCCTGGCATTTTTTCAACTTTACGAGCACACATTTTGTCACATTTTTGGGCTTTGATCTGAAAATGAAATGCGCCACAAAAACGATTTGAAAGAGCCTTTCATGCTAATCAACGCAAAAATGGAAGAGAAAATGCCTTAATTGTTTTATTTACATTATTCATTTATTTAAATATAATTCAAATATAACTGCTGCAGGCCAAAAAGCATTCAAAATGAGTTCTGCCAAATGCAGCGGAGTGAAAGCATTTTTTATATGTTTAAGAAACAGGTATTTTTTTCAATTTCTGATGGTTATTTTCAATTGAATAAAATACCATTTAAGATAACTTAAATAGCGTTTTGATTAAATTAAAATTCCAACAACAAAACCTTTAAAGGTTGCTTACAAAAATAGTAAAAGCTATTTAATGTGGCAAACAACGTGAGTTTCCAAAACTATAAAATTAGTTGGCATTTTTACATCCTTGTGGTGTTGTCAGAAAATGTGAAAGGCACTGAAGAAGACGTTCCCATCACTACAAAGTATATATACTCCTGATCAGCATCAGTAGCCGAGCCAACCTAACAAAGTCAGTCTGTTTCTATGCCAACTAGTAATATCTAAGTATTATAACTATTGTGATGAAAATTCACTGAGAATCTTCTTTTTGCCGGACCAGATCACTATATCATATAGTTGACATACTAACGATCGCTCGACAATTGAATTGTTGTATGAAAAACATTGGTGTAAGCGTATATATAGGTAGATATACCTTTGATTCAATTTCGAATCTATTTATTCATTGAATTTGTCAAATAATTACGTTTCTTAGAGTAGTTAGAGTAGTGGACCATCAGCTACAAAGTCCTGCTTAAGCTATAGTCCTTCTTCTTCTCTGCATTCTCGGACGGTGGCTATGGAGACAACTCCTCAAGCGACAAGACGTCCAGATAATCGTTGACGAGCAGTGCCTCCAACAATCGAACATGCTCCTCTATCTCTTTTATTAAAGCGCGAAACTTCCCTTCCAAAACGATCAGTTTCTCTTTCTCTGTTAGAGTCTCATAGGGCTTGGCAGGATCTCCAGAATCGAGCACACCTGTCCATGTGGACGGGGTCTCATCGCCTCCCTCCTGCAAGGGAAACAGTTAGAAGTTGCGATGTGCAACACATCCTGCGCCTTTCTCAACTTACTGATTCTTTCGGTTTAAGTCCTTCCATTTGCGTAAATGTTTGTTGGAAAATTCTCGAATTAAATTCTGGAGCAACACGCTTCGTTCGTTCTATTTAACAAAGTGACAACCAATTTTTCACTTCTGTCATTGTATGATTGTATGAGAAATTAGTGCTGGAACACTAACGATTTCTCGATAGTTTTCTTAGGGATGGTGTGACTATCGACAACATTTGCAATGACAATAAGCAGGGGGAAAGGTTATTAAAGCTGTGGATGTGTTTGTAACAGGCAGAAGGAGGCATCTCTGAAGGTTTAAAGTTTATACCATGTTATTTAAAATTTGAAATATATTATTGAAGTATACATATATCGATGACAGCGAGTTATTTATATTATGTTTAATGAACCAAAGTGTTTGTGTTTATTTGTTATTCTTTTTATTAAATTCTGTACACAAATGTCGAACTAATCTATAGAACAAACGCAACGGAAAGGCTTATTTGAGGAATATACTTCGTGTTGTTCTCAAAGAAGCGAAATCCTCTAATAGCGAAATTGCATGTTTTGAAATTGATCAAGTTTGTGTGAGATTTGGCACGTTTGAGTTTCTCAATTGGTCAATTGGTCAATTGCTCAATGTGCTCATTTGGAATGCATTCAATTTGCAACAATTTTATTTGGCACATGTCTGACATGGCTGGAAATGCCTTTGGCATAAATTGCATTTAGCTGGACATTTGCATATGTATTTACATTTAAATGCATTGCTCGCAGGACGCACACAGGACACACACACACAACACAAAGTCATTTATCAACAGAATATATCAAATAAATTAGTTAAATATTATGTTATCAAATTAAGTGCACACGCCCGCCAATACAGACACAAACACAGATACACACACACACATACAGATACACACAGATACACAGACATGGCTGGATTTGGGGGCGTGTCTATTGGAGCATGTTGGCATATGTTTCGCAATGTCAGCATAAATTTCACTCAACATTTGATATGACAACAATAAAGTCACATTCAGTGGCAATGACAATCTCAAGTCTGCATTCAAATTACGGCCAAATGCAGCAAACTCAACAACGACCAGTCTGGGCCATGGCAGGCCGCAACCCACACGCCACACGCCACATGCCACATGCCACATGCCACACGCCAGTTGCCACATGCCACTGGTAGTTTCAACAATTTACAGTACGTTGCATCCGTTGCGTCCGCTGCAAGTGCAGTTCAAATGCTAATCACCACACATGACACTCATTGTCTGCGAAACAATTGGAATCAGCCAACACGCTCAAATTGCTATGAATTGTATTAAGGGCTTACGCGGTCACCTCCAGGAGCAGGTCCTGCCCCAGGACCCGACCCCACCGACCCCATCGACCCAACAGACTCCGCTTCCTGCCAGTTGATAAGTGAGATACAACTTGGCTAATGTTTATTTACAGCTACACAGTCGATGCTTAACATAAGCCACAACTTAACTCTACAACCAACTGTCATCATGAGATTGCAAACATCCTCCCCTACGAGCATACACACACACACACACATGCATGTATGTATACAGGTGTGTATGTACGTCTCTTAACAGATGACATTCAAATGTCTCACATACTCAGCTTTTTTCCCTTGTATTCCACATTCTATGTACATACGCGTTTCTAGCTAAAAATAGTCACATTTTATTCGCCTTATTTATTGATTTTTATTTATTCAATAACATTCATTTGATGTTTATGTACGTATTTTATTCATTGTAACTAAATAATAACTGCATGTATTAATAGCCAGAAAAACGTATTAAATGCTAAATGATATTCATAAGCCTTATTTTTCACAAGCTAAATAAATAGCAAATTTTTAACATAAAAAGAAAAATTAACTCGAGAGCTTGACACGGGGATATTGTATTCAAAATGTAACCTTTAATATTCAGGTTATTTCATAATTGTGAATATTTTTACTCCCTGTACCCATAAAATGGGTAAAAAAGGGGTGCTAAGTCTGTGCAAAAGTATGTAACAGGCAGAAGGAGACATATCCGACCCTATAAAGCATATATATTCTTGATCAGTACCAAAAGAGATTTCGATTTGGCCATGTACGTCCGCTGTCTGTCCGTTGGTCCGTCTGTCCGGCTGAACGCGTCGATCACAGCAACTATAAGAGCTACCATAAGAGACACCAAATTTGAAATGTAGGTTCGTGTATATTGGGCACAGGTCAAGTTTCTTTTGGATCAGAGATATTCCATTCCCCCCCCCCCCCACTATTTTTTAAAAACCGTTTTACAGCCACATTTTTAAAGATATAGGTTTGGGATTTAGCTTGTACAGTTCTTCAGTCACTCTTAATCTACTCTTCAAATTTCAAGTCGATCGGATAACAAACACGGAAGTTATTCAACAAACAAGATTCAGTACTGCAGCGCGGGGGCGAAAAAGCAGCATAGCCAATATTTAAAATGCCTTGCTTGTGCTGTCGCTTGCGCTGTGTGCGTATGTGTAAGTGTACGAAGATGCAATCGTAAATGTTCTACCTGGGTACAGGGTGTTTTGTAGTTGGGTATACTCAACTATAGCATTCTTACTTGTTTATATACAGAATGCGTATGCATTTTAGAGTTTAAAACTGAACATTTATGCTTGAGTTTTCTTCTAGTTTTTGTTATTCATAATGCAATATGTTGTGTCTCAGGACAACAGACAGAGTTAAGAATATCGGGCCTTACTATATGCTAGAAATCAGTTCAATACGTCGACCGCAGTTCGTTCTTTAGTTTGAACCCATTTCTCGGATGAAAATACAAAAATATTGATTACTCTAGTAAGGCATACTCAACTCTTGGTGTCTACAGAACAGAAGCCTTATGTCCTCATGTTCCTTAGCGATTGTTAACAAAGTTAACATCAAAAGTCAGTAGCTAAATTCTGTTAATGCGAGTCGAACGGGTCAACACAGATGCAAAATGCAATAATTTACACACACAACTCGTTTCTAGCGGTTTTAATTAAAATAATGTCAAACTATTGGATGCTATAGTAATTGCATGAGTTGAATTCTTGTTTGTTATAAATATATATATTTTTTAATATCAGTAAAATGTTTATTTTAGCTTGTCTGGTGTTTATTAAATTAAACAAAATGTATATCAAGCGAATATGTTTTTTTCAACGCAATTTAAATTCCACTTTAATGTTTTGCCTAAGCTCATTTGTTTTATGCAACTTTTAGGCAACTTTAAATTGTTTCAGAGCTTCCAATGTTTGTAAGGAATAAAAACAGACATTACTTAAGCTTATGCATTTGGAATGATCGCTTCATCAGTTCCATGGTCACGATTATGAGAGTGGAGATTGCTTGAATACATTTAAGTACGTATATATGTATATAAGCTCTGTTGAGGCAATATATCAGACTGACTCCATGCCAGACGCAAGTCATTTGTATGCAATATATATATGTGTACGAGTGTGTATCTATGTTATACACAGATATGTTGCTATCCTGTCTCTGTGTGTCTGTGTATGTTACTGTTGCTCTTGAGTAATGTCCGCCAGTCGCTTTCCAAGTGTTTAGCTATCTAACAAACTTTGGCCTTCTGCTGTCCGGCCCAACGAAAGTTTTCCGAAATGCTCATACTCTAACAGAAGCTATTCAAACTTTGCTACAAAAAGTGTGACCCTCGTTTGCACCAAAACAATGATTATACAGAATCTTGATTGGAATGACGAGTTGTGCTTTGGTTTGTGTTGAAACTGATTTCTGTGTAACACACCATACAAATATTAAAATTTTGTTTATTTATTTGGTATTTTGTGGTATTGTTTTAGTATTTTTGACTTCTGAAAGAATACTGAATGATGTAAGATACTGAATAATAAGATACTACCTAAGAATCTGTTTCAGAATGTCCCTAAGTTTGTAATATTTTTGGGCCTATAGCAAAAAATATGAAAACGTTAGTATTATTAGTACTTTCTGGCTGCCGTCTAAAGTATTTGAAGTAAACTCTGTTAGCACAAGGTTTAATAAAGTGTGTGCTAGACTGACAAATGCTGGCCACACTACAACTGGGCAGTCTTAAAAGTAATCGTATCTGGAAGGGCATTTAGTATTCGGCAGCAAATAGAGAATTGTACATAGATTTATTTAGTTCTTTTATGCGTTTCCACTATCAGATTGCGTCATTATGCTTAACTGCTGAGCGCAGCAAATTAGCATGCAGGCAAACATGTGTTGCTGTCACTCGAGCGTCTTTCGATGCGGAGTGTGTCACATTAAATGATACGCAACACTTGACACCAAAATGCGGTAATGGCAATGGCAACGGCAACGGCAACGGCAATGGCAGCGGCAACTGCAAAGAAAACTCAAATTAAACCGCAAGTTGTGGCGCAAACAAAAACAAAAGCAGAAATTCAGCCAGCGCACTAAAGTAGGCAACAAAATTGCTCTTGAAATTTATGTATGTACTTTATTAATGAGTCGTTAGCAGCGCTGCACTGTGGTCCCAGCAACCATTTTCGTTGCCCAAAATTAATAGATTTTTGATTTACAAAAACGAAGTGGGTGTGGCGCCGCCTTTTTACTCCCTGTACCCATAAGATGCGTAGAAAGGGGGTACTAAAGCTGTGCTAATGTTTGTAACATCTCCCTCCGACCCAACAAATTATATATATACTCGATCAGTATCCAAATAGATCTCGATTTGGCCATGTATGTCTGTCTGTCTGCAATTATAAGAGCCAGAGACAACAAATTCGGAGTGTAGGTTCCTGTATACCATACGCAGATCAAGTTTGTTTTCAATATCAAATATATTCCCCCATTCGCCCGCTATTCGATAAAAACGCTTTACAGCCACACTTTAAAGGATACAGCTTTGGGATTTTGCACGTTTAATACTTTGGTCACTCTTAATCTACTGTCTAAATTTCAAGTTGGTCGGATAATAAAAACGGAAGTTATTAACGAAAGAAGATTTAGTGGTGCAGAACATGAGGGAGAAGTAGCACAACCATGTGTGTGTGTGTGTGTGTGTATGTGTAAATGGACGAAGATTGAAAGGCTTACACATGCTTGTGATTCAAGTCAATCCACATATGTACTTCCGTTTGTACAACTTTGCATTTGAACTGCATTTCTTCCATTTTATCGCCAAACGGTAACAAACTTTCTTATTAGTAGCTTCAAAGGCCTTATTAATTTCGTCCGGCCAGTGTAGTTTTCAAGTAATAGAGTACCTCATATCCTTGCATGCTTTAGTCTACTCTGATTTCCACAAGGCAAACAACTCTCTCTCTCTCTCTCATGTAAGTTCCAAGAAGTGTGCTCAAACGTGGCATTTCTTACCACATACATTTCAACAAGAATTTATTACTCTACGACACACAATTGGTCTCAGGGTGGCACTCATTTAGCATACCTTTTCAAATAAAACTTTTCATCACAAATTGGCACATGTTGTTACAAAGACATCATAAATACTAGATACAGTTAACAGTTATTAAGCTGACTGATTAAAATACATCAATCAAATTTGACCAGT
Source organism: Hirtodrosophila histrioides (assembly GCA_037075165.1). NCBI lineage: Eukaryota > Metazoa > Arthropoda > Insecta > Diptera > Drosophilidae > Hirtodrosophila > Hirtodrosophila histrioides. The sequence goes on from JBAMCL010000270.1 coordinate 32,742, forward strand.
TAATCGCATCTTTCAATTTATGAGAGGTTTCAAATTGTAATGAAGTGGGCGCTTTATCAACAACAACAGCTGAGTCGAACAGCTGATTTCAAGAATGTGGCGTCATCTATCGGAATTTGTGGTACGCAACTTCGATGGTCACTCTATTTCTGAGGCGATTAAAACAACGTTAGTTTTTTCTTGGGGTTTTGACCAACAGAAGTGTTTACTAGGACCATAGTGCGCTGCCGCGTCCGTAGATATTGTAGTTGCTGTTATTGCTGTTGTTGTTCTTGTTGTTGTTGTTATCATAGTTGATGTGGAAGTTGCACTTAGCGGTGCCGGGTTGGAGGGCACAGGAAAAAATCAATAGAGAGCCAGCTGCTGCCGCAAAGTATGCAATGAAATTGGGCAAATGAATTTAAATGATGCCGCCACGCGTTGCGTATACGCAACGTGGCAGGATGGGACGTAGGGAGGCCGCTGGAGCAAGACGCAGTCAACTGTGAAAAGCAGTACTAGTGGCAGTAGTGTGGGGCGAGGGGGCTTGACGTACACACACGTTGTAAGGGGTAGTTCCGCACACACACACTCACACACACACACGCGCACACACACACACGGGTGAAAAAGCATATGCAAATAAGAATGTAGCAGCAAAAATCTAAGAAAGCAAACGGAAGTTTATTTCAAGTTGGCCGACGGGGAATGGGCATAACAGAGGGTAATGGGAATGGGAATGGGAACGGGAACTGGATTGAGCATAGGGAATGAAGTGGCAGTCAAGTGCAACCTGGCAACATCAGAAGATGGTAGCAAAGGCAAAAGTAAAACAAACAAGCGCATAAAGCAAGGGCCAACACAAACAACAGGAAGACAAAATCAAGTAGCAGGCTGGCTCAAAAAATATTTCAAATGCGAGCAACTCAGGCAGAAGGGACCGCCAGGACCGGCAGGACCGGCCTGCAGTTGTTGTAACATTTGAACTTGTAACCTCAGCGAGTCAAAAGGTGAAAGGAAGCGGATGTTATGGGTTCGAAGGGGGCTACTGAAGGGCTGCACGAATAAAGCGCTGAACGGCTGACAACGCCGAATGCCAGAACGTGCTCAAGTTCATATGCCAAGACAGTCAGTCAGACTGCCGACAGCTGGAGAGCAGCAGCAACAGCAGCATCATCATCAGCATCGTCATAGGAGGCCGGCCGAGTGTCAAGCATTCAAAGCATCCAAGGCAGTCAAAACATTTAAGGCAGTCAATCTATTTACTCAGCCAGTTAGACAAACAAAATTTTGGAGTAGAGACCAGTCAGCAGCAACATGGCAAAAGCTAAGCTACGACCGATCAAAATCCAGCAATCGAATCAACTATCAAAGGCCAAATCCAAGTTCAAGTCAATCAAGCCAAAATTGCCGGCCAAGGCACCCCCCGCCGCCCCGAAATTGAAGCCCAGGAAGCGCAAACTGTTGCCCTTGCGCCGCTCGCTGTTGATGCGCAAGGCGCTGCAGCCGCTGATGCCGCCGAAGGGCAAATCCAAGCAATCCACGGTCCCCAAGAGACGGCAGGCCCGGAATAAGCGAGCGGCGAATGGAACCCAAACGCTGCTGCTCGTCAAGGACCTGCCGCAGCGGCAAGCGCTCAAGGGCGCCAAGAAGCCGAAGAAACAGGCGGCCAAGAGCAAGTTGGCGCCAGGTAACATCAAGTTGCAAAAGCCAAAGATGACGCATCCAGCGGTTGGGCCAGAGGCCTTCTACAGCATGGGCCAGGGTGGCATGCAACAGCGTATGATGCCCATGGCAGTGCCACAGCCCCCAAAGCAACATTTGGGCGGCGGACAGTCGATGGCGTATGGCAACAGCCAGCCGACGGCTTATGGCGGTTATGGTCTTGGTGGTCTCAATGGTCCCACGCCCATCAAGCAAGCCCAAATGAATGCCGAAATGGAAGTGCCACTGACCACTCGACTGCCCATCATTGACTTCATTTCCACCGATGACTTCGAGCGCATGTATACACCCAAGAAGCGGCGAATCGACAAACGGCCGGCGACCCTACAGAGGCTACCGGGTGACAAGCAACGAGTACCGATTAGGAGTTAAAGGCGAGTGAGGCCATTACTCGCCTCATGTTTTGGCTACTTTTTAGACTTTCATCAAATTTTATGTTTACCACCAAAATTTTGAGTTGAAACTTTATCGATTAAATTACCATCAACGAGTAAAACATCGACGAATACCGTTTAACTTTCTCCAGCCTACAATCATCTTGTGTTTTCTGCTCTGTAGGAATCTAATGTCCAACATATGAATACAAGTATGTTACAGAAAGTAGCGAGTGACAATTAACGAGTAACGATTAGAGGTTAGAAGCAACGATGGCGAGACAATTATGTCTTGGCAACTCTGTAGAAGTCTATTATCCAACAAAAGAATACAGAAAGTAGCGAGTGACAATTAACGAGTAACGATTAGAGGTTAGAAGCAAACGAAGGCGAGAACACCATGTCATGCCAACCCTGCAGGAACAACATACTAATAAAATATGTTACAGAAAGTAGCGAGTGACAATTAACGAGTAACGATTAGAGGTTAGAAGCAACAAAGGCGAGACAATCATGTCTTGGCTACCCTGCAGGAACAACATACTAATAAAATATGTTACAGAATACATTCTGTGACAAGCAACGAGTAACGATTAGCGGCTAAAAGTGAGGGAGGCGAGTAATTATTAATCAGGTGTTGGCAACTCTCCAACATTTTGTTGTTCAGCCTATTAATACTAATAGTTGCAAACACCCGAAGGCAGTACCAAAATTAGCGAGTGACAAGCAACGAGTAACGATTAGAGGTACTTAATCATGTGTTGGCTGCACTTACACCCCTAAGTAATAATCGTACACTTCTAACACTCAAATGAAAACGAATTAGAAATAATAAGTAATAAGCACACAAATCCTAATGGATTCATTGGTAATACAGGTAAACAGCTAGGACCAGCGAGTAGCAAATAATGAAGGGTCAGTAACGAGTGGGTGTAACGAATGGGCAGAAACGAGTAAACCGTAATTAGTAAACAGTAAACAGTAGGGAGTTGCCATTAAAATGTTTTGCATGATCAGATGCTGACCTTATTGGGGAGGGATATTTCCAGCAGAAGGAGACGGGGAGTACAAAATGGAGGAAAATGTGGTAATAGGATGGCGAACCGGGGTAACAGAACTTTAGCACAAATTATCTGCGTCGCGTTTATTTCGCGCAAACAAATCGCAAAAGTTTTGCAGCCGTCGACCCAACGACTTGACTTGGCCCGAAACGGAACAGAACGGAACGGAATGGTTTTTGCCTGATCTGGTACTGGCCCCGACGACTACTGGCATGACATGGCACTGGGGTCTGGCCAGGACCTGGTGTCCTGGCGTGGTATGGTGTGGTGTGTTTAAAACTTTTGCCGCTTTGCCGGCACAAAAGTTTGGCTGCAAAATCGCAGCCTGTAGTACGGGGCATCTTGCAGCAATTTACGGCCTTTTCCCCGGTCTGGCTAAGAGAATCAGACTAACTTCAAACGGGGCTGGAGCTGAAATTGAAGATGGAGTTCGAGCTGGAGTTGGAGTTGGAGATGGAGATGGAGACGTTGGCAATTGAAGCAACGCGCCAAGGAATGCGACATGAATTTGTTGTTTTTCCTCAAGACTTTTTCGGCTTGTTTTCATTTTCGCTGCTGGAGGATTTGCATTTGCTAAAAGGAGCTACGGGGTGAAGAGCAATATAGGGGTAGCTCGACAGGGACAGGGACATGGACAGGGACTGGGAAAACGACAACGACGATGGCAACGGCGACGGCTGCGGCTTTTAACCGCAAACCGAACGGAAATTGAGATTCATTTAATTCATTGTGCGCTAGACGAGACCGGGACGAGGGGGGCAATGGGTTAAGCGGCGTACGATGCTTCGTTGACAGCATTTGGGCCACGGCATAATCAGCAGCAGGAGCAGGGGCAGAAGCAGGAGCAGGAGCAGGAGCAGGAGCATGGACCAGCCAGCTAGCAGGACGAACAACATTGGAACGTCAGCAGCATTTAAATGACTGCGGCTCCGTCAACGGCAACGCCTTGCTAATATTTATGCTCCGGGTCTTATAATCGAGTGGCAGTGGCAGTGGCAGACCCAGAGACAGACTGGGGAACGCCCCGGGGGTAGCAGGCAGCGGGCAGAGGGCAGCGGGCAGCGAGCAAAGGCAAGTGCACTTCTCGACCAGTCGAAATACTTTGATTGCCTTAAAGTTGGCCAAGAGCGGGCCCAGACCGAAAGAGCAGTCGCAGCCAAGAAATAACGCTGTCTGGAATAGCTTTGGATTGCAAACTTCAGCAATAAAGTTGAGTGGATATAAGCCCCATCGTGGGTTAAGTGCTGGCTGCCACCCAATCTTATGCGAGTGTATTCCACAGTGATTGCCCAATCGGGTATCTTGATATCCTCTATTAATTCCTGACAGTAAGTAGATACATCAAAACTGATCAAATATTCAAATCCACTTTGCAATATTAATCTTGTTCCTTTTGTTCTAGCAAAACTTTGAAAACAGCCTAGATATTGATACTAAACTATGACGGTACTATCGATGGTTTTCCAGCTCTATACACATGTGTACACATTTACCTACAGACACTCGTTTTTACTTTACTTTTGATGCTTCAAGAAAATGTTGTGTTTTTAATTTACAATAATTGCGAAACTTTTGCTATCGATATATCCTTATAATCTGCACAGCTTTTTCCTTTGGAATGGCCACCTAGCAGCTCTAGAAGGCACAAGCTGCTCGATTTTCGCATTTTCCAACACTATATATCGCACTAACCGAATAGCAAATTGTTATCGATAAAACATATTTGACACCAATGAAATTTAAGGTAGCGTCACTAAATATTTAATTAAAACTTTAACTATAAGTTATTATCAATTTTTATTGTTATATTTTATAATATAAAACATATTTTGTATTTTTGTATAATTTTGTATTTTGATTTTAAATCAAAGCAAATAAATTCCAGTTGTAAACAGTTCCAAAAATATATTTTTATTTCCCTTTTATAATTTGTATATATTTTTATTGAATGAGTTTTCATTTACCCATCGTGGCAGCTTAGGCAATGTTCAATTTTCATTCTCAACAGCAGACTATTTGAAATCACAAACATTTTACGAATTCCAGAGCACATATTGCTACGATTTGAAATGTAAATCGTAAAAATGCTTAATTGTATTAAAGATTCGAGTGCGCTAAATGGCTAAGTTGCCGTTTAAGTTGTTGGCTTCTTTCGAAGTAGAAGCTGCTTATATTTCTCATATTTATTTTTGCAGCTCCCTTGAAATCTGCGAATAACGAAGCAAACGTAAATAATGTATACGCCACGTGGAACAAGCCCAAAAAAAGGCATAACAAAAAGAAAAGTTCGTTAGCTGCGCTGGAACTTAATAATTTTTTGTTGTTTAAAGACATTGCTTTGGTATTCGTTGTTATTTCGAACAGAGGGCTGGAGGGCACTGCTGGCAGGGTGCTGGGGGCTGTCGGCTGGTGCCACCTTCCACCTGGCTGAGCACTGCCGGGGTGACCGTTGCCGGCTTTCACAGCCATTTCATCCGGTTCCACTGGCTCCTCTGGGTGCACATTCAAACTATGTGGTGTGCAAATTTGGTTTTCGCACGATTTCATTCCGAGTGGTGCATAAATTAAGCATTGGCCGGCTCAAAATTTGCGGTCGTCGCTGCTGGAGCTCCAATCGGATTGGCAATGGTAGCCGATGATGCCGCGTTTATATATGCATATATATGCTAGTAGTATCCCAGTCGGTTAGATGTGTGTCAGTATCTCGACTGGCTGGCCGAGAGTATGGAAACTTAATTATGCATGCAATGGCAATGGCTGAGACATGCTTAGAAGAAGTTATATGCACGAATGCACGGCCAGATAATTTGAAAGGCCCAAGCCCCGTCCCAGCCAATTGATATACCAATTATGCGGCACAAGTGACACTTGTGTGCGTGTGTGTCTGTCTGTGTGTGTGTGTAAGTGTGTGTGTGTCGCAGGTTGACCTGCTTATTGAACGCAATTACCTGACACAGTTTCACTTACGCAAAAACGATGCCAACGTAACGAACGTGAAACGATGTCAAAGTTCACGGGAGCAACTTTGCTTTCCATTTCCTTTGGCAGCATTTTGTTCGCAGGACTTCTGTTAATTAGGCACAGCTGCAATCCATGACAGCCAATTGACCCACTAAACGCTCCCAGATCAACTTTTACTTAACACACACACACACACATGCTCCAAAACTATGATATTAAAAAACTAATGGGCCACAAGTGCAAAATCGAAAGGCAATGCCACCAATATGGAGGAGAGCCCAAATCGAACTCAAACGAAACGAACTCAACTGAAACAGGATCAAGCACACCCCAAGGGGGAGTTTTGCTGCCAACTGACCTCGACCCAGTGCATCAGATATATATATACATATATATATAACTTTATTCTATTTGTATTCTTTTTTTATTTTGGTTTTCTTGTTTATCGTGATTTCAGTCTTCTGGCCAGTGTTTTGGAGCCCTCCGCTGTCCCTCTGTTATTGGCGGTGTGTGTGTGTGTGTGTGTGAGGGTGTGGGGAGCAGCAGGACCTTCCTCGGTTATCGCAATCGCAATTGCTATCCATTTCATTTACCGCAGGACAAATTTTTATTGCCGCCTGCGCTGACCCAAGCAGCAAAAGTAACAACAACAACAACAACAACAATAACAACAATATGGCATTGTTTCAATATATAAGTACACACATACATATACATATATATAAAATTGCCTGAAAGTTGTTTGCAATTGTCCTCATTTTGTTTCATTTAAGGACAATTTTTATTGTTGTTTTCACATTGCCTGGCCCCGTTTCCCATTGCCAGCTCTTGTTATTGTTGTGCAGCAGCATTTTATGTATATATGTACGTATGTATGTAAATAATAACAACAGCTACAACAACAACAACAAGAACAATAACAAACAACAAGTACACAACCCCTTCATGTCCTTCCCATGTCCAATGTGACAGTCGTCAAGTGCATTGTGCACTTTGCCAAAAACAATTTCCATACTGCCCTCAGTCAAGGACACTTCACGAGTGTCTCTGAACAAGTCCTTGAGTGTACAAATGTTTATGTGCATGTTAATATGTCTATGAGTGAAAAGCTTGTTTAATTATCTTCAAATTGTTCCTCAACAATTCATGACTATTAACATAATTGCATTCGTGTTGCGGTCTCTCTCAAGCACTCATAGATTTAAGTAATTAAATATATATCACCTATATAAAACTACGATAAATTAGTACACAACTATGGGGCTTCTCTATCACGTTCCTATTAACGCAATTTCCAACAATTTCCAATGGTACATATCCTTGTCTGATACTGATTTGTATCCCTATTCATTGATTCAACCAATGTGTAATGCATTATGTCGTTTTCGAGCTCAGTATTATAACTATTGTGCTGAAACTTCACTGAGAATCTTCTTTTTGCCTGACCAGATCACTATATCATATAGTTGACATACTAACGATCGGTCGACAATTGAATTGTTGTATGAAAAACATTGGTGTAAGCGTATATATAGGTAGATATACCTTTGATTCAATTTCGAATCTATTTATTCTTTGAATTTGGCAAATAATTAAGTTTCTTAGAGTAGTTAGAGTAGTGGACCATCAGCTACAAAGTCCTGCTTAAACTATAGTCCTTCTTCTTCTCTGCATTCTCGGACGGTGGCTATGGAGACAACTCCTCAAGCGACAAGACGTCCAGATAATCGTTGACGAGCAGTGCCTCCAACAATCGAACATGCTCCTCTATCTCTTTTATTAAAGCGCGAAACTTCCCTTCCAAAACGATAAGTTTCTCTTTCTCTGTTAGAGTCTCATAGGGCCTGGCAGGATCTCCAGAATCGAGCACACCTGTCCATGTGGACGGGGTCTCATCGCCTCCCTCCTGCAAGGGAAACAGTTAGAAGTTGCGATGTGCAACACATCCTGCGGCTTGCTCAACTTACTGTTGCTTTCGGTTTAAGTCCTTCCATTTGCGTAAATGTTTGTTAGATAATTCTCGAATTAAATTCTGGAGCAACACGCTTCGTTCGTTCTATTTAACAAAGTGACAACCAATTTTTCACTTCTGTCATTGTATGATTGTATGAGAGATTAGTGCTGGAACACCAACGATTTCTCGATAGTTTTCTTAGGGATGGTTTGACTATCGACAACATTTGCAATGAAAATAAATGGGTGATTCCTGCAATTGATTGAGAGTTAAAAAAGTTTAACTGTCAAAAATCTTCTATACACTATGTTCATAAATAAAATTTATGGAAAGTGCCTAACGAACAAACAATAAACATGCACAATATTTATTTGAATATTGTGTATCAATATCTCTGATACTTAACTCTAAAGATAGTAGACAGAACTCTCAGCTGCAGTTCGAAGGAGTCGCTATTCAATCACAATCAGAATGGTATTCACAATTACATATTCATATTCATATTCACATTCAGTCATTTGAAATGCACAGAGCAGCTAATATTCGCTCGAGTGCCTCCATTCTCAGTGTGAATTAATTGCCTGACTTCTGTTGCATACGCTGAGGCGCTTAAGCAATTTAACTGGCCATAGCGCAGCAACAATTGCATTAGCGCTAGGTCCGCTAGATCCCCACTATCCCCACTATCCACCCTCCATCCTCCATCCTCCACCCTCCCTGGTCAATTGAAACAAGCCGTCAAACAGTTCAAAGCGGATCCACGAGCTAACAATGGAAACGACCATGAATTGCCATGACTGATGTAAAAACGGATTGATGGACTGATGGACGGGGGATGGACAGACTGATTGAATGATAGAATGGCAGGCATGCAGCGAGCTTGAGTGCTCGAAACGAAGCAAATCGCTTTACAAGAAAGAACAATATTTGTAATACACTGCACCTTGGGGATTTTTTTTGGAATTTATTAATAACCCGAGAAGGAACAGCGTGCACCAATCTTACCATTCAGCGTAAATAACATAAATGTTTCATGTATTTCCAATGTATTGCCATCAAAAGTTCATTATTTTCAAAACTTTTAAAATCGACTTTATCCAAAATATATTGAGCAAAGTTTTCACAGAGTCCAGAAAGAACGACATCTACATATTGGTATCAGAATTTAGAATTTCCAAGTTAAGCAAATTTCCAAAGCATCAATCTATCAAAAAAATAAGGGTTTCTGAAACCGTATTTAGGTTAAAATAACCGAAAATGGTTTTCGATGAAAATTAAAACTCTGGCCACACTGCAATGCAATAATGGTTGAGGAAATAGAAAAATACTAGAAACTGTTGTTATACCAATAAATCCATGAATGAATCAGCTTGATACTAGTCCTTAAAATAAGAATAAGCCATGTGCTGCCAAAGAAACTCAGTATGTTTGTAGATTTCTGTAAAACAACAGCGAACTTCACTGCGGGCAGCTGTACTTTAAGCAGGTACCTTGATTGGGCTTGCGTGACAAAAGCTGGGCTCCACAACACTTTGCCTGGCTGCAATGATTATTGCATTTTGACCAGGGTTTTAATGTTCAGGACAAAGTTAGTGTTAGTTCTTGTGTGTTCAATAGTTTTTTATCCTGATGAACAGGAAATAAAAGCATTGTGTGTGATTGTGGCAACCCCACTAAGGTATATTATGGCTGAGTTGGCAGCGCTTATTGAGAGAGTGGCCAGACTGCTCAATAAGCATTAATTGTTGTTGCAACAACAGAGTAACTAACACGATAGACAGATTTAGTTATCCAGAGTTAAAGTGGAGGTTAACCTTTACGGGAACATGGTAAATCGCGCCACTTCCCCTGTGTATAGCCAAGTACATAAACATATCAAGTATTCGCCAGTTGGGCCAAGCATAAATCAGTCCTTCGGCCAGACAGTGCAGACACTGGGCAACAAATTTGTGGCTGAAATGTTTGGCTTAACACCTCAATAAGTTGGAGAGCTCTGTAAGCCGTATCTACGGCTAGACAACGTGAACGTAGACCTTGTCATTCCCGGAATTGGGCTTGGGACTGAGATTGGGTGTTGGACTTGCCCGTGGGCTTAGCATTGCAATTGGAATTGGATTGCCCCGGCATATGTATGCAATTGGCGCCTGTCAAGACATTGGCCAATCGGCTGGCAGCAAAACCCTGTCTGAGCTGCTGCAATTGCTGCAACTTGCATGCCAAACAGCAACACCAAACTCAAAGACAAAGCTGCAACAAAGCACGCGCTGCGGCTACAATAACTGCGAAAATATTTTTCGAGAATCGGCAAACAATACCCAACAACAAAAGCAACAAGCAACAACAAAATGTTGTTTTCCGCTTAAGCACATCGTTAAGTTTGCGACGACTCGCAACTTCCAACTCCCAACTCCCCTTTGCCACTCCCATCCCCGTCCCTGACTCCGCCTTCGACTCCGACTAGGACTCGGAGGCCAAGGCAAACTCCGTTGCATGTTTGTTTGTTTTGTATCTTGCCGCAAACAATTTTTGCTGAAACAACAACAGGCACAAAGTAACATGAGTGAGAATGAGGCAAAAGTGCAGCGAATGCACGACTATAGAATACCCTATGTGTTGGTTAGAGCTGCCTTAAAATCGATTTCCAATGCATTCTTACGAGGTATGTTCAGAGTATTTTTACTGTTTTTTCTAACTTTTTCTTGTTCTCAAAACTGATCACAAGGCTCATGACAGGACGAAGGCTTGCCACCATTAAGTGCAAGCAGAAAATCACCAAGCACACCAATAAAAGTCAAACTTTTATATTTGTTTAATGTATTGAAATGTTGGCTTTGCTTAACAATTCTATTTTCGCTGTGCTAGTTTATAAAAAACCAAATTTAAAACATGAGCAAATCCAATTTTCCTTAATTTCTCCCTATATTTATTAAATATTTCATATACTAAAACGTAACTAGATTTTTGATAATACCATAGATATAACTATGTTTTCATTTTTAACTATGAAAAACCGACGATTGTGAACACTTCTACCTCTATAAGGTGCGAGAACGAATGAATATTTAATTACACTATCCAACAAATTGGAATAAGGTTTCGGACTAGCCGAAAATTAAATAGTTTTCGCCATTTTCCGAAAACTTTGAAAGGGACTAAGGGCTCATAGGAATATTACGTAATCATCAATAGGGTGGGGGTTGTCGACCATATGATTACGCTTGATTACTTGGGGGGAGGATCCTTAAAATATGATTACGTAATCTAGTATCTAAGAGCCTTTTTTCAACTATTATATTCTTCAAAACTCGGAAAGTCCTAGATTTTAATGATTACGTAATCATAGGGAAGAGGTCAGCCAAATGATTACACTTGATTACATAGGAAAAAAGAAGACATTAATTTTGAATGATTACGTAATCATAGAGGGAGAGGTCAGCCAAATGATTACGCTTGATTACATGGGGGAGAGGAAACCAAAAAAAGGGCGAAAACAAACAGAATCTACAAAATATAACTAACTATTATTAAATATTTTTGCACTTTTATTTCAGACTCCGCGGGATACAAAATTGTGTTGAAAAGTGTTTTGTAAGACCTTGCCAATCATAGCCATCAAATAGTAATAAAAAAAAAAAATATTCCATAAATATATTGAAACAAAAGAAACCAAAAACTGAAAAACTGACTCAAGTTTTTTGGTAAAGCGAAATAAAAATTGATTCAGCAATGAAATTTCGAGAGTCCGCAGATCACCATATAGATGGCAGAATGTAAAATACTTCAATATTATTAATTTACTTTTACTTAGTATTGAATAGGTTGAAGTTTCCAGAATATTGTTATATTTAAGAACATCTTTATCTTTGTATATATGTACATAACGAATCATGTAGTTAAATTGACTTGAGTTTCCAACTATCGTATTTGAAGACAACAAGAGCTGACATTTACAGGGTATAAAGTAAACCTCAGCTGAGGCTGCATTGTCGAGAGTACAAAAAAAAGGGCGCTCTGAAGCCAAGCGGCAAGGGAGGCGGGGCAGGAGGACACCGAAAAAAAATAGAAGGATACAAAACGGGAATGTGCACATGCTTCGTTGCTTGGAGTGCGCTATTTTGCACCTATGGGGATTTTGTGTCTCTCGCACATGCAAAAACATGAAAATCCATTCGAAATCAGTCAACGCGCCAAGGCTTTCATTCAGTTAGAAGGCAGCAGACAGTAGACAGTAGACGGCAACAACGAAACAACGCAACATTACAATAACAACAACTGCCAACAACAACAGCAACAAGCAACAACAGCATCGGAACAAGAAACGGCCCAACGCAAGGAGCAAGGGCAATGTGTAGAAGGACATCAGGGCTTGGGAAACGGGGCACGGGGCACGAGGTAAGTGCCACAACACTATGGGGAATATTGAGTCGCTTTTCTGGCTATTTTAGGGTCTAATTTCTTTATTTTAGTTCTTCTTTTTATTATTTGACAACAAGTAAGAACGTTGCAGTCGGACGTATCTAACAGCCGAATACTCTGTTCTCAGTCCAGTATAATTTGTCTATTTGTTTGGAAAGAGATGTGAAAAACAGTAAACTGTATTTCAAATTTGATGACTCTACCTGTACAGGTATGGGAGATATAGATTTTGCTCATTTTCGGAGGAGTAGGAGCGAGTGTCAAAAACTTGATGATGCAGATTTGTCCAGGCGGTCAACATTAGCACAAGTACCAAATTTAGTGACTCTACCTGTACAGATGTGGAAGATATAGACTTTGCTCCTTTGCGGGGTAGGGCTAAGAAATTGACACCTTATAAGTTGAGGGTGTACCAAGTTTGGTTGCTCTATCTTCAAAGATGTGGACAAAAACTGCGTTCATATAGGAAAAACAGACAAAGGGACATTTCACAAGCCCTAAGTACTCCATTTCCCTGCGGAAACAACTTTTCTTAAATTTAACAGCTACAACTTAAGCGTTAAGTTATTGATATATAAACTAGCTAGTCTACCAACTATACTAAAAATTTCATGAAGATCGGATGATAAATACAGAAGTTATTCGAGAATGCATTCGTTGTATTAGGGAACCCTCTTGGTGTCTCTACAAAACAAATACATACCTCAGTATTAGTAAAAGTAAGATGTGGCCTAAAGTGGAACTTGGCATTAACTGCCTTCAAATCGAAAATGATGGTTTTACGAAGTGTAAAAAGTCGTCTTGGTTCCAAAATATGCCCAAAATCGTGTAGCTCTATCAAAAGCTGAGATATTTTTATAAAACTTGCTTTTCAGCGTAGGTTTTAATTGAATAAATTGATTACAATATAATCTACATATTGACAAATGACTTATTTAAAGACATTATTGTAATAAATAGTAGACATTGATTCGATGTAAAATTACAAAATTATATCTGTATAACACACAATAATGGGTATTTGTACATAATATATAATTGTAATAGTTAGAAATTGGATTCGATGATAAAAAATCTTACCAAAAGTATATCCTTTGTTGTTAATCATGTTAGTCATTCGCAAACCAGCTAAAATTGCACATAACTTAACATTGAGATGTCGTAACAGCTGTATTTAACAGCTGTTATCTTAACAGCTGTACGCAATATTAACATTTCTGATAACTTTATAGTTCGATGTATTCCTAATGTATTTATAAGGAAAATTCGTACATTGAAGTACTTTTGAAATTTGAATGAATGCCAGATAGAAATGTGAAATTTCCCATAGTGGCACAGGATACAGTATTCTGTGCCCAAGCAAGCCAAGCGCCAAAAAGCAGGCAATACAAAATATTACAGCAACAGCTGCATGTGTGTGTGTGTATGTGTGTGTGTGTGTTAATATGTGCCCGTATGCGTGTGTGTGTGTATGTGTTCAAGTGAAGCTTGAAGCGGAAGTGCGGCTTGATTTACTCAACTCGTTTGCTCGCTCGTTTATTTCCGACTGCACATATTTTGCTGCAGTTGCTATATTCCCCCGTCTCATCCGGCCCGCCTGCTTGCCGAGCCCTTTGAGTTGCTCTTCCTGTTTGGGCCTTAAATATTTATTAGCCTTAAAACCAAAATACTTTTTCAGAGACTGCATGTTAAAGACTTAAGCCGATCCGATCTATTCTGGCTGCCCAAACCAAATGGTCCGGAAATAGAAATGGCACGTAGTCGCCAAAAAAAGGAACAAAAATCTTGGCCATGTTTATTAAAGCATTTCTTACGCATCATTTGTTGCTCTCCAAGACTGAGCCGCAATTTCCATTGGGGAATAGAATAGTACGCACGACAGCAAACTGCAAATAGAGCACAGTATACAAGGATACAGGAGACAGCACACAGGACACAGGACACGAATGCAAATCAAGTTGGCAGTTGCCTTGACTCCTCTTTGAAGCAGACCTAATGAAACGCAGCTACAACTTTGACACAAATGAAACTTGCCAGTTGTCAGTTGCCGTTTGCACTGAAATTTCAAATTTCGAGCTCCAAAATTGAAAATGAAAAAAAAAAGAAGAAAAAAATGGAGCTGCTTTCAGGCACTTAACAAATGCCGGCAAAATGGTCAAGTGGCCAATAATGCTTCACATCTGACCAGCAATTAGTCACTGGCCAGAACATGTGCTCATTTCTGGGCCAACTGAGTGTATGAGTAATATGCCGGCAGGACATTTGCTTGAAGAGCCAGATCCTTGTGACCGACTAGCTGCACTTTCAACCATTGTGTAACTTGACTCAGGCCAATGGTAAAAGCCATAGGCTAAGTTTGAATTTGCCAATATTTATTTGCGTTGAAAGTACGTTGGCTTACTCAAAATTGAATGCAATCTTAATCTGTATAAGGTTTAGTAGCCCTGCAGTTCTGTGAGTGGACCCGTGACTAGCCATCTGACTAACCCAAACGAGCCACTACTGGCCACGGTTCGACCCGTCTAAATGTAAAATTCTATCCCATTTTTACACACGATGTCATTGGGGCTGACGTCTCGTTCCGGATATAAACATAGAGACATATACATAATGCTTAGGGTCACACTGGCAGTGATATATGTCTGTTAAGTAACATTAGCATTAACATGATGTTGTACTCTGTTAGATCGTAATGTCCGTAAGAATAACAGAACGCGAGTCAGTTTGTATTCGTCTGTGGAACTTATAAGAATCAAGCTACGCCTTATATTGTACATTAATAATAAACTAAAGAATAAACTTAAAGACACCTATAAACGTATACAGGATTCTATATACTATATACTTGATAGCTTAAGCTTACAGAACTTCTGAGAACCACAACATATTTGTGTGATTTAAAGGAAGTATACAGATCCGCAAAATTTCAGTGAAGGCGGCTGGATAATAAAGAATAATAGATATAAGCCTATGTGGCTGTAGTCATTCTATCTAAAACATGTGATTAACATGTATTTATTATTCACGAAATCTATGTTTAAATAGTCGGCAAATCTTAAATATATCTAAAATATATATATAGTATTCGAATTCATTTCCGTTCGAGTATTTATGTATTTACCAACTGCTTTGAAGAATTTACAAATGATTTCACATTTCTACGAACTCTTCTAGTTTTAATTATACATATAAATAACACCAGGGACCGTACATAATGATTATGTACCCATTGTTAAAAGAAAAAGATCATAATGAAGGAGAATTGATACACGAAAAAGGACACCTAAAGCAACCTTGTTTGCCAGGACTATCTATGACAGCTATGATTTCTATTTTTAATTATACAGAAAAGCTCAGTAATAAATCTTATTGACTTTGGGAAAAATACACAATTTTGGATATTTTGGTATGTCATGTGAAAAATACCAAAAAGATCTTGACACTTACCAAATTGAGGATATACACGAAGATGTGTACCAAGTTTGGTTGCTATAGCTTCAAGGGTGTGGAAAAAAATTGCGTTTATACGGACAGACGGACGGGCGGACAGTTGCGCAAACTTAATATACTTTTTTCCCTTTGGGAACATAGTACGAATAAAAATGTTTTACAAAATATTACAAAATTTCTAATCATTTTTTGAACCCAACACTTCAAATAATACAAAATAACAATGCAGTATTAATTTAATACAGATTTAAGTTTTATTTATTGGAAACAAAAAACCGAGCAAGTAAATTTTACTTTAAAGCAAAATATAAAACTCAAAAAATAATCATTATTTCCCTTCGAAGTATGAAACCCAAGAAATACTTATTATTTCTGAGCGAAAAAATCTATATTCATAAAATAAGTTTACATTTTTAAGGAAAGGAATTAAACTGAAAGATAAGTTTTAATTCTTGAGCAATAAATAAATTGAAGTGCTCAAATTTCAGTTATATTTTTAAGGGCTTGCATTTTCTGACTGTAGTCTCGGAAGTCTTCCAACAATGAGAGCCGAAGTTGTCAAGCGGACTGAGTGACTGACTGACTGACTGACGGACTGAGTAAATGACTGAAACAGTTCGCTCACGTATCGCATTTAGAGGGAAGGCGATGGGGAAACAATCGGGCATCGATCATGGCAACTAAGCGAAACAAATGGCAGCCAGGACGACCAGGCAAGCGCCCGTTGCTTAATTGGCAGCATAAATGTGCGGGTATCCTTGTTTGTTCAACGCTGGCCGCAAAATCTGCACAAGGGAAAGAAATTAAGTAAATCACCAAATTAATTGTTCACCCAAACAGCAGCAGGAGAGCGCAGGACGCAGAGCTACAGCAGCACAGTGTGCACACAATGCCAGGTCAATGGACGTACTACGGAGCTGGACATGAATGTGGCAGCAAAATGTAGCGAGTAGCGAGCGGCAAGCGGCGAGTGGCGAGTAGCAAGCGGAGAGGAATTCAAAGGAACCCAAGCGCTAAATGAAAAAAGCCAATAAGCGGCATTTGTACATAGCACTAATACTAATGCACTAAAACTACACTCTACACACACACACACACACACACACAAGCACCCCGCTGTGCCACAAATGAAGGCATAAAAATCAAAGACAACTTAAATGCCTTCGCCTACGTTGCCATTTCCGATTCATTGCCTTCCGCCACAATTCCTCCGCACCCCCAAACATTTCGAGGGCTTCATTCAATCAAACACACGTCCAGCGTTGCCAGACAAAACAAAGTCATAGCAATTCAAGTGTTTCCTCCTCCTTCTTTTTTCTTTTTGGGGAGGAAGCGCCTACGTTTTGTTTTGGGAATTAGCAGCATTTTGGTGACTGGACGATTGCGACACACTCAATTGATGGGCTGCCCCCTCCACTGGCCACGCCCCTTGGGAGCACTGATTTTGCTTGTATTTAACCATAAATTGTAGTTTTTATGTGCTTAAGTGGCAGCGTTTACAGGACTTTGGCCTCAAATGGCTTGCCCCCATAAGTAGGCAACAGTTTTATACCCTGCAGCAAAAAAGTACGTAGGACATGTAGTTGAAGGATATGGGGCGCCTTAAGTTTAATATGATGATAAAGTTCATCATTTACTACATCATTTGCTCAAATGCTACAACTTTAAGTTTATTTTTGTTATTTATTAGGTATTCCTTCGCGCGTTATGCTCTGAGATCTTTGCAGTTTATTTGAGCTGGTTTTAATATAGTCGAAGAGCACTTAATTAACATAGGACATCTAATAGTCGAGCAGTTGTAGTTACTCAAAGGCATATCCTTACTTGTGCTATACGTGTTTTTCGAATTGGCAAATGCTTCAATTAAATTTGATTTGCTTCCTCACCACAAGCTCAAATACACACACACACACACACACACTAACACACACATGCATGGGCAATTTGATAAGCTCAATCGTCGTTGCTCGCTGGACAGCACTGTCGCCCCCGGGCCACGCCTTTACCCATCATTAGTTTTGTACTTTGTGCGGGGCAAACCATCGCTGGCCGCAAATTTACTGCACGGCATAGTTGTCAATCCCTGTCTCTGTGTATATACATATGTGTGTGTGAATGTGAGAGTGTGTGTGTGTGTCCAATTTGATAACCAAAAGCAGTTGCCCAATCGACAGCTCAGCTGAGCTCCAATTTCGGCTTCAATTGCGGCTCCACCTTCTGTATATGTGTCTCTGTCCGTGCCTGGAAATGACATTTTCACATCATTTGCTGATGTGGCAAATGTGTGCGAGTTGAGCGCGTGTATGTGTGTGCGTGTTTGTGTGTGTGTGTATCATGTAATAGAACTCAAATTCACTTCACATCATGCTCCACTATAAAATGGGCCAAAAAAGCTGTGAATATCATCGTAGTTCTGTGGTCAGAAGCATCGGGCAAAGAGTTTCTCGTTTTGCACACTATGCACTCTGCTGCCGCCGCCTTTTCTCTGATTTTTTTCTACTTTTTTTTTTTTTTTGGTCATTTCCGTTGTGAAATGTTCGTATAGAGCACAGGCAGGATGAATGCTCACATGAACAGATCTGGCACCTTTTGAATACACTTGACAACGCCGAGCTCCCCAGCATAATGCCAATAAAATGAACTCTCCGGCTCTGATTCCGCCTTGTATGCATTGAAACCTTCTGCCTTTGATACCCTGCTTCAATAAGCGGCACTTGTGTGCTTGTTTATGCATGTGTTTTGTATGTGTCCAGTTCCGTTTAGCTGCACATTGCATTTCGCTTATGACATTCAAATGCCCACTAAGTCATCAAAGCTCCAAAAGGGGTATACACAATCAGCTTGAGATAAAGTGAATGCTACAAATTGGTTAAGATTTGGGTTATCTCATCGAACACTTATTAATAATAAGATATAATTAATAAATAATAATAAATTAAGATATAATAAGTTATTATATCTAAAGAATATATGGTTTATTGCTTAACAGACCTGTTCCAAACTCCACAACCGATATAATTTCACCGAAATATATAAGGCATACTTTGGATATCATCTAACGATTGAATAAACTGTCAACAATATTAAAGAACTGAATTCCAAACCGCTTCAAAAACTTTCCTGCACTGTTTTGTGTGAACTTGTTGTCGAATCTGCGATTGGGAACAGGTCTTTAATAGGATAAACTCTAGCATAACCTAAAACTGAAAAATTAAAGAGTATATTTTTGAAAAAAAGTTCGTGCCTTTTTCGTTTTCTATATTCAAAAGATATTCCAAATGTGAACTTCCTCATAACGTTGTTATTTACATTATTCAGATTCTACTTTCGATTGAATGAAAGTGAAATATTTTTATATAATTTATCGTTAACATAATATTATTTTAGTTTTATACAGTGGGTATTTGAGCGTCTGGCAGATCATCTAACGACTGTATCTTGTTTGTGCTTGACTTAAGTTTGCTCCTTGGTTGCACTTTTCATTTTCACAGTAACTCTGGTCGTGCCCCAAGGGCCGTACACACACTCACACGCAGACACACACAAACACACACACACAGCATATGTGGCTGTTAAATCTGCTGCAAATCATTTAATATTTCGTCGTTTGCTGAGTTTGCACATTTCATTGGCATTGCGAGTGATTTTCGAAATCATTTACTTCAACATTTTCTCAATCGTGTGGCTTTGGCATCCGCTTTCTCTCTGCTTTCTTTAACATTCAGCTTTCTTCGTTCCTTTATCGTCTTCGTCATCGTCTTGTTGCGTTTCAAGCGTAAGTTTTTCCAGCATTTTTGCTCATTTTCATGGTCTGTTTACGCTGTGTAAGCGAGCATATAAGTTTTATGCAACTTCTTGTTGTTGTTCTTTTTGCGATTACATCAAAATAAACTCAAAGCGCCATATCTTTCACAATTTGAGAACTGAACTCAAGAAATTTGGGATCAGAATTACTAAAGATCTTGTTGAAATTTTACAATTTCACACATATGTATATTTGTGGTACACTCAAAGAAATTGAAGAATCTAAAATATTTCCTAGGTTAAGAAATTATTATTATCTATTATTTCCACTTAATAGACATTATTTCTGGCTTTTGGGGTGACCTTTATTAAAGAGAGATTTTCTAAATTCCATGGCATTTATTTTTCAGAGTTAACGCTCAAGCCCGCTTTGGAAATAGAGTATATTGCAGTCGGGACTAATTTTGTTGCTTGTTGTTTTTTTTGTTTTGTTTTTCTTTTGCTAATGCATTTTTCGGTGCTGTCGTCAGCGGCCACGCCCATCGCGAGGGCAGGGGCATGTAGTGTGAGGACCTGTCTCTGCTGCTGATGGATATTTGGTCGTTATTGTGACTATCCCTTTACCCCTTTACCCCTTTTGCTCACTTTGTTGCTGTTGTCTTCTTGATGCTGTACTTAAAAAATCATTTCTTACGCTGACGCAGCGTTTAAATGGTTTGTTTTTGTTGTCATTGTTGTTGCGATGCCTTCGTCCCTTCGTCCCTTTCACTTCTCGTTAGGTTATTGTTTAACATTTTTTGGGATTGCGTAAAAAGTGTTGAAAAATTTGTTCCCCTTCTCTCAAATGTGGTATTTGGCCTCGTCTAACGCTCCACTTGTTGTTGTTTTTTTTTGTTTTTTTTTTTTGCTTCCTTCTTTCTCATTCTCTCTGTCTTTCGTGTTGTCTGTTCTCTGTCTCTCGCTTCTTTGACCCCGAAAGTAATACGTTCATTGTCATTCTTTATCCTTTGTTCTAATTCACTGATTGTCGTACAATCCCTCAGATAAGCATTGTTGGCTCTCTCTCTCTCTCTCTCTCTCGCTTCCTCTCTCTTTTGAATTACTTTATGGCTCATGTATGGCGTGTGAACTTGGTTCTTTTGAACTTGTCGGCCCATTGTGGCGATAATTGCTTGTATCTATGTCAGATCGCAAACAAAAGCTGCATCTATGCAACTTTCTCTCACTCTCTCTCTCTCTCTCTATCTTTCTCACACTCTCTCTATATCTCTCTCTATATCTCTCTATTACCTCTAGCGATCGCTCTCTAGCGATAGAGATAGAGCTCTCTCTCTATCTACTCCGCGCTCGCGAGTTCTACTCTATCTCTAGCTCGTTCTCTCTGTTTCTAGAGCTCTATACATATTTCTTTCTCTATCTTTATCCATCTCTCTCTATCTCTCATTCTCTCTTTCTCTCTCTCTCTTTCTCTCTCTCTCTCTTTTTCTCTCTATCTTTCTCTCACTCTCTCTCAATCTCTCTCTTTCTCTCTCTCTATCTCTCTCTCCATCTCTGTCTCTCTCTTTCTCTTCCTTTCTATCTCTTTTTACTTCAATCTTATTTTATCTGCTCACACCTTTCTCTCTCACTCTCCCTCTCTATCTCTTTCTGCTTCAATCTTCTTTTATGTGCTTACACCTTTCTCTCTCCCTTTTTCTAATCTTCTATCTTTCATTTTCTCGAAATTCTTCGTCTATCTTTCTTAAAAATATCTTTAATTTGATAACCCTTAAGAAAAATTATATCCTTCTTGCTTCTCATCATTACCATTCAATAATGAAATAAGGATACATTTCATTTAATATTTCTTCACTATTTCTTCTCATCTTGTTGTTTTTTCCTTCCAATCTGTTGTCTTCTTTGTTGCTATCATTGAATTAAACTGTACTTTTCAATTCTTCTGAATCTAAAAGTTTTGTTTTTAAATATTTGTATAATATTTATTCCATTCTCACTCTCCCAAATCATCTGAACTTTGCACAAACTGCGCACAAATTAATTTCTGTTATACAAATTTCGTTTTGAATTGAGCAAGTTTCTCAATGCTTTCTTCCTTTTAGCTGTCTCTCCTCTTCAGCTTACTTGCAACACATATCCACCACTTCAATTGTATGTTGGCTTATACGAGACTGAGAGTTCAAAAAAGACTTCCAGCCATAAGTTTTGGCCAGCTGTTCGCATTAAGCGCAGTCTGGGAGCCTCTTCAACTGTCTCATTCTTTGTATATGTTGCTCTCTCTCTGTTGCACCAACTGACCAGTGTCCCTGTCGAAATATTAATCTTGGCCAAGTTAAAAGCAAAACACTTGGGCACACTGCGCTATATTGTGGTTGTTGTTGGCCACAGCTGCCAAGAGTGCGACAAAAGTCCAAGTCCAAGTCTCAGTCTTAGCCCAAGTACGAGTCCAAGTGCCCAATGGCGCCTGTCAACGGCCACCAAATGGCAGCCAACTTCAGCAACAACAACAACAGCAACAACAACAACAACTATGGCATAATCACAGGCGCTGTTTCCTGTTTGTTGTTGTCCTGGTCACTGCTGTCTTAGCCCTTAAGTGGGCCGGCATTAAGCTATTAGCATAATTTTTGTGCATTATCATTACGAGAAGCAAACACAATTTCTATACAAAACGAAATGAAGGCAACAAAACGCTGAAATAATAAAATAACAAACAAAAAATGCCATTTATCATTGACATTTTTGTTGTTGTTCTTCTTCTTCTTGGAACTGAGAACGCATCAAAATTCGCTCTTACCCGAACAAAATAATAACGTCAATAGTTTTTCTTCCTCAAACCGTGGAAGCTGCACTCACCTGCAATGAAAAGAGTCAAAAAAAGGAAACATTTTAAACAGCGAAGAGAAAGGAAATTTGGTTTATTTGGAGTTCTTTTTGCTGTTGTTAGTTTTAATGTACTTAGTTGGTTTCTAGAGTTTCACAGGATAGCAAAAATGCAGCGACCAAAAGGACTTTAGTCAGTTTTGGCAAAACTCACACACACTCTCAGATACATTCTATGTACATATCTTAAGCTGATACTTAGGGAAAGTATATGATTTCCATGTTGAAAGAAAGACATTGAAGGGCAAAGAGAAATAGAAAAGCGGAACATAAGGATATAAGATACAAGAAAGTTAATATTCAAAGTGACTGACTTTGTAGAAGATAAACTAAATGATAAAAACACATATTGTTTGCTTAATTCTAAGGTTTAGTGTCACAAAAAGTGAAACTTTACACAATTTCATAAAGCATACACGAAACAGAAATTTCTAGACATTTCTTCAGATTTTTATAGGTACCCATAGCATGCTAAGTTAGAAATTTGAATATTTAACGACTATTTTGATTTATTTACATTTGAGATTTTGTAGTTGTTTTGAGATGGCAACCTTGTTTAACGTGACTTATCGATATATCGAATGAATTATCTGTTGAATTGTAAGAAACTATCGTAAGATGATCGAATTTGTGATCGACTTTGAGAACGAAAGGGTAGAACGCAACGAAGCGTAAGTGAAATTAATTATTATTTAAGATCAAGTTAAAACATTGTATTTCTTCTTATAGCAGATAAAACCTCACCACTCCATCCTTTGCCCCTAGCCATAGGAAAGTTAAATACACATAGAAATAAGCGTTAGTTGAGCGTTTGTTTTCTGGGAATTGTGTTTGGTGGCTGGTGGCGTTTTATACGCATATTTCACCCGAATCGAAGAAATAATAGCTACTCTTCTGTTTGTCTATAGTAAACCAATCTACACTTCTGTGAGCAAACACTAACCAAGCAAATATATCCTACTCATTAAAAAATACTAGAAAATTCCTTCCTACTTGATTCTCCTTTTCTTTTAAGTCGTCTTAATTTCACTGTCCCTTGTAGACCTACTAGAAACTATATTCCCTTATCTCTTCCTACATGCACTACTGATTATGCTTTACACAATCCTTTTCGTGTTCTATGCACACAGTATAATTCTGTTTTTCATGTTTTCTCCTCTGAACTCTCTCTTCCCTCTATTAAACTTTCTCTTCTAAATCACCTACGGGTAATCTCTGGCCGATCCCAGCTGTGAGCAGGGGCACAGCTTGCCGGCGTGGCAAATAATCTTCCCCCATCGGGTCAGAGATTGCCCAATCTGTGTCCCACTCTATTTCCTATTTCCTACTCTACAACTATTATATTCTTTCCCATCCCTTCCCTTTCCAGGTCCTTCCCTCCTTAATGTAATCTCTAACCAACTTCGCTGTGAGTTGGGGCACAGCTTGCCGGACTGGCTACTAAAACTTCCCCCACCGGGTTGGAGATTTCATTCCTATTGTCTTTCTTTATTCTTCTAGTCTTATGCCTTAATTAACCTTAAATTCTATAAGTTTTTTCTTCAAACCTAACTCTATTCTATCTTGCTATAGGCTCTAATAACGCTACCGGCAATTCTTTGCTGTGAATAGGGGCATAGCCTAGCCGGACTGGCAAATAAACTTCCCCCAACGTGCTGGTGTCGTTATTAGTTTTCAATTGTAATTTCGTGTAGGCTTTTTAAATTTTCTCCGTATATCTATGTATTTTATTATATTATATTTTTTGGTTCGAGGCAGCACTGTTCTGCCTTCGTTAATAAATAAATAAAATAAAAATAAAAATAAACTTTGCTATAACAAATTAGAGGGGAATTCAAAAAGTTCGATAATAATAATGATTTTAAAAAAAGTACTTTTCAATTTATGGGTAATTTATTGGTAGGATTTTCAAATCATTATACCTTCTGCATAAATACATATATATTTACATAAATAAGCAAACACATTACTAATAATACTCTGATTTTAATTGAAAGCTACAACTTTTCTGTCACTTTATTTACGGGAAATTGACTTTTCAATTAAGAACTGATTGCACAAGTTAAAAATAATAATAATGTAATTTATTTAGTGATTTATTTACACAGCAAAAACAATGTTTACTCGAATCAAAAAATATAATTTAATACCAATTATTAAAATTACATCTGAATCTAGCCGAAGGCCTAAGCCAGTGCTATTTATTCCTAGGTTGGCCATAGTTTTAACTAAGCCCACTTTCTATTAAATAAATACATAAAATACATTTGAATTTAATAACGACACCAAAACTTTGGAGGAGTTTTATTTGCCAGTCCGGCCAGCTATTTGAAACGAAACTAGAAAGAAATAGTAGATTGATTCTGAGGCATTACAAAATAGGATGAGGAGCATTTCATCTCCTACACTTAGAAAAATAAATGCCATCTGATTCCCCCTACTAAAGGTCACCCTAAAAGCTAGAACTAATTTCTACTTAATTTTTTGATAAACTTATATTTATTTATTCTTTATGCTATATGTTAAGAAATACATTTAGAAGTCACTACGGGCAAAGAACATTATATAGTCTATCTTTTAAATTATTGTTACCAGACTGCTCTATATCTGCAGATTTTAACTGAGTACTTTCTTTTGATTTAAAATGCCGCTCTTATTGTTATTTAAAAATAAGGTTATACAAATTCAATCTTATAAGATTCAAGATAAAAATACCATTAGAAAAGAATTCATTTGGAATACAGAAACTCATAAGCAGAAAGATCGAAATAAAGAATTTCGATACACAGAGATCAAAATACACATAAATTTGTAATAATAAATAGAAAATAAAAAAGCAGAAAAGTGTTCCTCAGTAAATTAGTTATGGAAACTTTCCTGCGCCTGAAATATAATTTCAATATTGATATATTTCAGTATGCTCCATTTTCGTTGTTACCTTCCAAATTGCATTGAGGAATATCCTTGTTCAGTAAGGTTTTAAAATCCAGGCATGTTTGGCAATAGCTGAAACCGTATTAAAATCCCAACTAAATCAAAATTCATAAATAATTTCAGCGCATTTAAGTTCAGCTTTGATGGCCAATGGTTTGGATTTAGTGAGTTTATTTCTGCCAGGACTCTCCATACTGTGGCAATAGTTTTTGCAAGTATTTATAAGGTATTTCCATTTATTGCAAAAATGCATTCGCCAAATGTCATTTAATATTTAATTTTTTAAATGGATGCCACAGGCTGCAGTTGCAGTTTATTTCGTTGTTTGTATTTAAGTTCGTTTTAATGTTTTGTGTTTGTGTTTGTGTTGTTTATTGTTGTTGTTGGAGCTGCGCCCGTCTGCGGCTGCTGCATGTGTTGTGGCAAGCACTGAGTGCAACGTAGCGGCAGATTGAGGTGGCGCCACGTTTTAATTGCCCCACCAGGAGAGCCGGCCGGCTCCAAGTTGGACTGTGATGCCATTTTCAGCTTTGGCGTCGCTGGCAGCTTTCTTGGGCTCGTATTTCAGTCGGCATGGAGTGGTGGTGCGGGCGACTGTCTGGTTGGTCAGCCACTAAGCCAGCCACGCCCCCACCAGCCCACACAGTGGGCCAAAGAAGTTGCCAGATAGCCTTGTTAAGCCGCAAAAACGTATCACACTCTCTCTCGCAGTGGGTTGAGCTAATCCGCCTAGAAAATTTATTTGCTTAATTTCATTTGTTAGCTGCCAGGAGTGTAGAGCAGGGATCAGCACGCTGGTATGAGTTGCAGAAGGACTCTACTACTCGACTCTTGTGGGCGTGCGATAATGTTGCATTAAGCTGTCGACATTCGCCACATCCTTTGACTGCTGCTGCTGCTGCTCTTGGTCCTGCTCCTGCTAACGCCACACTGGACACAATCGGCAATCATAAATTGTCAGCAGTGCGCATTAATTACAGTTTCCATTTCCATTTCTAGTAGCTGACTAACCGTCTATCGTCTAACGTCTATCGTCTCTTGTCTCTCGTCTGTCTCCCGTCTACCGCCAACGCATCTTCATTATATCATTTTTGTGGTCTTTCATCCTTTGGCAAGCAAAGCCCAAGCCTCAAATAAGACTTAACATCGTAAGTCTTACAAAATTCCTGCCTTCATTTCAATTAATTTCCGCGACATTGATGCGCCCTGTCGTCGTCCTCGTCGTCCTCGTCGCCTTCAGCTGCCTGTCCCTAGACAGACACGCTCTTCATATATACATACATACATATATATATATGTATTTTATGTATATGTGTGTGTGTGTTTTTGTTGGTGGTTGTATCTTGTGCACGCCCCCTACCCCTGCAGCGCCGCCCCACAGTCATCTCTCTTGTGTTTGTTGTCAAAGCGCGCTTAAAAACATTTTTGCATGCGCTTTTTAATTAATTTAAAGTTATTTTGCTTGTCGTCGCTGACGTTGCGACGTCGTGAAGCCGCACCTCCAACCCCCCACCCCTTTCTCTACCCCGTATATCAACTATACAGCCAAATGGCGCCAGATGCGCTTTATTAAATCTGCCTGCATTGCGTTTTAATTGAAATCCGGCTGCTGTTGCTCAAACAATTTACATAAATAAATCGTATTGAAATGAACATTGCAATTTTTTAAAATTCGATTATATTTTTTGATTTGTTCGAAACAGCAAAAGAGCGTGCCACACTCGCACACACACACACACATGCACACACACACAATTTAAATAATTTGCTGTTTGACATGGCGTATACATAATGTGCAGTATTTAAAACCATTTCAAAGCAGTTAAATCAACCGCATAATAATCACATATTCCCCAAGAGCTGCCACCAATTGATCAATTATATATACATATATTCTTCAGTCTACGCTACTTTCTGACTCAAATAAGATTCGACTAATACAAGCCTGTTCCGAATTCCGCATTCGGATTGAATCCACGCAAAATAGTGTAGCATACTTTTAAGAGCAGCATGGAATTTATAACTCCCTTTTGTTGTAAGTTTATCTTATATTTTTCCAGTATGCATGGCAATTATTATATATAATTTTATATAAATTGGAACTGGCTAGAGATTTTGAGTTAATGAAAAATTTCGATATTAGGAAAAGACAAGGAACTCCAATTTGATCTGAGCTTTTAAGTATTCATTAGCTGTCATATCTGTTAATATATAGTATATTCAATCCATTTATGCTGCAATATCATTCTAAGATGAAGTTTTAATATCTGGATCTGTACCAAGTTCCACTTAGAGCCACTTAGTATCAATACAGCCACTTAAAAAAATATGCAAAATTATAAATAGTAAAAAGAAAATAACAACAGAGTCAAATCAAAGAAAGTTAGTAAGATTTGGTTGACCATTTATTTAATCTTAACCCGATTGCAAAGTGTTGTTAACATAATTCTGTAGAGCTCAGTCGAAATTGTAACTTGGAACGGGTCTGATTTGTTTGTCTTCCCTTACAGATATATTGTGGCAGGAGTAGTAGAAAATGTCGTCATTGGTTCAATAAGCGATGTTATATATTTATAACATCATTATTACATATTGGTAATAAGACCTTAAACTCCGATTTAATGGAATATCATTCACTGCGTCATATGAGCAATTGTAACCAGGAGCAGCTTTTGAAAGCAAAGTGCTTACAACAATATTCTATACTTTGGATATATAAAGAATGCAGTCAATAAGTTTCTTTGAGAAATCGCTGCGAATTTGTATGTAAAAATTCGACACATTCAACACACGCGCCAATATTTGAATTTTAGTTCGGGTCATAGAGAAATTTATCTTACAGAAGTTATATATTTATGGAGTTATGGAGACAAAGTTTAATACAATTCTTTTGCTACGAGTTATAGAAATGATGTATTCGCACGGTAAGCCCGACTATAAGTAGTTAAACCGTTGGGTTCTTTGCTTTTCAACAGCTGAGAAGTTAATTAAAAACCTTAAAGCGGAATTCGCTTAATTTTGTTGAGGAGTTTTTGCATTGGCAACGCTCTTGCAGCTTGTTTATATAATTTGTATTATACTCGCTTTCGTAAAGGCAAGTGAGTCTAATGGATTTGTTTTGCTGTACCAAATTTGATAGGCTCGCAACGAGTATACTATGAGATACTTCGAGTATCCGAATTTCCTAAACACTTTCCCACAAATCCGCAATATCTATAAAAACCTGTTCCCAATTTCACTTCATAATCCACTCCTCACAATATTTTGTAGCATACTTTTTGGGGCAATGTTGGAAAATCATCGCTTTATTGTACGATTTTCGTTTATTTTGTGAAAAACCTGAAGGTAAGTTAGGGCATTGCAGTGGAATTGCTTTGAAAAAGGATTGTGAAACAGTCTTCTAGGGTTTCAGCCACAACTGCAGATAATTTTAAAGCTGACTCTTACCCTCGGAATGAGCAAAGTTCTGTTGTATAGACTGGAAACAGGAAATATGACAGTCGGGGGCTGCTCGCAACAAAGTTGTAAGTTGTCAGTGTGTTGCGCTGTGCACTTTTGCCGGCTGTTTTGTGTATTTGTTTGTTAGTCTGTTTGCTAAATGTCAACATGCTAGGCATATGAGCAGCTGACTGAAGTGCAATGTGCATCCAAATGTGAGACTTTAGTCCTAGACCCGTTCCGTTGCCAGTGCCTCTGCCAGGACCTTTGCCAGCGCCAGTGCCTAGTCCTTGGTTTGCCTTCATTAGCCTTTGGCAGTATGTCAGAGTCACTGAGTATGTATGTGTATGTGTGTGTGTGTGTGTGTGTATGCTAAACAAAGAGCCTTTTGTATATTTGTCTGTACTTATATAGTGCAGAGTAGAAGAAAAGACAGGCCATGTGGCATTGACTTTAGTTTTGGTCCTAGCCGCCTTGCACCTTGCACCCCTCAAGCCATTGTATTGATTGCCCCCAGCTGCAAATTGAAACCTCGACTGCAACTTGGCTTAATAACTGTCACTTGCATCACATGCCTGTCTGAATATCTATGTGTGTATGTGCTATGTACATATTAGAGCTAGAAAGTAATCAATAATGCCGTCACTCAATAACATCCGATTGTGTTAATTAAACCATCGATGATATCGATTACTTTCCTAAGCAACCTTCGGTATTTTAAATTTGGTAATCACCTAAATTATACTCAAAACAAGAAGGAACAGCTTTCTTCGCGTTGGTAAAGCCAGATATACTTGAAGAATTTTGTTTCATACAAAAGCACAATTATCGACAAATTGTTCCTATGACAACTATATGATATAGTGATTGGTTTTCAATCAATATTCAACCAGTCAGATAAAGTGTAATTAAACTCTCAGTTGTAGGGTTTCCTTGCGATATCCTGAAAACACAGAAAAATGGCTTATGCAACTCTGTTCCCCTCGTTTCCCTCTTAAACCACCGGAAATCGATATAAAAATATATTTTTAAGGAAAATTAAAAAAAATATAGCTTAGGCATGTATATTTCTGATTTCTCTTGTGATAAACACAAAAGTTAGTCACGTAACTAGTTTAAGTACTGCTTACTTGCAATGCCGCTGGACTGCTTGATGCAGCATATAGCCTTTAGCATGCATATTTCTTATAACTCTTTTGATAAGCACAAAAGTTATTCAAGAAACTAGTTTCAGCACTGCTTGCTTGCAATGCCGCTGAACTGCTTGATGCAGCATATAGCCTTTGGCATGCATAATTCTAATATCTCTTTTGGTAAGCACAAAAGTTATTCAAGAAACTAATGTTAGTACTGCTTGCTTGCAATGACGCTGAACTGCTTGTTGCAGCATATAGCCTTTGGCATGCATATTTCTTATAACTCTTTTGATAAACACAAAAGTAATTTAAGAAACTAGTTTCAATATTGCTTGCTTGCAGTGCCGCTGAACTGCTTGATGCAGCATATTTCCTTTGGCATGCATAATTCTAATATCTCTTTTGATAAGCACAAAAGTTATTCAAGAAACTAGTTTCAGCACTGCTTGCTTGCAATGCCGCTGAACTGCTTGATGCAGCATATAGCCTTTGGCATGCATAATTCTAATATCTCTTTTGATAAGCACAAAAGTTATTCAAGAAACTAATGTTAGTACTGCTTGCTTGCAATGACGCTGAACTGCTTGTTGCAGCATATAGCCTTTGGCATGCATATTTCTTATAACTCTTCTGATAAGCACAAAAGTAATTTAAGAAACTAGTTTCAGTACTGCTTGCTTGCACTTCCGCTGAACCGCTTGATGCACATGTTTGTGTGTGTGTACGTAAATGTGTACAAAGACCTGAGTATAGGGTGCCTTCTAGTCGGGTATGCACGACTAGCGCATGCTCACTTGTTAATCATACAAAACACATAGATTTGGTTGGTTAAAGATTATATTAAAGCCGCTGCAGCAGGAGCAATCTAATTTTAGTGCATCTGCCGTCTAGGATGCAACTGCAGATGGCAGGCATCAGGATTCAGGCATCCAAAATTGGTTGTTTTTGTTGCTGTTGCTGTTGTTGTTGCTGTTGTTAGCTGGCACATGTCACTCACATGCCGGCGCGGGGTGGCCAACGATATAAGAAGCCAACAAAACGCCGCTGTCGGCACACGTTTAAACATAATAATTCTCAATTTCGTCAGCGATATCAATGGTCGGAGCCGGGGCTGCTGCTCGCGCCACAGGAAAACCATGCAGAGACATCAAAATAAACTGACATTTTCTTCTTCAACTTTTTTGGATTCTTTTACTGTTTGCTTTTTTTCTGCTGCTTCTTCTAGTTTTTTGTACTAAATTGAGCACACGAATGGCAAAAATAAGCCAAAAGCTAGCAAAAACAAGCCCAGCAGCAGCAGGCAAAAAAAAAAGAAGAGAAGCTCAAACGACATGCGGAAATCATGTCAGATGAAGCAGCGGCAGCAGCATCAGCGGCGGCATTGGGCACAAAAAAATAAGTAGGTATTCTCCAGTAGAGAGTGACTGACTTGCAGATACTCTATAACCAAATATACCACGCACCTATTCAATCCAACATTCGTTGCGATCAAACAAAACGAAACGATATTGTTAGCTGTTCTTAATTCCGCAATTTAGAACGAATCCTGTCTCATTGCGCATACTAACAGAGGGTTGGAATATCCTTCAAATGGGAACTCTCAGCAAACAGCTGAGCGAGCCTTGGATCTGATATTGTAGATCGCTGTACACCTTAATAGTAGTGATGTTCTTCGATGTTTTCCATTCGCAACATCGATGTTTTTACATCACTACTAAATAGGTTAAGTTCAGTTCAGATATTTGCTTCATTTTTTCTTTTTTGATGGAAGGGTTTTGATCAGGACTACAATGTTTAGTGTCTAAGATAAATAAATTCAAGAAAGAACAGGTTTCTTCGGCCTGTCGACAAAAACTTAATTTTCTATTGATTATTTCTAATAATTTGCTCAAAATCCAATTTAGACAGCTTGTATAACACAGATTGTAGCTTTCATTTGAGTAGGATATCTTAAAAAACATAACAGTTTTCATAGTTTTCAATTTGATAGTCGATTGTTTGTGTTTATAATCAGCTGCATGGTATAATGATCCGATCTGATCAGACTAACATATGTACAGGCAGCAAAACGATGATAGCTTTAAAACTGAGCTACTATAATCTATCAGAATAATAGTTGTCCTAAGATTTTTATAGCCATAGGCATTAGCATAGCATTATGTTACCCACAATTTATAATATATATATATTTCTCAGATTGAGATATTATTCTACTAAGGGATATTTCTTGAATTCTATGGCAGTAATTTTTCAGAGTGTAGTTTAGATAGAAACACACATTGGTAGATGCACTCGACTATTGATGCTGATTATAGACTGGATTTGATATTTGATATTTTGAAGGATTAAGATATTTAAATTTGATGAAAAAATTGTATTGAAAATAGAGGTGAAAAGATATGAATTTTTTTGATATTTGATATTTTGAATGATGAATATGAAAAATATGAAAATATGAAAAATATGAAAATATGAAATATATGAAAAAAAGAATATGAAATATGAAAAATATGAAAGAAATTTTTTTAAAAGATATATAAAGAGGGGGAAAGAAGAGGAGGGAAAGAGAGGGAGGAGAGGAGAAGAGGGGGGAGAGGGAGAGGAGGGGAGGGGAGGGGGGGAAGGAAAAGAGGGAAGAAAAAGAAGGGGAGAGGAAAGAAGAAAGAGAGGAGAGAAGGGAGAGAAAAGGAGAAAAGAGAGAGAAGAACTGATTAAGAATATACTCGTATAATTTGTGGGATATTCTTCAATGCGTAACACATTTTGTGACAGAATTATAATACCCTGTGCAAGAGTTTATTGGTACAGCTCAAATGATATCCTTTTACTCATTTTGTGCAGGGTATCAATAAAGAGGACCAACAGTAACATCAACATGACTGGCATAGGAATACAAGAGAGCGCGAATAAATGGCAGCGCTCACACACACGCACACACACTCACATACTCACACACATATGCAGCTGTGCATGCAGATGGGCTGATGAAAGCAATGAGGGGATGCGAGGATGGGAGGAGGGTGCAACAAGCAATGGGCAACTGCAACGCGAACAATCGCATGTTAAAAGGAAACGAAAGGAGTTGTACAGCATTGCCGACATCAGGGAGCACAGTGGGCCAAAAGGCAACCACTTTATCGGCTAGAGATGTGCAACTCTAAAGCATTCAATGCCATCTCTAGCAGGATGCATCGAAGACCTTTCACCCTTTCACACAAGGTAGTAAATTTAAGTAAGGATTGGGATTAGTTACGTCTGGAGATGAATTATAATCACGGCCAGTCATAAGATATTAGAAAGTATGTTGAGGCTTCTTTCTAGTGAGCCTGAGAACCCAATTCGTAACTCCCCAGTATTGATATGAACGTTTTCCCAATGCAGAAACTCACATAGAACCTATTCTAAAGTAAACAAAATCTAGAAAACTTTGCTCATCTGCTATTTTTAATTCTCAGCCAGCTTTCGTTTACCAGATTTCCCATATCTATCATATTCTGGGTAATTTTAACCCGTCTACCTTTGCAGAAGAGTT
Source organism: Hirtodrosophila histrioides (assembly GCA_037075165.1). NCBI lineage: Eukaryota > Metazoa > Arthropoda > Insecta > Diptera > Drosophilidae > Hirtodrosophila > Hirtodrosophila histrioides. The sequence goes on from JBAMCL010000270.1 coordinate 66,326, forward strand.
CAGGACTGAATAATGGTCAATATAGCCCCCGTTTGCTATATTCCAATATATATATTGTAGAATTTTTCAACTTTTTCTATGCTTATTAATATAAATGTCAAATTTAACTTATTTATTATTTATTTATTATTTTTAAAGTGCTGCAAAAGTTGCATATTATGAGAATATTTAAACGACAAAATACAAATTAAAAACTGAATTCATTTTATTTTGCAATAAACAGGACAAAAATATTGAAAAACCAAAAAAGAATTCAGGTTATTCAGCGATCTTGAGAAATCTCAAAGCATTTAAGTGTTATTAATATTAAATGTTAATGATTAACTATTTATAAATTGAGCTCGATAGTCTATAGGTAACAAAATGCTTAAGATGATTTGTGTTCGACTTCACATCAATTTGTGCTCCCCTTTCAACACTTCAGGTTTTAGTTTCTTGATGACAAATCCAATAAAATGTGTAATTTTGTTGACTCAGACTTCAAAGAAAAAGCACAACCACTGAGAGGTGCAGGAGTTGTTGATTGCACTACATTTTATTATTTCCCAATACATTTTATTGGCTTATTTAAATTGGCTGCCATTTGATAGACTTGATACCACTGTGCCTCTGCTGGCAGATGGCATTGCCATTATTATTTGCGCTCGTTTAGTGCTTCGGCTGTAAGTGCATGGTAATGTTTTTGAAAAAAACGCGACGCTGCGATAAGGGCCAGCAAGGAGGCCGAAGCGCTGCCATATCAATTTTCAATTTCCAGGACTAACGCCAGCGCCTGTCAAGTGTCAGTTGCGGGGGAATGGCAACAGGACATGCAGCCTGATGTGATTACAAAAAATTTGAAATCAACATATCAAGTCAATGAAATCCGATCAGCAGCGCTGCAAGGACGCTCCAAGGACCAATATATGAGCTTAAATGTATAAAATGAAAGGACAAAGCGACACAAATACTCTATTGTTAAATTGGAACCGATGTCATAGAGTTGGCATTGCTGCAAGTGCTCTATATAGTACTAGCTGGTAAAACTCCAGCGTTGCCCGGCAAAATATTTCGATTGAAATGCATAACTTTGAATTTGACGCAAATACTACCAAGCTTTTTGTGTTTAGCTTTAGAAGTTATTAGAGGTCACCAATTTTCCGACCGATCGAATTATTTAAAGTGAGTTGCTTTACATATGAGTTTCAAAATAATCGGATAAGAAACAGAAAAGTTTCATACAACAGTTTTCAGCAAATTTCCCGACCGAGGCGAAAGATTCTCCATAATCCTTAAGCAACACGCCTATTATGTTTCGTGTAGAACCTTGAGAATGAGTTTGAAGCCAATCGCATGAGAATTAGAAATATCGAATGGCAGAGTCTTCCACCAATTTGCCGACCGTGTGAGCGAATTTTCCAAAATCGTTGAGCCAAGTATCGAACTATTTTACGGGAAGAGCTTTGAAAATGAATTTGAAGGTGATGGGACTAAGATTAGACTTTTGTCCAGACGACTTTGAGACCTCCAATTTCCGCCCACCAGGGGTGGATTTTGCAAAATCGGTGAAATATGTGTCAAATGGGTCTTTGAAAATGAGTTTGATTGGTTGATAAAGAAGAGAGAGGAGTTTTTCGCTATTTTCCACGCTTGTGGGTGGAATATTCCAAAACCACGCCTTAGTGTGCACTTTCATCATAGTTGGAATTTATGTTTTAAGCTGTGCGTTAAATCAGTCAGTCAGGATGAACTCTTTTATATAGATAGGATTGTCAACTAATTTGCTTTCGCTTGGCCCAGTTTCAAATTTGATTTATGCCCAAAGTATGTAACTATTTTCATTTTATTGGCATTGCATTTGAAGGCCCTGGCGATCGCCAGGTGGCCCTAACAGCAACAACAAAACATTCAAACAAATATTTGCTGCCACTTTGAAAAGGCCACAGCCCACAGTCCACTTCCTCTCCCTCTCCCTCTGCCTATCCCTCTGCCAGTCTGCCATTCTGTCTGTCTGTCTGTCTGTGTGTGTTTGTGTACTTGTCTATTGTGGTTGCTGCCGCATTGTTGGAAAAAATTTCTTGTTGAATTTTTGGAAAATTTGATGCAGCCTACCAGCAATTTTGCGTATAAATAACATGGCTGACATTTTGGCAAATATTTACAGCATCGTTGTAATTTGCATTTGTAAATGTCCACAGCTATTGCATTTATGAACAAGTACTTTAATTATCGTATTACAGTCTTACCAATGCGTTCTCATCACCCTTGGCCAAGAAATTGTTCCTGCCAATTGCCAACGTAATTAAGTATTTCAATTAAATGCCAATTCATATTCTATTGCCAGGTCATTTATCAAATGCTTACACATCATTGAATTCTATTAAAATGAACTCAATATAACGACAATTGTAGTTTGTTTGATATTTTAATTGCTTCAAACCACACAAATAAACGAATTGGCATTAATACTGGAATGCAGTTGCTGTTTTTTGTCAGTATTTTAAGTGCTGTTAATATAATATTTCCACCATGTACAAAAATGTTAGAAAAAGCGACAGAGTGACAGAGATAGGGAAAAAGACAGAGAGAGAAGAGCTCACACACTCTGTTTGTACAAGTATGAAAACAACTAATGAGCCACGATGAAGATTCGAAAATACAAAGAGTTGGAGTGGAGCAAAAGTATAGAGAATTGTACAGAAATAATACTATTTATATATATATAAGTTACTCGTGCTCATTAATGTCTATATATTTAGTTATACTATTTGGAATTGAGTTAATAAGAGCCCTTTAGACAACAATTATTGATCTTGATGTTAATGCTACTCGTATTGGCAGGACTTAAGAATCGTTATGGTAGAACAAATATTTTTCAAATTTAAGTCATTATTTTTATTTTTTTTATTATTTATTTATATTTTATTTTGTCTTTCTAAATTACCAAAAGTTTTGCGAATTCCTATAATTATTATTATTTTATTATTTTCCACATTCCTATGTTTAAAACTACATAACGCCTAATCCTCTAGACAGCAATAATGGATTTATAGCTTTCATAAGGCTGATTAAGCATATTACGTAGAATAAATACATCTAAAAAAAAAAAAAAAGTCATTATTTTATGAATTCATTTGTTTGCTTAAAAGAAAAAACTTACGTTATTATTTTTTTATAATTTTATTTTTATTTATTTTTGTGAGGCTCTTCCTGGGAGACATTGATCATTCAAAATTGTAATGCTTTTTATTTAAGATGTTCGCTTTTAATTAAAATAATGTCATATCATATTTTTATTTCTTTTTGAATGTTTTTTTAGCTTAAAAATAAAAAATATTTCTCGGGTTTTATATTACGATAGAAACAATTGCTCTTACTTTTTGAGTTTTATATTTTGCTCAAAAAGTAAATCTTACTTCTTGAGTTTTATCTTTTTCTTGCCAAAAAACAAAAGGGTATTCACAGTTTCTTAAATACTTCTTACAAGTATTTTTTATTTTTCAAAAGGCCAAAAAATACCAATAATAAATAATTAAAATCCCAAAATCAGTATTCGTTCATTATTTTTTATACCAAATATCAATTTATACCTACAGTACCTATATATAATTTATTGGAACGAAATTCAATAAAATTTCCTTAAATTCCATTATAAACTTTGCAATTTAAGTGGAAATATCTTTGACAGAAAAGTTGTTCATAAAAAGTAACAAATACTGCAACAGAAATAAGTAACTGAGTGCTCGGGTTTAATATCCTGTAGCAAAAAAATAGTTGACAAGCATTTCATAACATTGTGTGAATATTTCAGTGAGATATCATCCGCAATGGAAACGGTCTAGCTATGACCGACTGTCTATCCATACACCCCATCGAACTAAGAGACTTTATGCTGAAGGGCCAGCAAATTTGGTAAGTGGGTTCTCATCTACCATATGCAGAACTGATTTGCTTAAGATTCTCGATTATACGCTTTGTACGCTCGCAAATCTATAAAAAGTAATTACATCCCCAATTTTAAACATGAAAGTAAGAAGAGATATTATTATATTATTAGGATTATGCATAGCATGGAATGCTTAAGAATCTGATTCAGAGTCAAAATAAACAAACGAAATTTTCAGTTTACACAACAGACCATTTCGAGGGTATCTGCCAGTCAGGCACGCACAACTGGAACACTTTTTTGTTGAATTTTACAAAAGTACTACCTCCATATTTGTCAGTGAAATTGTATTTTCAGTTTTTCTATCTGCATTACTCACAAAGTGCCCTTTTCAATATTTTGTCATCATTTTGTCGGCTGCCCCAAAAAGTATGCAATGTAAAATGCACTTCATCAGCGCAGCTGCTGCCTCCTGCTTCCACTGCCTCTGTTGCCACCAGCTCTACGTGCGGCCAGCTGCTATTTTTGCAGATCACGTTGCATGAGGCGAGAACAAGTTAATTGGGTTTGCCAATGGCCGCTGCAGTTTAATCCAAATCAAATTAATATGATGGACAAACACTTGGAATGAGCCCGGCCAGGATAAGCCGCTGCTGCAGCAGATAGGCGGCTCCCTTGGCTCATTAGTCGGTCACGATGCACATTGACACACATTGATAACTGGGTGTCTCTCTCTGTGTGTGTGTCAGTGTATGTGTGTGTGTGTGCGCAATGCAAGTCTAATTAACCCGCTAATGTCATTTGCAACGAAGGGCGCTAATTAAGCTCAAAAATGGAAAAAGTGCTGCCCGCGGAAAAGGTCAAAACATAAATCAAGGAGTGCTGCCTGAGAGACGTAGAGGGTGGATGCCTGTGGGGTTGTGGGGGCAGGAGAGGGAGTAAAGCCATTGCCGTTACCGTTGCCATTGCAATTGCATGGCCCACTTTTGGGCGTGCAAGGAGAGTGCCACAATAAATTTGTTGTTTTTTTCTCCCAATTTTTTTTATTTTCTATCTTTTCTCTATTTTTTTTGGCAGTGGGGTAGCGGCGTAGGGGTGTCCACCCAATCTAAATCTAAGCGCATATTAGTCAACGCTGCCGCTGTCTTTGACTGGCCCTGGCCTGGGAGCAGGCCGGGAGCTGCCATGTGACACAATTTCGCAGCCTGGCCGGGTCGGCATGAGCTGCATTTGGTTCGGTTTTGGTTATGGTTGGGTTGGGGTTGGGTTTGGGCTTTGGCTTGGCTTGGGTCAGGGGGTGGCAGCGGCTGCACAATGTATTTCAAGTGGAGCGAGCGCAAATAAAATTAAAAACAAGACGCGCAAAACAAAAATATGGCAACGCTGCGGCGCCGACCTCGTTTCGGTCTGGCCACAATGGGGAAAAAAACCAAAAAAACAAAAAACAAAAAAAAAACGTTGGGTCGGTGCAGAAAAGCAGGGAGGGGTGACGAGGGGTAATGGCGCGACTTGTTTTTCCACTTTTGGACGTTGTCTGTCGGGCGCTGCCAACACTTGGCGACCTCTGCTGCTGGCGTTGCCATTTTGTCATTGTTTGCATTTGGCGCGCGCTTTTGTTTTATGCCCACCAACAAAAACAACGGCAATCTGCATCAAGTACAAATGATGCAGCCAAAAGAGATGGACTACCAGATGCCCAGCAGCCAGGCTATGAAATATAAAACCCAAAAACGACTCCAATGAAACCGTTTTTGGCGCCCAAAGTGGGCAGCTAGCCCACAACCTTGAGATTAAAGGCTGCTTTACGAACTGTGCTGTCCATATGGCAACAAAGTGTACTGCACCAAAAGCGCACCCAACGGAGGTACCCAGGATACTTCAGCAACTTAGGTTTTTCCTAATTTCCTTAGTAGTGCTGCAAATACATAGATTACTTAATCGATAGTATTTATAGTCCACTGCTTAAGAGACTGTCCATAAGGCAACAAAGTGTACTGCAACAAAATGGCACCCAACGGAGGTACCAAAGACACTTCAGCAACTGAGGTGTTTCCTAATTTCCTTAGTTGTGCTGCAAATCCATAGATTACTTAATCGATAGTATTTATAGTCCACTGCTTAAGAGACTATCCATAAGGCAACAAAGTGTACTGCACCAAAAGTGCACCCTAACGGAGGTACCAAGGATACTTCAGCAACATGAGGTTTTCTCTAATTTCCTTAGTTGTGCTGCAAGTCCATAGATTACTTAATCGATAGTATTAATAGTCCACTGCTTAACAGACTATCCATAAGGCAACAAAGTGTACTGCAACAAAATGGCACCCAACGGAGGTACCAAGGATACTTCAGCAACATAGGTTTTTCCTAATTTCCTTAGTAGTGCTGCAAATACTTAGATTACTTAATCGATAGTATTTATAGTCCACTGCTTAACAGACTATCCATAAGGCAACAAAGTGTACTGCAACAAAATGGCACCCAACGGAGGTACCAAGGATACTTCAGCAGCTAAGGTGTTTCCTTAAATGCGCTGCTAATCGTTAGATTACCTAATCGATAGTATCTATAGTCCACTGCTTAACAGACTATCTATAAGGCAACAAAGTGTACTGCAACAAAATGGCACCCAACAGAGGTACCGAGGATAATATAGGGACACTGCCATTTTACAAGCGCAGTAAGACTTTCGATTACGACAACGATAGTATCGACAGCGCACTGCTTAATAGACTGTCTACAAAGCAACAAAATCTACAACAACAAAATGGCACCCAACATAGGTACCAAATATACTTAAGTAACTTAAGTATAAGAACATTGTGATAATCTATTACTTAATCGATAGTATCGATAGTCCACTGCCTAACAAACTGTCTATCAAGCAACAAACCAAATGGCCCCCAACGTAGGTACCAAGGATAATAGAGGCACATTGGGGATTTACCAGCGCTGTAAGACTATTGATTACGCAATCGATAGTCTACTGCTTAATGGACTGTCCATAAGGCTACAAAATGTACTATAACAAAATGGCACCCAGCGCGGCTACCAAGGAGATTTTAGCAATGGTGGAAAGAGTTAAAGTAAATGCTGCAAAACTATCGATTGTACAGCTGGAAAAGTCTATTGTTTCAATTTCTTAGATTCAAAGAGTTTAAATAAAATGGATCTTGTATTGTTATTATAGTTTGAAGCTTTTGAATTAAGATTTGAATACTTATGAAAATCAGTGAAGCTCTAGATATAATCGATGATCACTGCTATTGATTGTTTACACTATCAAGTGGACTATCGACAGCATCACAGCTAACATACCAAAAAGAGAACTTATTAATGTATATCACAGAATAATTTCCAATTACTTAAGTGCATTGCCAAGTATTCTTACATCTCAACAAATATTACAAAGGGTCATTTGTAAGAGAAAAGTGACTTGCCAGAAAACACTCTGGACCATGTTGTCCTAAACGTTGGCTACAGTTTTTATGGTCATGAAAATTGTGAGTTAGTTTTCTCTCTCTCTCGCTCTCTCTCTCTCTCTCCCCCCTCTCCTATGTCCCTCGCTTCCGTGACATATATTTAGGGGAGTGTAATATACCCCATTTAATTCATTTGCCCATAGGGCATGAACCAAAACAAAAACAAGCTCAAAGTTGTGCCGAGCACATTTTTATAATTTCAAGACAAGTCGTGCTGTTGGTTTATTAGGGTTTTGGGAGTGCTGCTGAAAGGGTGCACGGGGCGAAGGAATGAAGGGGTAAAGAGGTAGAAATATTTCGTGGCTCATAGAGTTGTATGTCGACAACTTTTTGTCATATTTTCTGGCACCTTTGTCAAGGACACGAAGCCATTTGTGTTCCAAAAAGGTTTTGCACTTTTGCACCGTTTGTGCTCGAAATAAAAGTGCAAACGTTGCAGCGGCATTTTCTGTGGCATCTTGCCGCTGCTGTGGCTGCGGCTGACGCTGGCGCTGACGTTGAGGTTGACGCCACCGGAACTTGTGCAAAATTTAAAACGGAAGTCAATTGTCAGACAGGCAGCGAGCGCAAGGGTCGCCGCCGCTTTCGAGCCGGAAGCAGCAGCTGCAGCGCTGCCATTGGACGCCATTTTGGGCATAACCACGCCGCACACACACTCGCACACTCACACTCGCACACATGATTGTTGTTGTTGTTGTTTTTCTTTTATTCTTTTTTGATTTTTCTTATTTTGTTGTTTTTATTGAGTTATTGGCGCATTCATTTGCCATACGCCGCATGCAAGATTTATGCCCGCCATGTGTCATGTGGCTAAAAACAAACAAGCGTCCAGCCAGCCAGCCGACTGGCCAGCCAACCAGCCAGCCAGACAGACAGACAGACAGACAGACATTCAGGCCAAGAGCGGCCTCAAATTGTTTGAAAGCACTGACAACAACTTTGTGGTGCAAAATATGTTCCGCATGCCTCTCCCTTCCTCTCCCTCTCTCTCTCTCTCATCATTGTGTATATCTATCTCACTTGTTTTGCCACTTCCTTGCATTTGGTATTGGCCCGTTTCATTTTTTTGCATACGTAATTGCAATGGGTTTTTGGTAAATGGCTAGCCTGCAGGATATCAGGATTGGTATTCAGTGCGAAAATTTGCAATGATTTAATCTATGAAACGTGTGAATAGAATTATGAAACGTTTCCGTTGATTGCCTGCAAATGGCTTAGTTATAAAAAGGTCAACATTTATAAGGCACACACAAATTTAGCAAATTGTGTAGCTTGAAGTCTTTTTAAAGTTAGCCCATTTTGAATAACAACATTATGTTAACAATAGTTCTCTGTTATACAGAATTACATACATATTTTATGTAAATGTTAAGTTAACATACGATTTCTAAGTCCAAATCTGAATATCAAGAGTAAAGGTGCGGTCACACGATATGGCATTTTGCCACAGTTGCAGTTGCAGTCTGCAGTTACCATAGCGTGTGAGTATCGTAAGGCAGGCTGCCACATAAATTTTGTGATTGAGATACTTGCTCACACGATATAGCAAATCAAAGATTTCTATGGTAGATACGTTTATACGTTAAAATATTTAACATATATTCTTACTTTTGCCATATTACAATATGGGTATACCATAAATGTGGCAGAGTGCCATATCGTGTGATCGCACCTTAACAGTCATAAAGCCAGTGTCAGTCAGCGTATCGATAACAGTTACAGTACCGTTATTAGCAGCTACTCATCACTGTTAAGTTTAACAGCATAATATCGGTTTTAACAGACACAGACCATGTTTCGATGTTAAGCCTCATTAAATATCGAATAAATTGTAATTGCTTAAAGAAAATAACATCCTATTGTAAGATCAGAAATATATTGATTTTGAATCTAACAGAAATTAAGTGAATTTGAATGTAACCGAAAAATATAACGATAAGTTAAGAAATAACTCTGTGCAATATGTGAAGGTATCGATATTAATGATGATATCGATACCTAAGCAGAGGGAGAATCAATCTATACATGTAATTGAGAACGAACAGACGTAAATTTAAATAAAACGCAAATAATAAGTTTCAACGGTATTAATCTTTACACTATGGAACGAAAGATAAGCGAGATTTTCCATATTTCAGATCAACAGAATATTCTCCTATTTGGCAAAATGTACAAGAGTAAAATTTCTTAGGAAATCATTAGCCATCTATTTGACAGAACATTTCGAAGTCTGCTCAGAAAGAATAAAATGTTACTATATTAAAATGTTAATACATGGTAATGCTCGTAGGTATATAGTAAAACTAGCTTATACCCGCGGCGTTGCTCGCATTTCCTAACTATATTTATTTAAATTTTGATTCTTATAAATATTTATTATGTCGATCGAGGGCACTGTAAAAAAATTGCTATGAAACTTCCTTCCCCACACACTTACACACTTACACACTTACACACACTAACACTCGTGGATATTATAGTTTTTATTTATGTAAAATTATACTCATGATATTATAATTTTTCGTTTATGAGTGGGTGGTTGTGTGGGGGTGGTGATGACACAACAAACATAGCTATAAACATTCCCTGGACTTCAAGGATATATTATAAAAGATTTCATCAAGATCCTTTAAACGGTTTTCAAGTTTATCGCGACATACAGACAGACATTCCTTTTATATATATAGAAGATTGTAATATCGGTGTCTGTGACAATATTCTGTTAATTTGTGAACAGTATATGCAAATTTCGAAATAGGAAGATTTTATATGAGGAATATAGTCACAGACATCGATATTACAATTTCACTATATATCCACGAACATAGGCAAATTTCTATTATGTACAAAAGGTATTAATAAGTAAACCAAGAATTCTTGTATAAGCCTAACATAATTTCTAAGAATTGTTCATTTAGATTTGGTGCCCCAGTTTTTGCCATGTTCCTTAATAAACGGCATATTCGAATTATATAATTTCTTTGGGAATTCAGAGTCACAGCTGATTATATCAGAATCGTATATGAAAACAGAAGTGAAAGATTTTAAAGCAAAGCACAAAGCGCAGCACTAACAGAGCGTTAACAGAACGCTAACAGAGCGCTGTTACTGCTGATATGAACGCAACACTTTTGTAAACTGTGAAAACAGAGTATAAAAACAGAACAATGGTGTCATTTGAATACAAAAAAAATAATATACTTTGCGTGCTACATATAAATTCAAGTCGATTAAATATGCATTATAATTTGTTGGGTAATTAAATTCAAATTACGAGTAAATGTGCTTAGGGGAAATACATAAATATAAGTATAAAATTAAATATAAATATAAATAAACATATATTTAAATAGATTGTCTGTCTGTGAGGTAATCAATATGATGTTTGGGCTAATGATCGTCGTGACTGTGATTAGCTGACTTCTGGCAACCTTTAAAAATGTGTGCAAGTGTGTGTGGAATGTGTGAGTGTGTGTAAGAATGTCAGTTGACAAATGATTTTATTTGCTGCGGCAAGCAAAATGCAAGCACAGCGTGTGTGTGCGTGTGTGTGTGTGTGTGTGTGTGTGTGCCGTGTTAAACCACAACTGAGCATAAATTTATATTTAATTATGAATAAATTTTGCAAGCGCATTAAATTTCATATTTTCAACTCATCAAGAGCAACAACAGCAGCAACAATAATAATGGTCAACGCCGCACGCGTGCTGTAAATCAACAGATAAACGAAGCACACACACACAGATACACACACACACTGACACACACACACACAGATACACACACATGTACTTATTATATGTACAGTTAATATGGGTCTGGCTGGTTGGACATTTGGCGGCTTCTGGCCCGGACAATTCACAATTCGTTAAATGCACTGCAAAATTTATTTATGATGCCACACAAACAATAAACCGCTTGGTAGGGGGGGGAAGCCTGCCCCAAGGGGATGGGAGTATGGGAGCTGCTGGTTAGCGGTTGGGCGTTGGGGCAAGAGGTATGCCTGAGTCAGCATTGGCATCAAGTTTGGTTTTTGGAACTGTTTTGGGGTTTGGCTTTAGCATACGCAACGCAGGAAACATTTAATTGCACGTCAAATGAACTTTAATTTCATTTTAATTGCTAAACAGGTTTTTGATTTATTTCTCAACCAATGCGCAAAAACACCAAAAACAATTACGTGTATCGCACATAAAACCAATATACTACTACAATTAAGCAAAAGTATTTAAAAATCACTATCACCGTATACCAAAAGTAAATTTGAACAACGCACAATTTGCTATTCAAGTTTGACTTGTGATTATTACTCCCTGTACCCATAAAATGGGTAAAAAGGGAGTATTCGATCAGTGGAAATGTATGTAACAGGCAGAAGGAGACATCTCCGACCCTATAAAGTATATATATTCTTGATCAGCATCAAAAGAGATTTCGATTTGGCCATGTCCGTCCGTCTGTCCGTCTGTCCGGATGAACGCGTCGATCTCAGCAACTATAAGAGCTACCATAAGAGACACCAAATTTGGAATGTAGTTTCGTGTATATTGGGCACAGGTCAAGTTTCTTTTGGATCAGAGATATTCCATTTACCCCCCCCCCCCCCTATTTTTTAAAAACCGTTTTACAGCCACATTTTGAAAGATATAGCTTTGGGATTTGACATATTATATACTTTAGTCACTCTTAATCTACTGCCTAAATTTCAAGTCGATCGGATAATAAACACGGAAGTTATTCAACGAACAAGATTCAGTACTGTAGCGAGGGAGGGAAGAAGAAGCGCAGCCACGACTTAAAATGCCTCGCTTGCGCTGTGGCTCGCGTGTGTGCGGCTTTGTGCATGTGTAAGTGGACGAACATATGATTGAAAGTTTTCGACCTGGGTACAGGGAGTTTCGTAGTCGGGTATACTCGACTATAGCATTCTGACTTGTTTTTTAAATGAGATTTCAAATTTAACTACTACTCACAAACACAACTACTAGACATGGCGCATACAGTTAACAAATTATGGTTTTCAACCAGGCCAAGTCCATGTGGTTTGTTAAAAAACAAAAACTATTTACACTGCATAAAATACCACAACTGTAATAATGTTGTGTGAGAAATAAGCCATTGTTTAAAACTTTGAGCTCTGCGCTGTGTTTTGGCAGGTACATTATAGTTATACTCGTACTTACTTATTCGCACTGTGTTCAGCTGTGTGTGTTTTTGGCTTAACTGAATTCGCATTGTTATGTTCAAATAGACTTCAAGTTTGCGCAACAACAACAACTACACAAATAACTAATTAGAATTTTATAGACATCCTTTAGCATTTTCAGCTGCAATTAGTGGTTCTCTCATGGAGTTGGTTAAGTTTCTCAACGAAATTGCATTACAAGTTGGTGTATCTTAAATGCCATCCCAACTTATCAAACTTGTAGAGAAACCTCCCGAGAAGTATGAGAAAATTTACAAAAGTATCTATTTTTTTGGTATATCCGTTTAGGGGTCGTCCACATATTACGTAATCGAGAAAGGGTGGGGGGTGGTCAAAAGATTACTCTTGATTACTTGAGGGGAGGCTCCTTGACATATGATTACGTAGTCTATCTAAGAGCTTTCTCTCACCAACTTTTTTTTTCAAATTTGGGAAGAATTTAATTTTGAATGATTACGTAATCATAGGGAGGAAGGTCAGCCAAATGGCGGTCGGGTATCAAAAAAGGGCAAAAACGTGATTACGTAATATATGGACGACTTCTTATCTAAAATAAAACGATAGATAATTTTAATCGGACGAGTTTATACAACAATTTACTACGAATGAGTAATTTTATATAATTTCTCCTAAATTTTTTTTTTCTTTTTTAATTTTTGTCTCTTAAATTTGTTATTTTGCCTAAATATTACCCTCATCAAAAACAAAAACCAACTAAATTGGTGGAAAATTACGTGCAGCTGAGGAAAACAGAGAATTATTTTATATTTTGAAAATATTGGCTCTGATATTATGACAGTTTTAAGAGCTGGTTCCACATGGAATTGCTATGAGCTTGGTAGGGTCCTGTTGCCCCAGTTCCTAGAGGCCATACAGTTTATAGAGCATGATTAGCGAGGGGGTGGGGTGGGGTGGGGTGGGGCTTACATAAGTGCAAGCCCCAATTGCGCCCAAAGCAGATTGTGTATGCATACTAAATACATGGGCTTAAATGCTTTTGATGTTTAATGTCTGATAAACGCGCTGCGGAACAAAATGCCAAACGGCAATAAAGTTTAATAACCTAAAGGAACGGGACGCGTATAATCAGCATCATCAACGACATCATCGTGTACATAATTTGCCTTTGCCTGGTCCCCATTCCCATTCCCGTCCCCATTCTTGTTCCCCCACCATCCCTACCACTCCTGACCCCATCCACAACGAGGATGTATCTATAGGCGCTAAGCTGTTTAAGTGTAAATGACGTGAAAATGGGCCGAACTGGAACGGAGAAGCCGAAGGCAACTGAAAGTGAAAGATGTTTGGGCATCATTTTCGAAGGCGACAAAATATAATATATAAAAATTTGTATATGTACATCGTACATCGTATATAAATATAATTTATATGTATAACGTTTGAACTGAAAAGGTTTTTCCCTGGGGGAAGGAGTTACACGCCCGACAAATTGTCCATGAAAAATATTTTGTATAGATTTATTTATGATGACGATTAACAATGTGGAACGCGTCAACGGGGCGTGCAGGGGCAAGGCCACTTAAAAAGTTGTATACAACAGCAAAAAAGGAGGAAAAATCAAAATCAAAATGAAAATGAAAATGAAAATGAAAATGAAAAGGAGAAGCAGCAGTCTGTATGCCATTCAACTTTGGGGCTAAAAGGTGTGAGCTACCCTCCATTCAAGCATGACACCTACTACATTGCCCCTGTCCCTATCCCTGTCGCTGTCCCCGTCCCTGGCACCACCCTATAAGCGACAGCAATCGAGAGTAGGGTAAACTTAGCTCGTAATTTTCATAAATCAACATGGGCTTTTCAATTGGATTCTTTGTGCCGCACGGCGCACATTTTTATAATTAAATCATAAATTATGGGCGCACATGGAAAGCGGCTCAATAGAATTTTCCCCGACTGGACAGCGACAGAATTTTAAGTATGAGAAAATTGAAAATTGAATTAACTGAATAAAGTCGCCTAGCTTTCAATCCCATTACATTATACCAAACTTTATTTATATAAGAACTTTACTTGCAAATACATTAAATCGACTGAATTTAATCAACATTTATTCAAGCATTCCCATCGAAATGAGCAACTTTTTGTTTGATCAGCGAAAAGTAATCAGCATACAAAAGCACAAACATAAATTGATTTTCCGTATTTAAAGAGCACATTTATTGCAAAACTCACATACACAGTTACATGCGTTATGTATTATATGAGTATTATTAATTTTAAATAATATTTATGCTCCAGCAAACTCTGAAATGTGTGAGTTTAAGGGAAATAATCTCCAAGAAATAAACATAGGTGTCATAGAAATCAGAAAATCAACCAAAAGACAGAAATAATATCTATATCTATATATGTATATCTATATCACGACCCATATACTAGACTGATCTTATATTCTGCCTTTGTCAGGTTAATTTTAGAATATGCATCTATTATTTGGAACCCTTCTGCAGTGGTTCACTGTAAGAGAATTGAGCGGGTACAAAAGCGTTTTCTCAAATTTGCATTAAGTCCCCTACATTTTTCGTTACCTTTCCCCTCATACAGAAGTCTAACTCGTTTAGTGCACCTGTCTACGCTAGAGGATAGGGGAAGGATTGCTAGTCTACTATTTATTAATAATATTATTATTGGCATTGTGGATTGCCCAGCCCTTCTTGCGAAGATTAATTTTTGTGTGTCGGGTTGAAACCTGCGAAACTTTTTACCATTTAATGTGGGTTTTCATAGAACTGTCTATGCTCTCAATGAGCCATTAACACGAGCCATGAAATCTTATAATGATTTGCCAACTGACATTAGGTTTGACTTCAGTCCAAATACATTTTTTATTAAGGAACTACTCAAGAAGTTCTTTTTATAATATTCAAAATTGTTTTTTAGATATTATTATTATAATTTTAACTTTAAGTATGTTAAGCTAGTTCTAAAATAACCAGAAAGTCTTTGTACATTGGTTTAATAATAAATAAATAAATAAATATTTATACTCTGTTCCCGAAGGAAGAAAGAGCATATTAAGTTTGCGCAATGTCCGTCCGTCCGTCTGTCCGTATGAACGCAATTATTTTCCACACCCTTGAAGCTAGAGCAACCAAACTTGGTACACATGTTGGTGTCTATCCTCAACTTATGAAGTGTCAAGATCGATTATTTTAAGGTAATATTATAATAATTAAATAAATAAATAAATATCTATATTTTGAAGAATTAATTTGGAAATTATAGTTCAGAAAACTAGAAAGCAAATATGTATGTATGTGTGTCTGCATTTTAGGGCTTTTATTTTTCTGAGTATATTCTTATTTGAAATTCGATTAACTTTTAATATTTAATTTGCTGCATTTTAGATCTTTTCAGATTATATATATTAATTTGAAATTCGATTAAATTTTATTATTTAATTTGCTGCATTTTAGAGAATTTCTTTTCAGATTATATATATTAATTTGAAATTTATTGAGTTTAATATTTAATTTGCAATTTTCAACTTAAAATATTTAAAATTAAATTAAATATATAATAAATAGAAGTTTTTGTGAATACTTTGGTGCAATCTATCTTACTGTAACTAGTGATGACACGATTAATCATATGATACACATTAATCGATTATTTTGTCTCCATTCAAGATTTAATTGTATTGCAAAATGGTTTTCGATTAATTGAATTCTTAATCGATTATGTGCCCGAATGAGATCACTATTTGCAAAATGCAAAATTAAAGTTGGCAGAGCAATTTGCAAAGACTGATTATGGCAACAACATACAGCCAAGTGTGGATATATATTATTCCAAAACTAATGAAAAAGAAGTGCAGTGCGGATTGTGTGAAAAGCAACTAATAACTAACTAATATTGCAGAAACACAACAAACTTGCAAATATCAAAGTATCAAAAATTGCAAAAATTGTAAAAATCATTTGAATTATCGATTATTTTTAAGTTTCTTCGATTAATTGCGCTTAATAAACGCTGGGCTTAAATTAATCATATGATTCAATAAGCGATTAATGACATTTGTTTGCCATCGCTAACTGTAACACATTTTCTTCGCAATGATTTATTAGTTCAAATTTGATGGCATTAATTGTAGTTTTCGATCCCTGATTATACAAGAGCAGCACTTGACAATCAATCAAATTTCCGCACAGGATTAATTTGTGCTATTCATTTCATTTCAATACATTTATTTCTGCAATTTTGCAGATTTTTGCTATTAATTTATCTTAAATAAATATATTTCTTTTACACTTACTTAACATAACTTTATCCTTTACAATTGCTGCAGGGATATTTTTAAGGATATTATAAATGTATGGGCTCTTAATATGCAACACAATTTGTTTGTTCCAGGATTGTACGGCACGGCACCTACATTGTTTCAGTTGCTTATTGTCCTCCACACAAATCGCATGTTATCTGAGGGTTTACACACAAAACACACCACCCAACACACACACCCACACACCACACACACACACACATACAGAAATTGCCTCAAGCTATTGCATTTTGGACTATTCACATTCGTATCTGAAAGCGAATCAAATTGAATAGCAGTGCGGCTTTTGGGGTCGATGTGTTTGGGTCTTTAAGCCAGATTTGGATCCACATTTGTGGCATGACATGACAAATTTCGCTGCAGCCAGACGTTGCATGCTTACAATTACAGTTACAGTTACAGTTGCAATTGCAGTTAAAGTAACAGTTACAGTCACAGTTACAGTTACATTTACAACGCTGACAATTCAATTGTCACATCCGTTTATAAAGTTGGCAGACACGGCTGCATTTCAAGGTTATCTTCAGCTACCTCTGCTCTGTGGCGCCACAGACGCAGCCAACTTCAATTTCATGGATGCGCCACGTCGTCTGTTACTGACTCAGCGTCATGCCACTCAATGCTTTGGGGCCTGTGGGCTTGGGGGTTTGGGGGCCTGTGGGGCTTCAGCTTTGCTTTCGTTCCCTTTTTAATTTGGCAGCTCACTTGCTGACAATTTCACAGAGTTTGATGCCACTCAAAACTTAAAAGCTTTGCGATAGTTATTTGATTTCAATCTGAAGCTGTAAATAGACCATTTAGTACTTTCCTGACCACACCATGAGAAGTCATAATCAAAATAATCGATTCGATTCGAATCGAATCGAATTGAAGTGAAGTAAATGAAAAGCCAAGCGTCAAATCACTCAAACTGTCACCTTATAAGCCTGCCGCCAGACGACAATTGATAACTGTGCTTAAAAACAATGCATTTTTTGCAAAATACAACACAAAGAAAAAGCACTCAGCGAAAATTTCCCACATAGGGGTAAACACGAATGTATATACGAGTTTCCGTATTCAAAAGCTGAAATAAACCCTTCCTGAACTTCCCGACTGCAGAATTTCTTGTTTCCAGTTTGGTTTAACATGGTGAGTCGGAAAAAGTAGTCAAATTTGGTGACGGGAGATAAAGATTTTCCTTATTTTCGGGAGAGGGGTTGGGCGTGGCAAAAATGTTTTTAAGCAGATCTATCCAGGAGGTCAATGGTAGTCCATATACCAAATTTGACAACTATAGCTTTAAAAATGTAAAAGATATGGGCTTTTGCCAAATTGCAGGGCAGGGATTGAACCTGAATGGGAAAACTCGCCACTTTATAAGCTGAGGGCATATATTAACATGTGTACCAAGTTTCACTGCTCTTGCTTCAAAAGTGTGGATAAAAATTGCATTCATAAGGATAGATATTGACATTGAAATGGAGTAAAATGTTTTTCATACTTTTGATAGGCTGAGCGGAAAGGAAATCGTTTGTAATTGTATATAAATATTAGTTCGAAAGAATTGTATAAAATCTAAGAAGGTTGAAGTGTTTACACAATTAATCAGATATTTGAGTAGCTCCAATATGAACTGAAAGGCTATGAAGTATTTATGTTTTAATTATGCATTTCTCCCCATCAAATTTACATTCAAAAGCACATTTAATGCATTGTAAGGTATGAATACGTAAGCATAAAATATACATTAGTATGTAAACTTCATATACGCTTAATCTGTCACTTATTAATATTCGAATATATACCGTATTGTCGGGATCTAGCCTAATATCAAATAATTCATTCAAAGTTCAAAGTCAAAGAGTAATTTAAATTTCCGTGAAATTAAAAGCAGCTTATCGCGGAGATGAATGTCGCATCGGTTAAGCAAATACGAGTATTTTGATTTTGCAGCTTCAATTTTCTTATTGCTGCTGTCAATGCCCACACCTCTAACTCAGCCCCCCCCTCCATCCAGGTCTCGGAAATGTCTCAAATGTCGCGGTTTTTGTGGCGCCCTTGAGACAGGCAACGGCGACGGCGACGACGTGTGCAGCGTGGCAGAATAAAAAAAAGAAACGCCACAGGAGTGAGACTGAGACGAGCGGTGGAATAAAACACATCAAATGCGGCAACAGGAGGCAGTATAAAGGGCCAGCATTCATAATGTGTACTTAGTGAACTCATACGGGTTTATAAATAATGCCAAATGGAAATTGAATTAAAGATCACAAGTGCTCACTCGGCGTATGCGTACATACACATATCGTACAAATTAGATGTATATATATATAGATTAAACTCGTTATACACATTTTATTTTAAGCTATTATTAACTCATTCAAATTTGTACGGTTTTATATCGAACAGTCTGGCAACTCTGACCATTTTGCGAAGTTTTCCAACACTAAAAACTATCGAATTTGGTATCGATATACGCATATGGGTCAACTTTTTTGCATTTAATTCATTATTTCGGCTATAAAGTCGTCCTCCCCCACCTGAAATCAAATCCTTAATATTTTCCGCGTTTTTAAAGACTATTACCAACATATTCCGTGCTTTCTTTATTTGGGGTACCTCAACGAAAGATTTACCCTAAACTCAACATTATTTCATTTTGTTGGCCATTTGCATTATTCGAGGTGAGTGATAAACTTAAGCATTGCCTTAAGCTGACACTGCTTGAATATAATTAGAAATTATTGAATTGCAATAATATTATTGTATATATTTCCCCATTGAGATGAACGCATCAATTTCAACTTAGTTGGCTTTGAGGCAGCTTCATTAGCATACAATAAGCTTTATAATCACATTTATGCCCGTAAGCGTGTATAATACATACATACATATGTTGTTAATAAGCGTGAATATAACGACAATTAATAAACACATACTGTATACTATATACTGTATACTGTATACTGAAAATTCCGTATTTTGAAGGCCCCTCAGGCAGCGACCTCAAAAAGCAAAATACGAGACACAAATTGTGAATTAGATTCGTCGAATTTTTCAATACTGCTTTGTCTAGGAACACGATTCAATAAGATTGTGCCAGCGAATGCTGATAACCTTTCACATGCAAATGCTCGTTTTGAAATTCTATAACCGAGTACAGACTACACAGATTTCGTACAACTTGTGTATACTACAATATATATATATATATATATAGTATTTTAGTTAGTATGTAAACTGTTAGTGTGCTTAACCAATCTACACGTAATCCAATTTGCTTTCATCGCCAGTTTTGTCAGCATCCCATTATCCTGCAGCACTCAGTGGCATGAGGGGAGTGAGTGGTGGGAGTGGAGTTGCTTTGGGCGTGTGTTGCACAGAGGCAAGTTAACAATTGTTTTTGATTATTTAATTTGCCAGAGTTTTGCTTTGATTTAGTTATTCGGCTTAGCTGCAAATATACTGGGACAGCTCGAGGCTAAAAGCCAAGCAAACCGCAAGATTTTCCTTTACTTATGCTGACTTTACTCTCTACACTCTTCATCTGTAGATGTATGTGTGTGTATGTGTGTGTGTGTGTGTGTCTATGATTTAGTTCTGCCGCAGTTTGGGGACCTTGAAAATATTGCAGCGCATTGTTAGCTGTTGTGTTTTTTCTTTATATATTTTTTATATTTCTTGTTTTCCATTTTTTTTGGCCCAGACCGCAACGCAAATGCGCCACAGAGGCGACTGGCTAAGGATGTGGCGCATTGTGAATACCCTAGGCTACAAAATGCAAAGGGTTATACCATCATGTATATAAATTAGAGTATATCGGACATTTCTATGGTTGCTAAGTCAGTAAAATCAATCAAAATTGACACCATTACGTGCGGAATACTTGCTCTTTCTTGGCATATTTTTTCCAAAATTATATTTCTTTATTATTAATAGTAATCAGCCTAAAGGAAAGCTATATAAGCTATTAAAGCTGCTTATTTTTGCCAAAACAGTGCTTCTTTTTAACAAAAAATTTAAAAGAATACACGAAATTACAATTGAAACTAATAACACCGAGATGTTGGGGGAAGTTTATTTGCCAGTTCCGGCTAGCTAAGCTCCATTCACAGCTAAGAATTGCCGATGGCGTTATTATATAGTAAAGAGTTAGCCATAATGTAAGGTTTAATTAAAGCATACGACTAAAAAGAAGAATAAAGGAAAGAATATGAGTAGGAATACAATCGCCAACCCGCTAGGGGAAGTTTTAGTAGCCGGTGTACCCCAACTCACAGCAAGGTTGGTTAGAGATTTCATTCAGGAAAGAAAGATCTAAGAAAGGGTACGAATGGTATAATAGTTAGATAGAGTAGAAATTAGAGGGGAACATAGACTGGGAAATCTCCGATCCGACGGGGGAAGATTATTAGTCACACCAGCAAGCTGTGCCCCTGCTGACCGCAGGGAGAACTTAGAGATTTCATTTAGAGAAGAAGGATCTAAGAAAGGGTACAGATGGGATAAGTATAATATAGTTATAATGTAGATAATAGAGGGGAACATAGAGTGGGAAATCTTCGACCCGATGGGGAACAGCTAGGATGTTTGAAATCTCTAACCATTAAGATTAAGATTAAGAGAAGAAAGATCTAAGAAAGGGTACGGATGAGATAATAGTTAGATAGAGTAGAAAATAGAGGGGAACATAGAGTGGGAAATCCCCGACCCGATGGGGGAAGATTATTAGCCATATTAGATTATAATTGTGCCACTGCTGACAGCTGGGATCGGCCAGGGATTTCCCTTAAGATTATTCGTTATGTTATTGTTGAACTTAGAAAATTAAGCTTGGCAGCTGAATATCACATGAAAAACATTGATTTAAATAAAACTTCAAGAAAAGGTGTCAGCCTGAGGACAGTAACATTAATAGTCCTAATAGTTTTTTAGATAAAATTTGACTACAAAACAATAAGCCATGATTATGTGTAGATATTCTGATAGTAGCACCTTAAAGAGACTTTGTTGTATTATAGAAACTGTCAATAATCATTGATGGGCTTAAAAATATCAAACATAACGATACAAACGATAGTTTGACATGATTCTAGGGCATCTGGCACGTCGAGCAGTTTGTGCTGCAATTGATCGCCTTGGATGCTGCACAACAAACGTGCAACATGGCCAATATGGCAACATTTGTCCTGCGTCCTTGCTGCCGCCTGGCTGCCCCTTTGTCTGTGTGCATTCGGCTTGACAGTCGCAGTAACCAAAAGTTCGCTTTGTACCTTTGTTTTTGTTGCGCTTTGCTGATTTCTAGCATTATCTCAGACCTCTCCTACCGCCGCTCCACCCGGCCCACTGTTCGTGCTGTGGGAACATTTTGAGGCATTTTTCTCGACTTGCATTATTCAAATACGCTGCCGCCTTTTGTGGCAGAATCTCGTCGAGCCATTCAGGCGTCTCCACGGCACCCACTCAATCTGGAATCTAATGCCTGGAGGCGTTGCTGAAACCACAATAAATTATTCGGCCACAATTATCTTGTTGCGCATAACTTTCAATCGGAGTTAATTGTTTGAGTCACAAACTTTCGAATAGTTTTTTTTTCTTCTTAGTGTGGGAGTTTATTGCTAGTGCCCACCCCCCGCTGCCTGCCACCGACCCCGCATCGAAAACCCATAAACAAGATCAACTTTTACCCAAGCAAAACTTGCAAATTATTTTCGTGCGCCCAAGGAGCTGGGTTAGTTGTTACGAGTATGGCAAAGTGGGCGTGAATTGTGAATCCCAAAATTCATAGCTAACGATGGTATTTATCTACCAAAGTACTGCCGAGCGGGGCGGAGCGGGGGAAGCAGGGGTAATGGCATATAAATTAGCCTCATGCGAGCGGAGTGTGTGCCGATAGTTACAGATGGATTATATTGATCTGATACGCATTTGCATAAAATTGGGGGCAAGGCAAGTTTCATATGCGAAACAAGTGGATTATGCCAGAGGATGGCTTAATTACGATATACTACGAGTATTTTCCAACCACTTTCAGAATAATCAACCCCATTTAAGCCACAACAGTGACCTTGGCCATTGAATATTGTCATTCGATTTGTACACTTAGTTGCTGAAATCATTTAAGAAAGGCTTTGGTTCAAGGTAATCACATCTTTCCAATTCAGGAAACACGATTTAGTTAAAGCGAACATAATTTCATTTAGCTTGATAATGGTAGCTCTTAATTAACACATTTGGAAACTCTTAAAAAGTCATACATACATTATTAGATAAGCCCAAAAGAATGTACATTTCCCATAGACTTTTCTTGAACTAAACCAGTTTTTATTTTATTGTAATAATAAGTGGGGTTTTGTCTAGACTGGTTCTGTTCAAGGATTAGTTTATAGTAGGTTCAGTTGGAAACCAGCTCGCAGACTTGATGATAAGTAAAGGAGTAGAACAGTCATAAAGTACAACAGTTATTGTAAGTGGAAATTTTAGGTTGTATTGGGTCGACTTTCGGAATTTAAAGAAAATTCCAAGTATACTCGTCGTTTATCTACTTTTCGATGTACTGGTTGTGTTTGCCATTCACATTACCTGGTACCTTAATCGGACATTGAGAAAACGAAATTGTTCGACAGTCCGAATAGTCCGAATAATCCGATTAGTTAATCGCAAACTTAACCGACTGTTGAGAAAGCGGGCTTAAGACGCTGTCCATTGTAATACCGTGGGATCTATGTGTTTGTTGAGCAAAGAGGAGCTTATCCGGATGTACGGATGAGATTTACAAATTGTCTATGATTCATTCCGGATATTACCAAAATATAAGATAGCAAGAAAGCTTTCAGCTTATTTCTTTACTCTATGAGTGAGTAAGGAAGTACGGATGAGATTTACTAATTGTCAATGATTCATTCCGGATAAGACCAAAATTAAAGATTGTAAGAAAGCTCTCAGATTATTTCTTTACTCTATGAGTAAGTTAGAAACAATGCTATTTTATATATACTATATCTATATATTGCGTGTCTCCAAGTTAGATTTCTTAAAGCAATGTAGGGCTACTTTGATAACAAGAAGCCCCGGAAGACCAAATTGTCAAAGAAACATTGAGTCTATGGAAACACTGAGATAATATTACAGCCAACGCGGTTAACTAGGATCAATCCAGCTGTAAAAATGGATATGTTCTGAATGGCTTAGGGTCTACTTCTTCCTGTGGGAAATATGGCTATCGGAGGGTATAATGGAGTAGTGTGTTACTTTTCAAGTAAGAGAGTGTACTTTATTGGAGTTTTGTTTAAGGGAATACTATGTTAAAATTTACACATGGGGAATCACTTCTGGACTTGTGTGTATTGCTTAGTGATGTTATAGACTATTATGGGGCTGTTTATCATACTAAGACACCATATTTTTTTTGGGTGTACTTAATTTTAATTCAATGGCTTTCCTAAATGTACAGACGATACTTATCACATTCTTTCTCAAAGGAGAGATATTCAAGCAGACGGACGAAATTGTTGCTTACATTTTCCAGAGAATCTGGGTATCAATTGTGGTAAGATACTTCTTCAAATATGTTTATCCTAAGCACTGTCCATAATTTCAGACTATCATTGAACTGTTCGCGTTCCGAGAAGTCTCGGAAGCGTGAAATCCACGCCATTGCGCATAAGACTTTAATTTGTAAAAAATTCTACCGGTTCTGACTTTCGCAATGATCGGGTTTTGCGGGATTCCCGTCCCACTCTCAGCTTATCTACATATATGTATATATACTAATCCATTAAAGAGTACATTACGAAAAGTTTGGAAAGTTTGCAGTCAAGTGTCTATGTGAAGTACATCAAAAACTCTGATTTAAAATGCAAAACAAAAGTTGAAAAATTAATATGCGCCGCATGAAGAGGCTATAGTCACATGAGTATAAGTATGTATGTATGTATGGTATATGTATGTATGGATATAATGCGAGAATGCCGCCGTATAGCTAAATGGTTAGTAAAAATAATAGTACACACTGACCTGACCTACTCTCCGGTTGCAAGCAGAACAGCACGGGCGATGTGGAACGGGAACAGGCGCACAGCGGTGGCGGTAAAACAAAAAATATAACAATATAGAAAACAAAAACAACAAAAATAATATATATATATATATGTGGTATATATACAACAAGAACAACAAATTTCGTTATAGAAAATTAACTATGTAAGTTGTATATGTTTGTATTTAGATGGTAAGTAAGTAAGTAAGTATGTCTATGGAACTAAAGTCGACCGCACGGCGCGCACTGTTTGAAGTCGGTTGGGTCCTGCTGTGGGAAGGAACTGGAACTAGAACCGGCCGGAACCGGTGGCCGGGAATTGGGGATCAGGGATCGGGGCTCGGGGTTTGGGGATCAGGGACGCGGACTATGCACACGCGATGAAGGCAGCAACTTTTTTTGCCTGACGGACTGTTGCGTGTTTTGGAGCCAACAACTTCGACGTAATTGTTGTTGTTGTTGTTTTTATTGTTGCTGCTGCTGTTGCTGTTGCTGTTATGGCTTCTATATATTTTCTATTGTATTATATTTTATGTGGCTTGACAAAGCGTAGCCACTTAGACAACTGCTTCAACTTGCTGATGTTATTGTTGTTGTTCTTCTTGTTGTTGTTTATTATTGTTATTTAATGTTTATAGTTCGTCGAACGGGAGCTTCTCCACTCGAGGCGTAAGAAAATACATTATTTGACGTTTATGGGGGAAGGGGAGGTTACTCGCATTACCGTACGAACGAGCGTAAAGCAACCAAAATTAATAAAAAATAAAGCTTATCGCTGCCGATCGCAGCTTCTGCTCTAAGCTTTACAGCAACAACACAGCGGCGTGTGCGTGCGTCAGCATTATAAAGAGAGAGAGAGAGAGCGCGCCAAGCTTGACTTGAGCCGAGTGTACGCAGAGAGCGCACAGAAATGTATGCATGTATTGGTGCTGATCGATTCAATGATTTGTGTGTTAAAACTTGGAAAAGCACTAACAAAATACAATTTGAAATTCTTGAGAAGCTCAAGCAATTGAAGCGCGTGAAATACAAGTAGATTAATGCCCTTGTGATGAAAAGCTTATCTGATCAGATTTGGAATTGATCATAAGTATTTTGCGAATAATGACAGGATATAATTGAGCTTTTGTTGAGATCATTTTAGCACATGTATGCGCAGGAAGTTCTTTTTGAAAATAAAGTGAGCATCTTTATCCTTCGGATTTTTAGGAGTAAGCCTGCAGGAAGTTTATTGAAATTTAGTTAAGCTTTGTTTAGTCTGGTAAAAGCTTGCCTACCAAACTGACCTTTGTAATATACTCTGTAAGATCCCTGCGTTTATCTGCTCTTTAACGCGATATAATACTAATTGATCACAAAAAACATAAAATTAACCTTTATATTATTTCTTTTAAAACACGTTTTATGATACTTCTAACTGATCATGACAATGACCTCACAAGGTCACCAGTCACCACAGCCTACTAGAAATTGTTTTTCATAGCTATTATATAGTCTCAATTATTCGAGCACAAAACTTGTGCCTGCGTCAGTAAAAGTCGCATTTGTTTATACACACTTGTATAAACTATATAGTTTTTAACTTCTGTCATTGAAATCAACAACAACAGCAACAAAAATAGCAACAACAGCAAACACAATGCAATTCGCCAATTGCTAATTAGGCTTTACAACAACAACAAAATTCAATGATCATAATATCAAGATCAATGCCGATCAGATCTGCACGTAACTCTCTCGCTCTCGCTGTCGCTGTCTCTGTCTCACTCGCGCACACACACACACACGCACCCACACAAAGGAAGCAATGAGATATTTTCGAAATGATCAAATTTGCTAGATGGCATATGTAAATATTTTAATTAAGTGACTCAAAAGCAGTACAGCAATAATAACAACAACAAACGCTATTTCTATATTATTTCTCTAGAAATTTATGGTATTTTTGTTTTTTAGCACTTTAGTTGGAAGATGATTAATGTCACACAATTAAAAAAATTATTTAAAAAAAAATTCAAAAAATATCAAAAGGAAAACAACAAATTTTTAGCGACGTTCGCGGGAAAAATTTCCAGTTATTAACACATAAATTGTCCAGTTTTCAATGTTATTATTGTGGTTTTTTTGCATTGTTTATAAACCATTTTGTTTTTAATGAAAGCCGCTTCAAAATTCACACTAAATTGCAACGTACGCCAAAATATTCGCCAAAAAATACGAGAGCTTAAAATGCACGAAAATCCCGCTAGACACCTGACACTTTCGATGTTTTGCTTCGCACTGAAGCGCCGCCAGACAGCGCCACAGACAAGCAGCGGCATCAAAAACCGGTCGACATCGTTGTCGACGTTCGTTCTTGGTCGTTTCGTGTTCGTTTTCGTGTTCGCGTTCGTGTTCGTGTTCGCGTTGATGCTCGTGTTGTGCTTGCTTGCTTGCCTCGTGCGATGGCACACGAGTGGCTGCAATGGCGGGCAGCCTGCCTTAAAAGTCTTCCCCTCGCTCGCTCTTAAAATCTTAATCTCTTGCTTCTCGCTCTGGCGCTTGGTGACGTTTTCAATGCCAAGCAAGCAGCTGTTCAGCGTACGTTTGTTTGTTTTTTTATTCTTTTCTTTTTTTTTGACGCCAGCAGCAACTAACGGTCATGCGGCTGCTGCGCTGCCCTACGCGGAGCCTTAAGATATTCGAACTTAAGCAGCGCTCTACCCGTACTCCCCTTATCAGCACGATCCGTACAATATACAAATCACATAGGCAGCTCAAATATTTGAGTCGCGTTTTGTACTTCGCACAGTTTAATTAGTTTCCTTATCTAATATATTTTGTTAGTGATGCACTGTAATTGTGAGATAAGCGTTATTTTAGAAAGCTCTCTACGTACATACACATACGTATGTATGTACACACATACTATATACATACATAAGTATATATGTAGCTACATACACACTTACAAACATTTGAATGTGTTTTCAAATATACGAACAACTGCGTAGTGCGCTGATAAGATTCAAGAATTTTAAAATAATTTTCAAGTTATTCAGAAATACTCACACGAGCAGACTTTTTACATACTTTTTTCATACAGATCCGTCAAGAAGCTCAACATTAGTCTGTATTCCAAATTTGGTGACTGTACCTGTGCAGATGTGGGAGATATAGAATTTCCTCATTTGCGGGGGAGTGAGCGGGGGTATTAAAAGATTTGTATTAGTTAATTTGGTCAGGGTGTCTACAGTAGAGTTTATGCCAAATTTGGTGACTCTAGCTTAAAATATAATTTTTAAGCTACAGGTTTCCGCCAAATTGCGGGAGAGCGAGTGGGGGCGAGTGGTCGATCTTATCATATTATAAACTCAGGGTATACACCAGCATGTGTACCAAGTTTGCTAACTCTAACTTCAAGGGTGTCGAAAAAAATTACAGACGGACCGCCGGACATTTCACAAACCCAATATACTCTTTTACCCGAAAAATTTGTTCTGAAATCGAGTATAGAAAATACTCGAAGTAAATATTAAAGATATTACAGCATTACCATATACACCATTCCAATCACTGTCTGATCCTAAAAGTTAATATTTGTCATCAAATTTTTCTTCTTACATATGCGTAACTAATTCAATTTTATCGCTATGGTAAGAAAATATTCAATAGTGCCGATAAAATGTCATTGACATTATCGTTACATAGATTATAACCAACTCAAGAACTAATGTTACTACACAAACTAACTAGGTACTTCAGTAAGACCCGCCATTTAAAATATATAACTTATCAAATTAGTTTCTTAATCTACAACGCAAGTATACCTACATATGTAGGTATAGCAGTGAGCAAAACTAATATGCCCGCTTAACATCCGTATCACCTACACATAACTGGTTCGGCGCGCTTCATTCGAGCAATCCCAATGAAGTGAATCTCCCACTGCACCACTTGTATGAACGAGTGGTGCTCTGTGCTGCATACTCATAAGGACCTCAAACTGTAGTACCATGTGGTTTTGCTCAGTTTGGTTAAGTTTGGTTGAACGCTGCTTTGAATTAATCGACCGATTCAATGTACATTATTCTGAACTTCTCTGCTTAAGTATTTTGTAATAGGCATTTCAGCTTGTCATCAGTTAACCGAGGGATATTCATAGAAATCTTATAAATATTATAGTGAAATCAAGAAATATTAAGCTTTATTTTGAGATCCGAAGATTAAATACAGTTAAAAATGCACCAATGACGATCGTTTTTGATCAAATTTGCACTAACTATATGAAGCATTAGAATGTGTGTTTAGCGAAGTATAGTTTGTAAATTAAATATTTAGCAGACTTAACGTCAACAATTCAGGGTGAATATAGAAAGATTGTTATGAAAAGTATTGGCTCGTCATATAGCGCACTTACAAATACACAATCCGTAAGTTTGCTTAGTGAAGACATGAAAAAGACATAATTTCAAATCTCGATATCATTTCATTTCATTTATTCACAGTAAAGTAATTATGTGTATTTGTGTGTGTCCTAATATCATTGACATATCATCTCCTATTGACAACTATAAGATATTTATAAAACTCCACTTTGAACCAATCTTTAATTTGATGAGTTTAATCAAAATACTCGAATCTTAAAAAGCAAAAAATTGGATACAAAAACTCAATTTTAGACCGATTATTTCCATGTCAGGTATACCATATAGGGGTTGCAGCCAGTACTGTTATAGTATGTACATACATATGTACTGATCTGGAAATACAGTAGTTTTCCCAACCTACCCTTAAGCCAGAGGGAATAGATCTCAGCTCGTCATTATGTATTACAAGCTAATAAAATATGTTAAAAAATAGTTTTCTAATTAATTTATTTTTCAATACTTAACATTAATTTGTATAAAACTGTTTGTTCTTACTGACTCACTGGAACTGGGCAGCAAAATCTGTCTTAGAAGTCTTCCTTTATGACCTTAGTTAGCATAATACAAAGTTTGGAAATATCTACTGTCATAAAAGTTTCCCTTTATGAACTTAGTTAGCATAATACAAAGTTTCCAAATAGGATGGAATAGTATATGATTGGAATATGTGTAGTATATTGAGAAATACTTACATTTTGGTCAGAATAGTTGCGTTTTCTTATCAAATACATATATGTGTATTACTTTTAGTCCACACTCATATAACCAGTTCGATTAAAATACGTTTAAATTATCTAGATTTTGAATACTTTAAAAAGGCAAGAACAATTTTAACTATCAAAAACGTATGTATATGTGTTTATCTGGTCTAAGGCAACAATTTTTCAGTAAATAATTTTAGCCCGAAATCCGTAAAACATTAAATGTCCCATTTAGGGCGACATTTCAAAAACTAGTCAAGCTAAGGTTTTTAACAACATTTTTTATATATTTTGCAAAATTTAAATCTTACACACATTCCGCTTTGCTGCTTTATAAAGTCAATAAATCAAAAAAATAGTTTTTAATATTTTCTGTTTATATTTTGTCTAATATATCATTTGAATGTGTTACAGTTCTTGTAGTAAGAATCACATCAAACTTAAGGATTTATCAAAAACATATTATAATAGCATTTAATTGAACATGTCTGCAAGTATTTTTAATCTTGCACACATCGAAGTCTTTCTAGTATTTTGTATGTAAAACTTGCCAGTGGTAAAACAACGACCTACTTTGGGGGCAACTAAGTCGTCCCGTACACAGTTGCCCCATCAATCCCCAACTGCCTCTGTGGCTTGTATCTTTCAAAGCCTATTCCCATAAACACAATTTTCAAGTTCAACATGTGCCGCATGTTTAATTTTAATCAGACACTCACGGGTTTTGTTTTTGCTGGTCATTTGTTATTTGTTGCTGTTACATTTAGTATGCGGCTTTTATTATACCCTATACATAATTGGCTAGCTGGGTATCACAAACTTGTGCCAATGAATGTAACAAATGATAAGAGGTGATATCTCCGACTATTGATGAAAATTGTGAACTTTATAAAAGATAATGATGTTTTCTTGATACTTTTTCAGAATGATACAATCAGTGTGTATATTGAAAATGTTTTCGGGTGAACGTTTCACTGTCAAAATTGCAATTGATTCTCGAAGATAAAATTAACGAAAAATGGGTACAAGAGCTAGTACACTTAAAAAAATAAACAGAACAATAAATTCCCTTAAGTGCAGAAAGTCGCCAATTCAAAGAGTTACGGAGAAAAAAGTCTCCGTATACTCATATAAGCTAACTTCAAGACGATTAGGTAATTCAAAAAAAGTATATATCGACCACAAAACATTTTAAGATTATTTATTTATGTATTTATTTGATAATTCCTAGTGCTACAAGCTAAAGCTTATAAGTCAAGGCACTAGTCATTATAATTATACATATTTTATAACATAATTTTACATTAAGTCTTTTAGATTTAACATAAATAACTACATAGTTCATATTATTTAAATAGTTTGGTTTATAGATTAACTCATTTACTTTAAATTAACGACGCGTTTTCATATCGTTAGGGTGTACAGTAAAAAAAATTTCTTAAAATTTAAAAACCATTTGTTTTAGTGTCCGGATTTTATTGTATTTCTTAAATTTAGTTTCTATTTCTACAAAATTGGAATTATTTCTGGCTTTGCTGGCTGATTTTTATTTGATATACTGAATTCTATGGCATTTATTTTTCTGAGTGTAGTTTCGCGTAGACCGTACTCAAATAAAGAGCTGACTCAATTCCGAATTTGGACACCAGTTTCATATAGTAGTAGTGCTGCTCGTCACAGGACTTAGATCAAATTTGAAGGTGTTTTTAGCGTTTTAAAATAATAGAATGACTACTTATTTTTTTAGAATAGATTGCAAAGTATAGAATAATAAAAAGATCCCACTACTTTCTAACAAGTTTAATTTTTGTTGACGATTTTAGAGGAATGCCTTCAAAATTGGCCGTTCATGAAAATCGTAGTGGCTACTAAAAATGGAATAAAATACCCTATAACATGGGTATAACTTCATATTTTATGTTTTATAGGTCTAATACTTAATATGTATGTGTATGAGCAAATAGTACTTGTATTCAAAGAATCAAGTACAAATGTGCTTAATTTTTTTTTTTTTTTTTTAGCAACTGAAATATACATAAGTTTGAGTAGAATACTATGAAATCTAAGTTTGAGTAGAATACTATGAAATCTGCTTAAAACTGAAGCAAAATAATGTTAGTTAAATTCCATACAAATTGAATGATAAATTTTATGATTTTCAATGCGTTACACGGTATCTGTTAGTCGGTCACTGGCGAGTAGACCATTCAGACTTGTTTTTTTTATTTTTGTCGATACATATAGCATGTGCATATTGTATTTTTATGGGACGTTTCACTCAGCCTACAGCATAATGCTTCTCTAAACAGACATACACACATACATACATATATATATAGATGTATGTATGTAGTACTTATGTACAGCTTAGATACATACATATGTACGCATGTATATAAGTAGTTGCATATATCAAGAGATAACTGTCGCAGTAATGTAATGTAGTCCATTTGCGACAAATATGCGCACACCAAAAATGCTTGGACATTGTACGGTATACAATAGGAAAAATTGTTCGCATATTCATGACCGAATTACCCACATTCAGAGCTTTACATACACATGCACCAAAGCGGACACACACACACGCACACACACATACTTCAGTAGCCATTTGTGGACAGCAGAACAAACAAAACCATTGAAGGCACGCAAATCTCAGCTATGACCAAAATATTTGCCAAAGTTCGTGGAGCGCACACAAATAACAACAAACCGAGAGGGGGATGTATGTAGAAAGACACACAGAGAGAGAAAGAGAGAGAGAGAGAGAGAGCGATAGAGAGAGGAGAAAGTGTGTGTATGTGTAAAAGTTAGGAGCTATGCCAAGAAATCAAAGTGGGCCGGATATATTAGCCAGTCCAGCAGCCATACAATCAAACAGATCGGCAAATATAGCATGCGGGGGCAGCTGAAAGTGTAAGGGGAGTACGCTCGTACAGTACTCGTATTAACGTCATCCTCATCCGCTGTGTCAATGACAAAAACTTCTATAGCCCTCCCCCTAGACCTTGCCCCCACCCAGTTCACTCAATTTTAGGCGCTTGTACAAAACATGTCTATATATATTGGCCATCTCTCATATCGGGTCGTGGGCCAATAAGCACAAAGACAAGCAACCATAAAGTTCATACATACATACATACATACATACATACATGCATACGTACATCAATAACAAACACCTACACACATTGTAGATGTCCATATAGATATCGTTTGGACACTAATATTTGCCAAGCGTAAAGCAATAAAATATTTCTTTGGTCAATAAATGCAATTGAATGTGAAAAGAGGCTGATAGTCAAAATAAAAGAGACCTGTTAAAATGCTCAGGCCTAGATAATACTCAACCAGAAAATACCCTTGGAAATAACTTGGATTTAGATTTCGTATTCGTACATTCGACTTGTAGGAATGCGGTAGGGTATATAAGAAATTTGCATACACTATTTGGAAAACTACATACATACTTACCAAATATGCTGTCTCTATCATACACTATGAAATAAACCTGTGCAAAACTCAAAAATCGGTTATGTAAAAACAATTTGCCGAATACTATCTATAAATACTGGAGAAATATCCTGCGGTGAATGTAAATTACAGACTAATACCTAGGATATACCGAGCTCTGCTACTCTTAACTCTGCTCTCTTAAAAAGCTAACAACATTAAAATTTAACAAATCTTTTTTGCCTACAACTATATGTATGTAGATTCTTCTCACCAAAACACTTATCCCAACTTGCCCCAGAAGACTACACAGTCTTCTATCAATTGAACGCCCTTTAGGGAATTCCTTCTTCACTAACTACCTTAAGAAGCTGCCTTAAAAATGTAATCGTCTTATTTTAGTTTATTTATATGAGTTTTTTTGCAGTGCATTTTTGCCAATGGTTTCTTTCCTTTCGAAAATTGATTTGTAGGAAAAACTTCTATGCCTATGAAGATATTTCGAGCAAAGTCACCAATTCGGAGTAAGATTGAGTTTTGTACAAGCTGACCAAATTTGGTACAAATCAAGTCCCCATATCTCATAGCTGCCATAGGAACAATTGGATTCAAAATGTGTTTCTATATAAAAAAGTTCTTAGCAATTCAGAGTTTTATTATATTTTCTATATATTTCAATGTTTCAACGAAATTTGACCACATTACTAGTATATAGCTGTCACTAAAATAAATAAAAGAAAAACAAAAATTCCAAAATACACAAACCCAAATACGCATAGAATAACACACAACATTTTCAAATAAATATAACTCAAGTTTCTTGTTTATACAAATTTCTGCAAGGGTATATATTGTAGTATCTTCGACGTTCCTTCTTGTTTATTTATTTATTTACCAGTCCCAGGAAGTTATGTGGCTATTCACTGCTCAAGATTGTCGGTAACGTAACCAGAGCCTTTTGTTGAATTGAAAAGAGTTAGCAATTAATAAACTTATTTCTTTGGATTAAATAAGAACTTAAAACATGAAGAAAATGAATGAAATTTTCAACCCGTTGGGGAAAGTTTTAGTAGCCGTTTCGGCAAACTATGCCCCAACTGACAGCTGGGTTGGTAAGAGATTTCATAAAAGAAGGAAGATAAAAGAAAGAATATGAATAGGATAGAAATAATAGAGTGGGAAATTGCTGACCCGATGGAGCAGAAATATCCGACTTGCTAGGATCGGCCGGAGATTTCTTGTAACAGAAACCTTAATAGAAGTAGAGAATGATTACAACACATGAAAGTGTATCAATTCTAAAAACAAAGTTCATAAAAATATAAATTTTTGCCAGCTATCAGACATGTTTATTTATTAGCAAGGTATACTTATATATATTTCAGAATGTTACTTCAAGAAGGGTTCGCCTTTAGGCAGTATGAGCAATAATTTACAATATTACACCCTGTACCCTGTACTGTGAGAAATGTACTTACTAGGCAGAAGGAGGCATCGTTGAGACCATAAAGTATAATGTATTCTGGATCAGGATCAAAAGCGCAGTCGATCTACCCAAGTCATTCTGTTTGTCGGTCTGTCAGTATGCACACACAGATCTTAATGACTATAAGACTACAGTTTATTACAAATTTTCGATATCTCCCCACCCGGGGGTTTGGGGATAATTATATTTAATCAATTTAAATTTGGCAATCAAAGTTTGGCATGCATAATTATGAGGTCACTATAAGAATTCTAAACCAATAATAAATACCGATGAATTTAAAAAAAGAATATTTTCAGAAGGGGGCTCTGCTTGCTTGCGTATCCGCTGAACTGCTTGATGCGTATATGTATGAAGCTGTGGCTGGGAATTTCAAAACTAAACACAGGGTGACTCGTAGTCGGTTCTACGACATGAGCATTCTTACTTGTTTTTTTATGCATACCTTAGTTCCCAACTCAACGAGCTGCATAGCAAAGTAAGGGTAGCACAATGGTTTTATTGTCATTTGTTGACTTTAGAACGCAATAAAAATGTTATGTCAAAGGATAAATAAGCGCATGACAGGCTGCCAAAAAAACAAACCAAAAAAACCAAATGAAACCCAAAATAAATTGCTGTGTAGAATGCTCGCTACAAAATACTCTATGAAAAGTCCGCTTATATCGCCCTAAAATGATAACGACTTATTTACAGCAGCATGTTAATATAGCAAAGCGTTGACATCATTCATATCTTCGTTTACATGCAAGCAAGGACATTCGCAGGAATTGCAGAAAAGTCATATAAAACAAGAACTCCATTTGAGAGCGATTGTTCAGCTTTACAATAAAGTGCTCAAAACTTAATCAAATTTAAAGTTATTCTATATAATATTAAGTATCAAGCAACTCGCAGTGGCTCAGCTTCAAATTGTTCATACAACAACTCAATTTGTTCGATTTTCAAAAATATTTGGCACACAACTTAGGATCAGAAGGAAACTTCGACATGGTGAGTTTGATATTAAGATCTCTTGGATAAGGTTGCTATGGCACTATATGTTAGATGATATGGTGATTGGATCCGCCCAGTTTCGCTATAATAACTATCTACAGCAAAAGGAAGCATATCTGCCAAGGTTCAGCAAGAATGTATATACTATATTACATATGCATATAATTGTACTTTATAGGGTCTCTATAAGATACCTCCTTCTGCCTGTTACGCTTGCACTAACTTAATATACCATTCTCACACTTTTTCACATACTTTCTGACTATAAAGAGTGTCACAGTGTTGGAATTTGCATAAATGCGATATTTGCGTATAAGACACAGTCTACCACATATGAAATGATTGCGCTAAAATACTTTCATTTTGGGCATATGAATAGTATTTCCATTAAAGCGGTTTATTATAAATCCGATATTTCAATCTAATTGAATCAGTCGTTTTAAAATTAACCTAAACCAAGAACCACATTTGCCGCGAATGTTCAAACATATTCATGTTCATATATTGTTGATCTTTTAAAATGCATTTAATTATCAACGATTATATTCGATTCCTTTGCAAATTTTCTATACATACTCATATTTTCTCATAATAGGAAAGCACTGTGAAAATTCCATCGTTTTTACTCTAAAGGCCTGTTTAGACACACTGGCAGTAGGCCGACCATTCGAACAAATGCCAGACATGTGTAAACACCTGCCAGATATCCTGCGAGAACATTCCGGCAACCTTTTCGACAGAGGCTGCCAGAACTTATTCGCCCATGTGTAAACACCAAAGAAAATACATCTGGCAGCTTTTCGACAACAATTTTTATCTGGCATTCCTGTTGACCAGAGCTTTTTGACTATTGTACATTTGTGACGAGAATTAGTGCAACACAATGGATGATTCCACCTTTCCTCAAATTGTGTCGAAATTTTAAGCCACTCTTCTTTAGTACTTGGTACCTAAATGAAATAATAGCGTTTTCACAAATTTTGATTTTTTCAGACCAACTGTGACATTGAAAAGCCACCCGCAAAAAAAAACAAGTAAGAACGTTGCAGTCGGGTACGTCCGACGGCGGACGCACCCGGCTGCAGAATACTATGTTCCCAGTCCTATATAATATGGTTATTTGTGTGTTCGGAAAGAAACGCGATTCTGCTACTTTGGGGGCGTGGGGGTGGTTTGGGTCCAAAAATTTTTGATGCAGTTTTATCCAGGGGGTCAACATTAGTCTGTCTGCCAAATTTGGTGACTCTAGCTTTACTGGTGTGGGAGATATAGGTTTTGCTCCATTGGGGGGGTGGGGGTGGTTTGGGTCCAAAAATTTTTGATGCAGATCTGTCAGGAATCTCAACTTTAGTGTGTATGCCAAATTTGGTGACTCTAGCTTTAAAAATGTGGAAGATACAGGTTTTCCCCAAATTTTGGGGGAGGGGGTGGGGGGCTGATCTTGACACTTTATAAATTGACGATATACACCAACATGTGTACCAAATTTGGTTGCTCTAGCTCAAAGATAAAGGCAAAAAAAATGCGTTCATACGGACAGACGGACAGACGGACATTTCGCAAACCCAATATACTATTTTTCCCTTCGGGAACAAAGTATAAAAAAAACTAAGACGGACCAGTATGAGGAAACAGAAAGATATATGAGCAAAGCAATGGCTATCTTAGACAAAAATTCCGACTCTGTTCAAATTTTCGGAGATTATGTGGCTGATCGGCGACGTAATTTGGAACCCGAAAATGCTGAAAATATATTCTACCGAATATTGTTCGAAACCTGACCTGTCATAACAGTCTAAACACGCAACGAAAATGTAGCCAGATACTAGACAGAAATTTGTGCTGCCGGACTAAAATTAGTCGAATATTCGCCTGTGTGTAAACACTGTGCCAGGGTTCCGGCATCGAATGTTCGGCCTACTGCCAGTGTGTCTAAACAGGCCTTGACGGATCGTGTTGTGCCTTGATTGCTAATCAGTCAGTTGTTCAATCAGTCAGTGAGAGTATATAAGAATTTCAATTATATGAATATAAAGCAACCTGTTTCTGAAAATAGTATAAAACTGTGAATATGAGCATTCGACACTATATAGACAAGTTTCTGCTGCTGACATGGAAGCTGCACAAGACGCAGTGGAACCGACCCTTCGAGCTAGTTTGGCTAATCTTCTCGCCAATGATGCTGTGCATTATAGCGGTCTTCATGAGGATGCGTATGGAAGTGTCCCAACACTATAACAGCTATTACGAGCCCATTGATCTGGAGCAAAGCTGGAGCGAGTTGATCGAAATACTGCGGGAACGTCAAATGATGGTCATGCTGGGTAACAAGAGTAACAATGTGTTCATGCCACAACTGGTGCTGGCCTGGGCACCCAATGACTATAATCTGTTTGAAAAGATCATGGAGCAAGCAATTGTGGATCTTCATTCACTGGAAACACGCAACTTTAGGGATTGTTCTGAAATGGAGAGAGCAATGCAAACTGAATATCTATTTGCTGGCATTTGCTTCGATCGTGGACAATTTGAGAAGCGTTATAAGTTTGCGGATGGTCGCTTGGCGCCCGATGAGATGATTTTACCACACTTTAATTACACTATTGTATTCCCTAGTGAGCTGCGCATATTCAATGACACATTCATTGGCGATCACTGGAAGACAATCTACCAGGATGATCCCAAGACCTCTATAGTCCGGCGCCTCAATGAGCCCCGTATAGACGGCCAGACGTGTTATGTACGCGAGGGCTTCATTAAAATCCAAAAGGCCATATCAGAGACGTATCTCAAGCTAGTGAGCAAACAACCAATACCTAAGATTGTACTTCGACGATTTCCGGTCGATGGTCGCACTCAAGATCCGCTAATGAACTACATTAATCGTGGTCTACCGCTGCTCATTATAATGGGCTTTATGTTTCCCGCACAGATACTGGTCTGGGTAGGTTCCATACCTCATTATTGGTTTGACAGTTAACGATTATCACTTATCATATATATACAGCAAATTGTGAACGAAAAGCAACGCCAAATGCGTCTGTTTCTTATCAATATGAACATCGGAAATGTTATACACTTCACGTCCTGGTTCTTCAAGGGTCTAGTATATATGCTCATCAGCTCGCTTACCATTATGGTGGTTATTAAGGTAAGTTTTCTCCCCAAACTCACAATTTCAACAATATATCAGTAACTTCATCGAAATAAGAGAGTTAATTGCCATACAAATAATAAAAATACTAAATAATGTATTTAAAAAAGTATTAAATTAACATAGAACAGAAGCACACATAGACACATAGTTAAACTCATAATACCCTCCTACACAATATAACATACCCTGTAAATAATGTAATTAATGTTTATTAAATGCAAATAAGTCTTGCGAAACCTTACTAGCAGAAGGCCCTGGCAACCATAGCTACTTACCACTTATAGTTTTAACTTTTAGCCAGCATTATGTAAATAAATTCGGATAAAGATTCAATCCCATCCCAACAAATATTTCCCACCCCGAACCCAACCTTTCCAGAGTATTTTAATATTGTCACGAAATATGTACCGCAATGAAGAAGACCTTACCAATCCTATAGAGTATATAGCATCAATAGTTCTAGTTGATCTAGTCAAGTCCGTCCGTCAGTTTCGGTGCGAACTAGTCTTCCAGTTTTCAGTAATTGTTTTGGTTGATTATATTGCTATACCTATACTGTACTAACTACTGTCCCAATCAGATGACTATAACCTTTAACTGTCTTAAGAACGATCGTTCAAATTCATTAATGTATGAATCACATTTTCATATCTCTACCGATCTCATCAAATCTCAGTTGCATTAAATTTTGATCATACATAATCATCATCTTATCATCATCATCTTATGGCTGCAATTGGTACAATTAGTAGAAAAACTGGATGTTTGGAAGAACTTCCTGTTTCTTGTTTTAGTTTCTCAACCTCAGCCAAATTTGATTAAGATGACTATATCATGATTGGAACAATCGATCGCAAATTAAGATATCCTAAATAGTTTGATCAAATCGAGGTAACTCTATGGTTCAATCATTACTATATCATAGAAAATCAAGAATTTTCTGCAATTGCTTTTTATATAGTTAGGTAAAATCTGATCAAAATCCGTTTACCATATCATATCTGTCGAAAATTGAGTTTTGTGTGAAAATAACTGTTCTATCTTGCTTGCATTATTAATGAATTTTAAGTTTGTATTTAGAGTTTATCGAGCAACTCAATTGCCACCAAGATCTATATAATGCATTGATAGAGCAATGTGTTTGTATTAGGTTCTTTAGAAACAAAGGTTAAAATACTGACTAACCATAGCGGTTGAAGAGGTGAACATCTTTTTATCGTACAGATCGATGTAAATCGATATTCTAAGATGGGTACGGAACATGGAACGTGGGCAAGCGTGTGTCAGTTATTTCCTCATCTCACCATACATATTGTCGTATCCTGCTAAACGTTTTAGGTGCATTGGAAGGACTCGCACAGCCTGCTGACACAAACACCATGGTACATTGTGTTTTTAGTACTATCCACCTACAATGTGGCGGCGACAAGCTTTTGCTTGATGGTTGCCTCATTCTTTAAGAACAGCGCGTTGGCCATTCGGGTTATCACCGTACTCTGGCTATTGACCTATATGCCGTTCTTTGTGCTTTGGAACAATCGGGAGAAGGCTGTGATACTTATACGCTATATATCCTGCGCAATGCCCAATACTGTGCTGGCTCTGATCTGTGAGAGCTTAATTGAGCGGGAGGTCATCTTTGACAAGAAATGGGAGGATCAAGGCTATGCACTGAACTATGGTTCCGATCGTATAAATGTTTATTCGGGCACATGCATATTCTTGATAATAACATTGGTGTACTGCGCCATCGGTGTATATATGGATGTATGGAATACGGGCGAGGCGGGTGGCAGACGCCGTAAACATGTTCCCTCCACCGCCAGCAGCGGCGACTTTACCTTTCAGGATCGCGATGATAGCTTTCTGCCGCAGGGCTCCCAGTCCGTGGGCGTTAAGGCAACCAAAATCTATGAGGTGGAGCCATCACATCGACGCTTTAAGATCAAGATCAAGAAGCTATGCAAACGGTATACGGCCAACAGTCGCGGTGCTCTGAACTCCTTCACCTGGAATGTGTATGAGAACGAGGTAACTGTTCTAATGGGCCACAATGGCTGTGGTAAGACAACGCTGCTCAAGATACTCGCCGGTCTGCTGGAGCCCACACGCGGCCTGGTCAATGTGGCCGATTATAATATACAAACCGAACGTCACGATGCATCCATGCAGCTTGGCCTCGCCCTGAGCGATGATCTCCTCCTGCCTGACTTTACCGTGGCTGATCAAATCCGATTCATCTGCCTGGTGAAGGGTGTATCCTGGTCCGTTGCCACTGCGGAGATCGAAGTCTATACGCAGCTCCTCCACATGTCCCACGTAAAGCAGCGCAAGGTGAGGGCCCTCACTGCCCAGGAGCGAAATATGCTAAGCATTTGCTGCGCCTTTGTTGGTGGTAGTCCCATTATACTGATCGATGATGTGCATTCGGATCTGGACTTGCTCACACAGTCGCACCTATGCGGCCTTATAAATGAGGAGAAGTCAAGACGCACCATCATATTGGTCTCCAACTCAACAGCCTTGGCGAATCACCTGGCCGATCGGCTGGCGATCATGTCCAATGGCGAACTCAAGTGTACCGGCACTAAGCCCTTTCTGCGCAACATGTACGGCCATGGATTTCGTTTGGTAAGTATCGTATTCCATAGCCAATCCAATGCACAATGGTTCCAAAGTCGAAGTTTTGCAAAACTAAAGCTAGATGTGTGGCAACAATAATAATAGTAATTTTTAATCCTGTCAAATCCAGTCAATAATACGAGATACAAACCTTTGCAGACCTGTGTCAAGGGCAAAAACTTTAATGTTGTGGAGCTCAGCAATTTATTGGGCAAATATGTGCCCAATCTGGCTGTGGAGAGTGATATCGGCTACAAGATAACGTTCGTGCTGGAGAACAGGTACGAGGATAAGTTTCCCAGCCTGTTTAACGATCTTGAAGAGGAGATGGCAGATCTGGACATAATCAGTTTTCGCCTGCGCGATACCTCATTGGATGAGATCTTTATGCGTTTCGGTTCCGAGGAGGGCGATCTGGGCAATGAACAAGCCATACTGATCGAGGACCTTAAGGTGGTGCTCGAAGAGTCCGACAACAACGAGCGGGCGATCGGACGAAAGCTATTTGGGATGCATTATCAGGCCATGTTCTATATGCGCTGGGTATACCATAAGCGTCAGCTACCCCTCAAGATAATATATGTGATGGCTCTCCTAGTGGCTACCGCGTGCACATTTTCTGCATTATTGCTATATGGCAAGAACTATCAGCTGATACCGCTATCCTTTAACCTTACTCAGCTGCATCATATTGACGCCTTTGTGGAGATAATGTCCGATAACCTGGATGTGCTTGAGATGCAGGAGTTCTTTACAGAGCTGCTCTATTGGTACGATGGTCATGTGAAAGTACTCGAGACCAATGATCCCTCCGATTTTTATTTGCTGCAACAGAATGATTTTAACAAGGTTGTCAATTTTCGCTACATGTTCGGCGCTTCCTTTGGAACGGAAACAATAACGGTGTGGTTCAATAATATACCGCTCCATACAGCACCCTTTGCCCTAAATTTGGTGCACAATGTGGTCGCACGGTAACTTGGAAGGATGATACTCGTATAAGTAAGATTTACCCTATTAATTTGATCCCGCAGGCGCTACTTCGATGAGGAGGCTTCTATTGATGTCACATTGCATCCGTTGCCATTTCAGGCCAAGGTCAATACATTCCCACAGTCACCGCTTACCCTGGGCGGCCTGATGGCCATCAATATATCTTTCATATTTGGCAATATGTGGCCCGGCATGGCAATAAGTCACATATTAGACCGCTCTTTCAAGAAGCAACAGTTCCTGGCGGGTGTTCGACTCTCAACCTATATTTTAACCACAGCGCTTTTCGACCTGATACGGGTTGTGTTTATAAGTCTCTGGCTGATATTGATGATATCCGTCTATCTCAGCCCGCGACACGATTTTTATCTTTATTGTGCGTAGAATTAGTTTTATCTTAGTTCGATATTCTTACCCGCTTAACCAATTTTACAGTGTGGCTGTTTGTGACGCTGGTTATGACAGGATATGCAGTCATCTCATTATCCTACTTCTTCGCAGCCGTACTCAAGGACCCAAACAGTGCATTTGTCATGAATTGTTTGCTAAATGCCCTGGGCATTATCATTTTTACCATAACTGTCGGTGACAGACTTACCGATATGGATGATACCTATCAGCTACTATCGCAATATACATTCGGTGAGGTCGTGTTCAAGCTACTCTTTCTCTATGACTACAGCTGGCTGTGCAGGGATCCTGATATTCATTTCATCTCAACGGACGTCCTTCATTGCCAGACTACTCCAAACTGTTGCAGTTAAGTTGCACATTAGCCCGCTTATGTTCTTATACCCTTGCAGAGAGGGTAGTATAATTTTGTTTCCGACTCCTGTTTGTCTGTTTCTTACAAACTACTAGTTTCCAGTTTTAGAGTTATTGTGATGAAACTTGACACAGTCTCGAAATTTCATTTTTTAATCGACTGCGGACATCAATATATTTGATTATTTCAAAACTTGTTCTAAGGAAGTTCATTTTACGTATAAATTTCTTGCTAAAACCTCAACAAATTTCGACTTATGAAGTTCTGGGCAACACAGTAACTTTACCCTCATAACTCTGTCAAAATTTAACAGATTTCCTTACGGAATATCTTCTTGATCGAAAAAGAGTGAAATTTTTTGGAAAATAAGTGAGATCCTTTACATATTTTCAAAAATAATTATTTCAATCTTTTGATTTTACTTTTAATCGATTGCGCACATCAAAATAAGTTAGTTGTTTCAAAAATTTTCATACTTTCATCTTATGGGTTAAAGTTCATGCCTAAAATTCAAAAGGAGCTCGATTTC
Source organism: Hirtodrosophila histrioides (assembly GCA_037075165.1). Lineage (NCBI taxonomy): Eukaryota > Metazoa > Arthropoda > Insecta > Diptera > Drosophilidae > Hirtodrosophila > Hirtodrosophila histrioides. The sequence goes on from JBAMCL010000270.1 coordinate 110,317, forward strand.
CAGTTTCTACATCGTTTATGATGCTACTCGTATCTGAACCAAACTTACCAAATTTAGTCAAAGTCAAACCACTATATCATTTATAATATCCAAACTCACAAGTCGGACCCTATTATATGAGTATCTGGCATAGGAAAACTTTCTGCAAGGGTATATATCTTCGGCACGTCGAAGAAAGCGGTTCCTTCGTGTTTCCAATAGCTGTATAAGAACAAAAGTAAATTAAGTCCTGCATCTGTTCCACAGTACAGTACCACTACTGGGGTGGAGCATATGGCGCGACTTTTGATGTCATTATGATGGCAACGGCAATTTTGATACCGTTTTGTCTGTTCGTGTTGGAGGAGCACTATACGTTAATGTCATGTGCCTTGTTGCACCGGGCTATACCGAAGCAATGCATATGGAGCGAGAAGCAGGATCATCAGACGCGCCACGAGGGCATTGGTGACTATATGGTTGATGAGTCTGTCATTGCCGAGCGACATCGCGTCGAGAAATTGACTGATCATGATCGGACAGAGCTGGCGGCCGTATGCCAGGGTTTGGGCAAAAGCTATGGCCGCAAGCCGGTGATCATACGCATTGATCTTTGCATATCCAAGTAAGCAGCTTAAAATTGATACACCATGTTCGATAGGTGATAATTCCGTCCCCCTATATAGAGCCGAGTGCGTTGGACTTATGGGCTACAACAATACGGGCAAGACAACATTTGTCAAAATGTTGGTCGGCGAGACGCGGCCATCTCACGGACAACTCTGGATTGGTGGCTACAGCATGGAGCATCAACGCTCCAAGTGCTATCCCCTGATGGGCTATTGCGCCCAGCATCAGCATCTGCCCAATGATTTCACCCCACGCGAGCTGCTCCACATTCATGCGCAGCTGCACGGCCTGACCCAGAACCATGGCATGCAGATCTGTGAGGGCTTATCCCATCTATTGGGTTTCTATTCCTGCTATCGGCAACTGATGCGCCACTGCACCACCGGACAGCACCGTCGCATTGCCTTTGCCTTAGCCGTACTCGGCGATCCGTTGTTAATTTGCGTGGATGGGCCACCGGGCGGCATCGATCCCAATGGCAAGCGCACACTCTACACTCTAACCGCCTATCTGCAGCAGCGGGGTTGCAGCTTTCTGTATACCAATCTATCCGGCTTGGACTGCGAGCGGCTGTGCCATCGCACTCCCGTTTTGTATGATGGCCAGCTTTGGACAATGGGCTCCCAGGAGCTGCGCTATCGGCGTGGTTATTTGCTGGAGGTGCGTTTCAAGCGCAAGGTGAATGCGGATATCAGTACGGCAAGGAGTACCTGGGATCGCATCAATCAGTTTCCGGTTTCGCCACACAATAAGTTTATTCTATTTATTCAGGTCAAATTTCCCGAAGCGACCTTACAGTAAGTGGGTCTTCGGGTGTTCTACCATATCTACTTATATGCATACAAATATTTGTTATATATTTGCAGAACTCAACAGGACGACAATATGTCATTCTTCATACCACGCCAAGCCACAAATTTCTCTGAAATATTTTTAATTATTCGTAAGGATGCGTTCGAATTAAACATTGAGGATTTTTATATAACCCGCAATATTGTCTATGGCATGCATATGGATTTATTCGATCGTTCAGCTCTAAAAAACTTTAGAAACGATTCAAGCTTTGTAACAAAATAATATTTCCCTGTATTTCAAATAGTAAAGTTTAACATATTAAAGCGATCTCACAATGTTTAAGCATTTTGTATATATCTCTTTCCAGTCCATTTTCTACTACTTATTTAAGTATTAATATAAACATATATAGATTTAGCTTATATTCGGTGATGTTTCCATCAAATCTATCAAGGAGGTCACCATATACGTATTATAGTTGGTTTCTCTAGCCATACCAGTTATAGATTTTGGCCTATTGCGGGCGATTGTCTGGTAGGGGTGGATTTTTTGACATTTTATAAACTTACGGCATATACCAAATATGTGTACCAAATTTTCGTTACTCTAGCTTTAAGGGTGTTGCAAATTAAATTCATTACATCTTGATATTTATGCCAAAGAAATCGACTTTGGTACTAGTTTGTCGAAAAGTCTTTCTCCGCCGCCGAAAAATGCTTTCTAATCGTAAAAGCCATCGTTTAGTTAAGACACAAATCAAATATTTTATACCACTCCTTTTCTGGGGGCGCTAAAACGGAGCGTTGCCAAAAATTGATTTGACATACAAAAACATTTTGTTTCTTGGTAGATTTTGGTGACAATTTGTAAATATGTAGATCCTCGATTATTAAACACTTAGGTAAAATCGCAAGGTGCGGATCATAGCCACAAAATAATAAAAAACAAGTAAGACTGCAGAATACTCTGTTACCAGTCCTGTATCATTTGTTTAAGTCAAATTTGTACAGGTGTGGGAGATATAGTTTTTGACCATTTGTGGGGAAGGGGGTGGAGGGATCCAAAATGTGTTGATGCAGAATTGTCCAGGGGGTGAACATTAGTCTGTATGCCAAATTTGGTGACTATAGCTTCAAAAATGTTGATGATACAGGTTTCCGCCAAATTGTTGGGGAGGGGGTGTTAGTGGCATGGCGATCTTGACACTTCATAAATTGAGGATATACACCAACATGTGTACCAAGATTGGTTGCTCTAGCTTCAAACCCAATATACTATTTTTCTTTTCGGGATCAGAGTATAAACAAATACATATAATTATTAAGCTGTGACGGCAATATTAACCAGGCGATACTATTGATAGTGGCATCAATTTTGTTTGCAGTTCTACCCCTGATGGGTAATGGTTATAAAAGGGCATATTAAGTTGTCGGAAATGATGTAACAGGCAAAAATTGCTTATACTTTCCATCACAATGAATAGTCGAGTCGACCTGGCACTCTCCCACAGAGACTACAACAGCTAAAACAAGTAAGAATGCTATAGTCGAGTATACCCGACTACAAAACTCCCAATACTCAGGTCGAACATTTCCGATCGCATCTTCGTACACTTACACATACACACTTACATACACAAAGACGCACACACAGGTGGTGGCTGCGCTGCTTCTTGCCCCCTCGCTGCAGTACTCAATCTTATTTGTTGAATAACTGCCGTGTTTATTATCCGATCAACTTGAAATTTGGACAGTAGATTAAGAGTGACTATTGTATTGTATTGTACATGTCAAATCCCAAAGCCATAGCTTTAAAAGTGTGGCTGTAAAACGTTTTGACCGATTTGTGGGGGGGAATAGGAAGCAAACTTAATCTGCGTATGGTATACAGGAACCTAAATTTAAAATTTGGTGTCTCTAGCTCTTATAGTTGCTGAGATCAACGCGTTCATACGGACATACAGACAGACGGACATGGCGAAATCAAAATATCCTTGTGATACCGATCAAGAATATATATACTTTATAGGGTCGGAGATGTCTCCTTCTGCCTGTTACGTACTTTTGCACAAATCCAATACCCCCTTTTTACCCATTTGATGGGTACAGGGAGTAATAAGCTCAAAGATTAAAGATACTGTTTTGACTTTCCTCATAATTCTTAGGTCACTCTTGATCTACTTGATTTCAGTATAATATACGCATATCGGGTATTTCGTAGTTGAGCACACTCGACTGGAGCAATAACTCTTGTTTTAAAATCAGTGGGAAAACAAAATGATTAAATAATAATACATTTTCAACGTACGTTGATTTTTTGACTATTTATTATTTAAATTCTTTTTTGGTGTGTGTACATTTAAATTGCCCGAAAAATAAAATCATGATGTATATTTATAATTATGTTTGCACTCATGCGCATCTTTAAATTTTATAGATATATAAAATAATTTACTAGTAGTAACATTACAGGGTAAGAAACATGGTCAAGTCCAAACATTTACTCTGTTTTAACAAAAAAATATATAAAATTCTACATAATTATAATGTAGAATATAAAACTAACTTGCTTCAATTATCTTTGGAACTTTGTTCTGGGTGCCTAAAATAACAAAGCTACAAACCGTATTTATAACATTGAATATTATACTATTGTTACTGTTAATTTTACTACAAGATCACAAGATAACAAGATAAAGCCGTTCACATTGTTTAATTTCTTACAAATAATTTTATATTTTGCGTCCAGACTTTGAAATTGTTGTGCACACCGAAAATACAATAATTCTACATAGTACCAGATAAAAATTTGTGCTCCGGCGTATGGTGGTCATATTAGGTAGGTCGCAGGTAGATATAGTCTGGGTAATCAGGATAGCTCATTTCAGCAGCAGCCGCAACGTTTTCGCCTTTTGGCGACTCTGTTTACATACGGGGTGAAATATCATAATTGAATTCAAATTTGATTAGATTAAAATTAATACAATTATCATGTGTGACAACTTCTTGCCCAATCACTACAGTTGAAATCAAATAATATAAATCATAATGCTAATCATAGCACATGATGGCAGGTTAGCAGGTGTCAGTTTAGTTAATAACGCAAGCATTATAAATAAATGTTAGTTTCTACGTATATTAAAAGCTGAGGCGGCGTCAAACTACAAAATAATCAATTAGTTAAAAATTCATCTAAAGAGAAATACGGCTTGCGGATTTTAGCAGTTTAAAAGTGCATATTGTGCAAAATTATCGTTATCACTATGCATATGTGTGTGTGCGCGTTTGTTTGTGTGTGTGTGTGTGCTTGTGCGTCTGTGATGTTTAAGCCAAGTGAATGATAGCAACTACTATATCATACTATATAGTCTAGGGCTAGCTCACTTAATGGTGCGTGGATCATCACGCTGATGCTTCGCAAATTCTAAGAATATCTCTTCCAATGTCGTCTGACTTATAGAATAATCCTCCACATTCAGATCATGGCGATTGCGCTCCATAAGTCCAAAGATTTTCGACCATTTGATGGCACTTAATGGAATGTAAAAGGTCAGCATGCCCTGGTACTCCTCCCTGAAAGTTATTTAAAGTTATTAAATTTATATTTAAATGCATCTATAAAAGATTTTGCTAATGCCTTACTGTAAAATGGACTCAGGAAATTCGCTATTCACAAACTCCTTGACCCTGTCAATATCCTGCTGTACAATCTGAGCGGGCACCGTCAGCTCATCCGAATGCCGTCTGTAGTTTATAAATGAAGATATCATATATTAACAAAAGCACCTTTACACTAACTTTCAGGCAGAGCATTTACTTACCTCCGTGGCTGGGATAGCTCATTGGCACTGTCTATGTATGGAACTGGTGTTGACACCTGCCCCTCTGGACCTTGTTCCAAGCTGGCACTGCCGCAATTTATAAATAATCATAAGAATCTATACAACAGCTGCTTAGAGTTGCGTTTACTTACGCGCTGTGTCGCAGTGATACATTGCTGTTGTCCACGTATGCTATTGGTGTTGGTGGAATGGATTTGTCTGAATCGGCAGTCCGGAATCTACTGAGGCTATTTAAAAAATGACATTAGCATCGTTTCAAAAGAAAAGCATTGCTTAGTGTTTCACTCACCTATTTACGGATTTACGGCCTTCTTTAGACCGTCGCACTTTAATTTTAAGTATGAGGCCCTTGGAGAACTTGTTCTTCAAATGCTGCGTAGATCCAATGCACTTGAACTCGCCATTTACCATAATAGCGAGGCGAGTGCATAGCGCCTCGCATTCCTCCATGCTGTGCGATGTAAGCACTATCGATTTGCCCGAGTCGCGTATGCGGCACAAAACATTCCATAGCTGACGTCGCGCAGCTGGATCCATTCCTGTTGTGGGCTCATCTAGGTATATAACCGCTGGAGTGCCAATCACTGAAATAGCTGTGCTCAGTTTGCGCTTATTGCCGCCGCTGTAGGCAATTGTCCTCTTATCCAGATGTTTTATGAAGCCAAATGACTTGGCCAGATCTTCGATCAGCGGATTGATACGCGATGGTTGCACGCCGCGCAGCAAACAGAAAATCTTTAATATTTCACGTCCGGTAAGATCATCCAAAAGCGCATCGAACTGCGGACAATAACCGATTTTTTTATATATAGTATTCATGTCCTTCTTCAGACTCAGTCCCTGCACGTATGCATAACCCGAGGTAATGCGCTCGTCGCCGGTCAACATCTTAAAGGTTGTTGTCTTGCCAGCACCGTTAACGCCCAACAGGCCAAAGCACTCGACTCTGTTAAGTTTATTTGAGAGATTAGTAGCTGTGTTGGTGGCACACAAAATGTATTTTACTTACTCTTGCACGGCAAGCGACACCTGATTGACGGCCAGGAATCTTCCATAATACTTTGTCATGCGATCCAGCACCAGATTCTTGCTGGCCAATTCAGTGGAGCTCATTTCTAAAATGCGCCTGCGCTCGCGCTCCACATCATCATCGAAGTTCATATCCTTTAGCGGCGGTCGTCGTCTCCTAAAAGCAAAGGACAAACGAAACTGATTACGATATTTTATAAAAACGGGTTTGAGATTGAATTTTACACCCTTGCAGAAGGGACGAGTATTATAAGTTTGTTATGATATATTTAACGCGTTGAAGGAGACATTCCCGATACCGCAAAGTATATATATTAAAAAGTCATTTATATTTGCAACTCCAATTTTTATAAAATAAAAAAAAAAAATAATAAAACACGTAAGAATTCTCTAGTTGAGTATACCCGACTACAAAACTCCCTGTGCCCAGATCTAAAGCTTCCAATCACATCTGCGTTCACTTACACATATACACAAGGCCGCACACACACGAGCCAATGCGTAAGCGAGGCATTTGAAATAGTGGCTGTGCTGCTTCTTTCCCCCTTGCTGCAGTACTGAATCTTCTGTCGTCAATACCTTCCGTATTTATTATCCGATCGACTTGAACCTTGGACAGTAGAATAAGAGTGACTAAAGTATTATACATGCCAAATCCCAAAGGTATATCTTTAAAATTGTTGGTATAAACGAATTTGGGGGGAAAGTGAGGAAATACCTGAAATTGGAACCTACATTCCAAATTTGGTGTCTCTAGCTCTTATAGTTGCTGAGACCGACGCATTTATCCGGACAGACGAACAGACGGACAGACAGACGGACATAGCCAAATCGAAATCTCTTTTGATACCGATCAAGAATATATATACTTTATGGGGTCGGAGATGTCTCCATCTACCTGTTTGCAGATCCACTACCCCTTTTTACCTATTTAATGGGTACAGGGAATAAAAAATTATTAGAAAGTATTTGTATAATGACAATCCAACATAATGATTAATTTTCATTACTGCAATACAAATTTAAAGGATCAAAAATGTTTTTATGCATATTCCCGTTAAGATCCTCAAGTTTAAAGCTCTAAACGAAATGTACTATGTGGATATGTGGATACTTACATCGCAAGCTTTTTTATTAAATAAATGAGTTCCGTAAAAAATCCGTATTCGCGAACTATGACTATTAAGAAGAAGAAAATACCGGTGGCAGCCAAGTATACAACTTCTGGTAGCACACCAGGCTCTTTCCAATCAAAAATAGGCATGAGATCTGTTGGAAAAGTAAAGAAAAATAATTCGAATGATTGGATGATCTAAGAAAGAGTTGGGAGAGAGTCTACTCACTGCAGCACTTGGGAATCAGCTCGCAAAGTAAGATGGGCGGCAGGGCGCCAACCTTCTCGCATGCTGTGCGCGAGACCGCATTTACGTACAGATTGTTGAGACCCCTGGCGAGTGAAAAGTGTGGAACGACGCGGAATATCCAACTGAGCAGCTCCGCAGTGTCCTTAGTTTGAAGTACCTCCATGGACATAATAGAGACGGTAACAAACATGGCCAAGCCCGCAAAAATATTGAAAATGGAAAGGCGTGTAAAGCCGGTCGCTGGCTCCTTAAACATCAGTGAGGCGAAGTATGTAAGGGGCAGCACCGCAAAGCCAAAGATCAGTAGCAGCAGAAAGTATCGGCTCAGCTCTATAAAAGTGCTCATCCCATCCTCCTGGAAGCAGGCAATGGTCACAACAACAATAATGGCCGTTAGGGTGAATGTAATAAAATCCCAGATGAACTGTGTAAACCAGAAGGTCAGCACGTTAACGCCGCTAACAAACTGCAGTAGTTTGGCACGCGATTCACGCTCCTTGATCAGAAACAGGATATACATGGAACTAACGAAACACATGCAAAAGCACACATTATAGGCCAGCTGGGAGCCAAGAGAACTTATAAGATCCAACTGTGATAGCACTGATTGCGTCGTATAGGGCAATGGCCAGTTGGTAACTTGAATGTGCGACTCCTCTCCAATAAATGCGCGAGCCATGGCATTGTGCACCAGGTTGACGGTCAGCGGTGCCGTGTGTAGCGGCTGATTGTTCAGCCAGGCAACAATTTTTTCCTCATTACCAAAGGTTGCGGCGGCCACGTAACGTGAATTAATCCGCACCTGCATGATCTCGCCAAGCTTCAGAATGTAATTAGAAAATGTTGCATCGCCAGTGCTCTGGCAGGTATATGGTGGACCAAGTTCCTTTACCACTTGCTCATACTGATCCGCAATGCGACCGTTTATTGAGTCTTTTTCCAAGTCAAGAGTGCGTTCCAAAACAGTCGTCGCAACGGGATACTGAGTCAGGCCAATAGTCATGGGCGGCAGATCACGGGCGCTGCCCCCTGACCGTGCGATGAGGATGGGTACAACCACAAAGAATATGGGCATTATGTTCTGTATAAATAGCAGTAACTTATTGCGCCACGTGTGCATCATCTTCTTGAGCATCATTGCTCGCCATTGGTTAAGGGACAGTTGCATGCCCTGCAGTGTTCGACCATTTTCCGAAAACACGCCATCCGCTGCAAACAGTAAATTGAGCTTATCAGATTATATGCATCGAGCCAGAGACTTAGTTCAAATACTGCTTACATTGCATAGACTCGTTATCATCCCCGTTCATAATGGCAGCCTGATCCTTTTCCTTGCCGTCGTTTTCCTTTTCGGTGCCCATCTTCATAAAGACCTCTTCCATTGAGCTAAAACCCACGCCATATCCATTCAGATTTAGCTCCTCTGAGCGCTCCTCTAGTGCGCTTAACATTTCCTCAAAAACTTCAGAATACTTATCGGGCAGTAGGTAGGACAGCTCGGCCCCAATATCGCTCTCTGGCTGCAGCCCCGGTATGTACTGATTGAGCAGTGCGGTCACCTCCGCTACTTGACAATTCTCGCGTTTCACGCAGATCTAAAAACGGGATACTTCCGATTAACATAGTTTTGGGAAATAGCCTAGCGATGTTGGTAAATGTGATTTAATGAACCGTCTTTTACAATACTTTTCTTCCTTTGTTTTTATTAGATTGTTTCCTACTCAACGTATATTTAACTTTAATTTGTTCTTCCTTATATTTACATCATATTTACTTGTTCATCCTATCCTCCTTTTAACTTTGCTTACTGCATTTATTTTATTTTACTATTGCCTTCTTAATAGTCGTAATAGGAAATACCTTTAATTATATTTAAAGAATTACTTCCCATCGTTTATATATGCCCTTTTATCCATTCTTTCTCCAGGCTTCCCATCTTTTCTATAAGTTTCCAAACGCTTTCAATATTTACTTTCCAATAAAGCTTTTCAGTTCCAATCCGTTTGTAATTTCTCAATGATTTCTCTCCCTATAAACTTAAGTAAATTTACATAAAAAAAAGAAGGCATCTTCAAACTTATAAAGTAGATCTAGTCATACCCGTCTATCCGTCTGCACATGGGCATCGCTCTCAGAAATTGCATGAAATAGAGATACCAAATTTGGCATTTACAATAGATTCTTGGCATACGATATGCAAATCATGTTTATCGTAAAGCTGTTCTAAGATGGTTCCTTGCTTTCCTTGAGGCCAGTCACGTTTGTTCACTTACCAATCTATAGCCAGATCCGAATTCCTTCTTGAGGAAGAAGGAAGTGCCATAACACTTGAGTTCGCCATCGCACATAATGGCAATGCGATCGCCTAGAATATCGGCCTCGTCCATAAAGTGTGTGGTCAGCAGCAATGTGCGCCCGATCTTTTCTTGCTGCAGCAGATCCCATAACTGTCGTCTTGCTGACGGATCCATTCCGGAGCTGGGCTCATCGCAAAGCACAACCTTTGTATCACCACAAAGAGCACAGCAGACAGACAATTTGCGTTTCATACCACCCGAAAGCGTGGACGCGGGCGCATTGGCTTTGTTCTCCAGTTCAATCAATTTCAGATATTTAGCCACCTCATTCTCGACCGCCGGACCTTTAAGGCCCTTCATGCGACTAAAGAAACGTATGTGATTGGAAACGCTCATCTCATCAAAGAGAACATTATGCTGCGGGCAAATGCCCAGAGACATGCGAGCACCCTCGATATTGGTGCGTATATCGCTGCCGTTGATGATGGCCGTGCCGGAGGTGGGTGGAAACATGCCAGTTAGCATGGATATTGTGGTGGTCTTGCCCGCTCCATTATGGCCAAGAAGTACGGTTATCTCATCTTCAAACATGTTCATCGATAAACCCTTAACAACCATTCTGTCACCGAATTTCTTTTTGAGATTTCTCATCTGTAGACCAATGTGTTTATTCTCAGGTTCCGCTTCAAATGCGTTTTGATTACGTCGCTCCAATTCGCTATTGGATATATCCTCGACGCCTACATATTCGCTATCGCCACACCAAAACTTGCGTTTAAAGGGATAGTTCCATTTGCGCGGTACACCATAGTTTCCCGGAAATATTTGCTCAACATACAAGCAGATGATCATGTATATAACACAAGAGATCAGCATCATTATTATGATATGGCCAACAGTTAAATTATCATCTATATTGACCGGCGAGAATAAATTACTCCAGTGCAAGCCTTCTTCTGTACCCTCGAATGCCAGTATGAGCTTAATGCCAAATCCCATGGCCGAGTTTGACAGCAGACACCAGCCAAGTTTGCTGGCCAAAGACATGTCACCGTAAGTTTGGACGGCGAGTGTGAATGGTACGTATGAAATGAACCAAATAAGCCCCGTCACTGCAGCCGCCGTGCTGGCCTTGGAGAATAGTGGGGCCAACATGAAACAGAAGCAGATGCTCGCCATTACGTACACGATAAAAAAAAATAACACGGCTGTGAAGCTGGAGTGGTTTAGAACTGCGACATCATACTTCATAGGTGTCATTATCAATATGACTATCAGGATTGCCGAAATGGTTAGCATGATAAAGGACTTCACAAACCAGGCAGTCCAATGTAACCAATTGGACAGCCCCTGAATTTTCATAACCTCTTTCAGCTGCTTCTCCTTCTCGCTGGTAATATACTGCAATTTAATAATTTGTCATTATAAAATCTAATAGATCAGATCAGGCCAGATCCACTTACCTTAACGATACATGTGCATGGATAGATGTAACTTAGTAGTATGATAAACGCCAAGATGCCGCCAAGAGGCTGGTTCAATACATCAAAGTTGAATGCCGGATACGGATATCGCTGCAATACCATACCCGGCATAGTTTGATTTGGTGTTCTTTGTTCTAAATAGGCCATGCTAATTGCATGTTGTATGGGCAAAAAGCCCTCACGCATATATCCCACAGGTACCCCGCCATCAGAACTCGGAGCATTGCGAGGTCCTGGAAGACTATATGGTGGAAATAGATGCCTTGTTAACCAGTTCGCACTTAAGAGTGAGGTGCGTAGCTCTGAGGGAAAGCGCACCGTAAAGTCAAACTTATCGGGCAGCGCATCAAGAGTGGCCCAAGATTCATCAAATTGTATGCCCGCAAGGACATTATTGGCCATCAGCTCATTTTCCAGCGTTTCACCGTCTTTGAAGCCTTTGTAATTGATTAACTTCAGCCTGCTCACCGCTGCCCTCACTAATCTGTCCAGCACGGGATTTTCGGGAGAGTAATATAGCGAAAGGATTGGTACCCCGCCATGCATATTGCTATAACTGGCTGACTGACTGTATATTAAATATGATAGAATTAGTCTCCGTAGGTTTTGAATGCTCCACTTACAATATGTATATATTAATATTAATGTTAATTATTATTAATTATTATTAATTATGATTAATGTTATATCTATACAAATACTACTAAAAAGCAGGTTAAGAGTTTTAAGTGGTAGTGCGGTGTGGTTGAAGGATTGCAGTGGTTCTAAACACTTTTATTATTCATTGTGCAAGGTGGTGCTGGGGAGGGGGTTTCAAAACCAATCTTTCTAATACTACGAGTAATAAGCGATAGTAAGCAAAGAACAGGTTATGTTATATACCTTTGCAGAGTGTGTTTTGTAAAATGGCAGTTACATCTTTATATGTACACATTGTTTAAATCATAGATCAGAATTAAATTTTTCCAGACTTTGGTTTTACTGCTGAAAATGGACGAATGTTGAAATAGAGTCGGCAAGACTTGATTTTAAAAATAATATATTTTTGTATAAGAATCGTAATTGAAATCGGTTTCTAATTGATATTGATATTGATATTATAAATTATAAATGTAAAATTATATTATAAATAACAATAGTATCAATATCAATAAACTTTTAATATATAGTATTAAATGCCTCCATCGCGTGTGTTTCCACAACGATAGTTGTTATGATTATTTTATAGTTATTATAACAATGCTGGAAACGTATGTATATCGATAGAATTTCGCTAATAAGCTCTAAAAATGTACTCGATAAAAATAATTGAAAAATTACATCAATTTAAATATGGACTGCGTTGTGTTTTATAGTATGTGTGTGTAGATAGATACAAGGTACAAAATAATAATTTGAATAGCATTACAAAAGAATATTTAAAGTAATCGTATCGACTTTGCCGACTCGACACTATCGGGGAGCATGTTATCGATAGTTTTTACATCACACATACACACAGATTATAAGCTATGAAATGCATATTCTGCAAGGGTATAACAAATTCGGCGAGCCGAACTAACCTTTCCGTTTTCTTTGATTTGATGGATCATTACCTCTTCTTCTTTGACATTAGCAGGGAAAGGAGCGCGTGCATGCGACGCGAATTTTGCGTAGAAGATCTGAAAGTTGTGTTATATTCAATATAACATTTACAAATAAAATTTACTATAGTATAGATATTATACATAAATATACATACTTATGTATGTACATAATAATTTCACGTTTACTGCATACAGTGTGTAACAGGCAACACTTTAAATTCAGACATTCAACAAGTTCTTAAGTCTGGCAAATTTCATGTTTCTAACCTAACTTTAAAATATATGTGTATGTATACCCGATATCAAGAACTATTTTATTACTAAAATAGTTTTAGATATTTCGAATTAGATCATTTACCGAGCATTACGTGTGCGTGTACTTTTTACACACACTGTATGCAGCTTATCACATACTCGAACGTGGTATGTATGTATGTACATCCATATATATATGTATTAAAGTAAAAGAAAAAATGAAAATAGTACATATAAAGCTAAAGTTTCGAAAGTATTGTCCACTTAATAAAGAGCAGGGCTTTCACATACGGAAAAGATCAACATGAAAATTGAAAAAAAAATATATAAGGTCATTTTGAACGACATCAATTGAAATTAAAACGCGCACTAAAACTCAAACTCATAAACAATAAAATAAATAATTAAAAAAGTAACTGTTATCTTCGAAAGGCCAAAGATGAAATACCCTTGCAGATATAAAATGCATTGGCAGATGAATGATATTAAAATTATAACTGAATCTTAGCCATAATCTTGTCAACTTCTTTTCTTTTAAAAAGAAGGAAGATAGTGTTTAATCTGAAAATTCTTAAAAAACTTAGTGTATCCCAAACATCTTCCTGCGTAAAAACGATGAATTTCATCTATTTTCTATTTTCATCCGTCAAAAAAGCCAAGAAAAAACAAACTTCTGGATTTATTCGGAAACGTTCCCATTCAACGGACAGTTTTTAAAAAGGAATAGATGCTGATGATTCGGATACCAAAATTTTATTATATCCAATATCTAATATCATAACCAATTTATCATTATTATTGGTGATGGGGCGCTGTACTGCGACCTATAGGATCTATTGCACCCCTTCTGAGCTTATAGCTCACACATCAAGCCTATCTCTTGCATGAATGCAAGAATTTTAGTTGGGTCGAGAGTACCTATATCTACCGCTTATCTGAAGGATATACCCACCCAGGTGCCTGTTTATTCTTCTGACAAGGGCAGTGCAATCTATTAACATGTCTTGTGACGTTTCGCCCTCCATTGTACAGAATCTACAAAGGCCAAAGTGAATTCTTCCACATTGATATTTGTTGCTTAAATCTTTTCTGATCATAGCCTCCTAAGAGTGACTTAGACTGTCTTAGACCTGGAGGATTTATCCAGTTTGACTGCCTCCTATTGTCTTCTTCTATCCTTAGATGTTTTATTATTGTGTGGTCTTCCTATGCCACAAAACGATTCTGGGCCTACAAGAGATTTTCCTGCTCCCATTCTTACTAACTCATCTGCAGCTTCGTTCCCGGGTATAATATATCAATGCCCTGGGATCCATCTAAGGGCAAGCTTATTGTTTTTGCCTAGGTGGTTTGGATTGGTTCGCACTTCTCGAACCAACTTCGATGTTATTTTTGATCTGCTTAAAGCGCTTATTGGCTATCAGACAGTATGGCTATGCTTCTGCTCTGATAGTTACGTAGGATGTTAAATTCAACACATCTCCAAATGGCGCATACCTCAGCTTGGAAGATGCTTGGAAGTCCGCGGGCCTAAAACCCCAAGGCCTGTGGCCTTGACTTGTTAGGGATCCGTCGGTATACCATGTAATTATGTAACTTTCCATGGGATGCATGTCTCTACTGACGTCCAATTCTCTTATTACAAATATGGACTTCGAATAAGAACAGATAAGTTTGTTCATTGAAGATTATAATTTTCGATTGAGCATTCATAAAGTTATTGGATATTTGATTTTATTTTATGGTATTAATTTTATAAGCTAATGGAAAGCAATATATAACTCGAAATTGCTGAGTTTCATTAAGATATCTGTGATAACAAAAAAGACTTCTACAAGAATCACTCATTATTGGCAGGTATCCGGAGTTGAACAAATTTTGTTAGCCGGATTCGACATGGCGTAACAAAAAAACAAGTATTCTATCAAAAATTAATTAACATTGTTTAAATCTAAGAGACTTGTTTTTGTTGGCAACAGACAAGACGAAAATGGCATTTCAACTCAACTGATGACAATTACATTGTTTGTATATATATAGTATACTACATTACGGACACGTCTCATTAATTGAGAAACACATTTAGTGACAAGATTACAATGTTCTCTGCAAGAGTAAGTATAAAAACAACTCAAAAGACTGACAAATGCTATGTTTATGCAAACACATTTCCACTTACTTGAATTTAGTCAAATCTATTTCTACTGGGTGATACTCGATTACATCCATACCCATAGGTGGCACCAGGGTCCGAACCAGCACCACCAGCAATATGAATATAGCTGGCACGAGCACCTCGATAACCAGTTGCAATTTGTGACTCCATTGCAGGGTCCAGTTTTTCCAAAGTAGTAGAACAAATTTTCTCCAATTCGTGACTTTAGCCATTTTGTCTTAGTTCGTCATATCCTCCTGCATGTGTTTTTAATTGTTTATTCCTTTATTTTCACAATTTGCGTGCTAACTGCAAATAAATCGAATGTTAGAAATTCAAATGACGACCATATTAATGAAATCTATACATATTAAGGGTCTGATTTTGACTCAGTTTTTTGAGTTTCCATAATGAATTCTCGTTTTTTAAATGAGCATTCTACTAACTCAAGGAGAGAAGTATTTGTGCATTATTGATTTTACAATTAAATGTACTTTTAACAAAAATAATAAGCTCAAGTTTACTATTAAGATAGAGAGAAATAAAAATGCACATATAATTCTATCCCTGAGGTATGTCCATAATATGCATCCCTATAAATGAGGTATTAATTGACATTGTATTTAGTGTACTCAGTGTATATAAAGGGTGATTTTTTAAGACCTATAGGAAAGTTTTTTACAAAAAAAACACATAAAATTCAGAAAATTGCATGAAATCTTTATTTGAATCGATAGTAATGGACCATATAATTTAATGTTTGAAGATTATTTCATGCAAATGTTGACCGTGACTGCGCCTCAAATGGTCAATCCGCTTAGTCAAATTTTGGCATACTCTTTCCAACATTTTGGCCGGTATCTCTCGAATAAATGCTTCAATGTTGTCTTCCAATGCGTCAATTGAAGCGGGCTTGTCTGTTTAGACATGAGCCTTAACATAGCCCCACAAAAAATAGTCTAAAGGCGTTAAATCGCACGATCTACGCGGCCAATTGACCGGTCCCGAACGTGTTATTAAAATGTTCCCCGAACTCGCCTCTCAATAAGTCCATTGTTGCGCGTGCTGTGTGGCATGTGGTACCGTCTTGTTGAAACCACATATCATGCAAGTCAAGCTCTTGCATTTTGGGCAAAAAAAACGTTGGATATCATCCCACGGTAGCGCTCACCATTCACAGGTACGTTACGATTTGCATCATCTTTGAAGAAGTACGGTCTATTCAATATTCACTCCAAAATGGACAATTCTGCTTATTTACGTACCCATTGAGCCAAAAATGTGCTTTGTCGCTGAACACAATTTTTCGGTAAAAAAAAAAATGAAAGAAGTGAGCGATGAACTTTCTTAACAGCACGCATTTT
Organism: Hirtodrosophila histrioides; assembly: GCA_037075165.1. Taxonomy (NCBI): domain Eukaryota; kingdom Metazoa; phylum Arthropoda; class Insecta; order Diptera; family Drosophilidae; genus Hirtodrosophila; species Hirtodrosophila histrioides. Next base: position 127,096 of record JBAMCL010000270.1, read on the forward strand.
GACAATAAAATTCCATAATTTGCAAGCGTTGTTCGTTTGTAAGACAATTCATGGTTAAATTATAGACCAAACTGAAGATGTTGCCAAAAGGATAATAGCTAAAAAATCACCCTTTATAATACTAGGTATGTATTGAGCACTTGATACCAAAGCTTACGAGGACATTACAGTTGGATCTTTATACTAGTTTCGATAAGTTTTAATCATTAAAATATTTACTGAATTTCAAGTGTTTTCAAATCTAATACGTTAAATTTCTTTATTCAAAATCTAAGCATACGCTTATTATATAATTATTACTCCCTGTACCCATAAAATGGGTAAAAAGGGGGTATTGGATTTGTGCAAAAGTATGTAACAGGCAGAAGGAGACATCTCCGACCCTATAAAGTATATATATTCTTGATCGGTATCAAAAGAGATTTCGATTTGGCCATGTCCGTCTGTCTGTCCGTCGATCTCAGCAACTATAAGAGCTAGAGACACCAAATTTGGAATTTAGGTTCCTGTATACCATACGCAGATCAAGTTTGTTTCCGATCTCAGATATCTCCCACCGCTCCCCCGCAATTCGATCAAAACGTTTTACAGCCACACTTTTAAAGATACAGCTTTGGGATCTGGCATGTACAATACTTAAGTCACTCTTAATCTACTGTTTAAATTTCAAATCGATCGGATAATAAACAGGGAAGAAATTCACGAAACAAGATTCAATACTGCAGCGAGGGGGGAAGAAGAAGCACAGCTACGACTTAAAATGCCTCGCGTACGCAGTGGCTCGTGTGTGTGCGGCTTTGTGCATGTGTGTGTGCATGTGTAAGTGGACGAATGTATGTTTGTAAGTTTTAGACCTGTTTACAGGGAGTTTCGTAGTCGGGTATACTCGACTAGAGCATTCTTACTTGTTGATTATGGAAAAAGCAAAGTTTCATGAAATGTTGTTGTTAATTTCGCACTTTTTAAATGGGACATCTCTAAACGATCTAACTATATAAACTGTGTACGAACACGTGCCAACAGAACATTACGCCGCTGATGAGGTTAGTGCTCTGGAACTTGAACATATGTTGTCAGCTTTTCAAACTAACAATAATCGATAAGATTAGCAATGAAATTTCCGCATGCATAATAATAGCACAAGCAATAAAAATGATAGAGAATTGTTCAGAGTTTCTATTATCTTTTATTAAACTTGGGTAATTCATTTGGAGGCTAGGGTCAATCAAAGTCGGCATATTTTCCCTATGAGGAACAAACATGAAATATTGTTTGCCAACAAATACAACTATGTATGTGTTTGAAATTTATCCAAACATTCACTACAATTTAATACTTTATAGATCTTATTCATTTCATTTTCTACCTAAATGTTGAGCTTAAAATATGAGTTATATTTTATTTTCAAACATTATATAAATAATTTGGTTGCGGTTTTATTTCCGGTTTACTTTTATATAATAAGCCCGCATTATTACTGCATGACGTATTTATTTATTTATTTATTTAGTTGCATTTTAATATCGATGAGCTGAGCTTTGCCAATACAGTTAAGAACCAGTGAAAAGCGTTAAGCTCACTATATACGATGGATTTGTGCTCTGTTGAGTTGCAGAATGTATTTTTACTCCCTGTACCGATGAAATGGGTAAAAAGGGCGTATTCGATCAGTGGAAATGTATGTAACAGGCAGAAGGAGACATCTCCGACCCTATTAAGTATAAATTATATACTTGATCAGTATTAAAAGAGATTTCGATTTGGCCAAGTCCGTCCGTATCTATGAGAGCTAGAGACACAAAATTTGGAATGTTGGTTCGTGTATAGCGGACGCAGGTCAATTTTATTTTGGATTCCAGAAATTGCCCCCAATTCCTCCGCTATTCGATAAGAACCGTTTTGCAGTAACAATTTTTAAAATATAGCTTTGGGATTTGGCTTGCACAATACTTCAGTTACTCCTAATCTACTGTCCAAATTTCAAGACGATCAGATAATAAACACGGAAGTTATTCATGAAACAAGTTTCAGTACTGCAGCGCGGAGGGAAGAAGCAGCACAGCTGTGTATTTATGTGACTTTGTGTATGTGTGTGTGTGTGTGCAAGTGTACGAAGATGCGATCGGAAATTTTTGACCTGAGTACAGAGAGCTTTGTAGTTGGGTATGCTCAACTATAGCATTCTTGCTTGTTCTGTCTAAGACAGTTAAAAACCAACTAAGCGGAGAGCAGAGCTTAATAAATGCTACAATACGGTCAAATATGTCAGTTTTGGAAATGGATCTTAAAAATATAAATTAAGTCATTTTTATGAACATGTTTGATCGCGTATAATAATCGTAACTATAAATAGTTTCTTCATATATCAATATACGAGAATAAAAGATTAGAAAAGCTTCAAGGATACAAATTCATTTACTTTTTAGAGGCTTATAAAAAAACGGCATTGTTGTTGGATTGTTTCGACGTACTGTTTAGAAAAAAATAAAGAAATAAGATAAAGATAAAGATAAATGGAACTGAACGAATTATTATCCCCAACTATTATAATTATCATTTATCTAGTAATTCGATAGATCGTTTCTGTCGTTTGAGTCAATTATTAATACTTCTTCTTAAAATAGTATTATTATATATTGAAACTACGAAAATTATGTTTTGATGAAGAGCGAGACTCAAAAACTAGCCAACGAACTATATATTAAACATTAGAAACGAACATACAAAGTCCAACAAGTGATCAAACTGAACAACCAAACGAACGATCTGAACTATTAAACAACCTAAGGAAACGAATGAGTTATATTACCGATTAGTTCGTTCCGCAAAAATTGAACGAGTGAACTTATTCCCACAATTGAACTACAGCAAAAATAAGCATCCGTGCAAAGTTTCAATAGGAGACAGACAGACAGGCATGGTTATCGCCCTGATTAGGAATATAAACGAGTATACTTTATGGGGTCGCAAATGCCCTATAAAATTATAATACCCACAGCAGGGTATAATTAAGTCAATAGACAATACAAACTCTCCTCGTTAGACTTTCAAAGAACTTGATAATCTTTCGCTCAATCTAAGCCTAATTTAAAAAATCGGAATCATTCGTAATGCTTTTCATTCAGAGCATTTATTATAAAAATCGTACTTTGCATGAAAAGATAAAAAAAAATAATAATAAAAGTCGAGCAGTGTGTAGGAAATAAGCAAAGCTATTACCAAAAATTGGGGGGAAAAAAACCATATATAACATTTTTTTTTATTTCGCCCAGATACAGTAACTGCACAGAGGCGATCATAAAATGGGCTGCCAGCCAAACTTATGACCAGTCATACAGCCAATGAATATAATCTATAGCGATGACATAATATATAATATTATTTGGGGTAAGCCAACCGATTATATAGAAACCAAGCTCTGTAGGATTTGTTAAACAACACAACTGAACCGCAATTAAGGTGTTATTGTTGTCATTTACCTAAAGTTGACACTTTTAGATTAGATCAATATATAATGTTCCCAATAAGAAAATATGTTCTAACCGTTTTGATCAATTTTGTGGGTTTGGGTTAATATAAAATTATATATAAATATATAAAGCCAAAGATAGCTATTATTACTATTACTTGTTTGATTCTAAATTAAAAAAGGTTTTCAATGATGCCACCGAATAATTACCCGAGAACTAGATTAGCACAGCAACACAAGTTTGTATTATTATCAAATGATAAGTAGCCGTACCTCAAAAATATCCTATCAGTGAAAGTTTAAAGATATATATGTAAATGGCTGCACAAATATGGCGAATCACTTATAGATTCTAATACACTCGTACGCAAGGAATACTAAAAAAATGTGACTATAAGTACATTATACAATAAATCCATTCCAAATTTGAGTGACAGAAATGTAAAGAAATTAGTAAAAAGAAAATACTAGAAGTAAGAACGTTACCTTCAGGAACATAATATACAAAGTATACGACATAACAGCAGGAATGTGAGAGCCCAAGAATATAGATCTATATATATAAAAAAGTTCATGCTGACTAACTGACTGACTGTTTGGCAATCATCGCACAGTCATTTTCACAGTAAGTTCCATCTATGATGAAAGTGCACACTAAGATGGGATTTTGGAAAATCCCACCCACAAGGGTGGAAAATCGCGGAAAACTGTTGTATGAAACATTTTTGTTTACCATCCAATCGGCTTCAAACTCAGAGATCTATACAAAAATTCATTTGACACATATTTCACCGATTTTGGAAAATCCACCCCCATGGGCAGAAAATAGGGGGTCTCCAGGTTATATGGACGAAATTCTAATTTTAGTCCGATCACTTTCAAATTAATTTTCAATGCTCTTCACGTAAAATAATTCGACACGTGTATCAGCGATTTTGGGAAATTCAACCCCAAGGTCGGAAAATCGGTGGGAAACACTGGCATTCGAACATTTTTAATTTTCATGCGATTGGCTTCAAACTCATTTTCAAAGTCTATGGGCAAAAATAATAGGCGCGGTGGTCAAAGATTTTGAAAAATCTACCTCCAAAGTCGGAAAATTCGTGGAAAACTGTTGTATGAAACTTTTTTGATCATCGTCCGATTGGCTTGAAGATCATTTTCAAACATTTCTGTTATACATCCAAATATTTTGAAACTAATTTCCAAAGCAACTCACATTAAATAATTTTACACATGTGCTATCGGTCGGGAAAGGGGTGGAGTCTGGAATTCAGCATTTAAGTTATTCATGCAAATAGCTTTATAGTAATTTCAAAATGTAAATACAAAAACCTCGGTACTTTGCAGGTAATACAACGGGCGGAAAATAGTTGAAAAGCTTTAGTCTGGATTTTTGGTATTATTCTTAGAATTGGTTTTCAAATGTCAAATGATTTTTGAAAATCTACAGTGCTTTCACAAGGGCGAGAAATGGAAGCCAAGGACAAATGAGTGGGATTATTTATTTAGTTAGATCGGTTTCAAAGATACAAAAAACATTAGTCACGTGTCTCAACTATTTAGTTTCATACCGTTACGGGAGGGAAAACTGTGATACGCTATTTCAAATTCAAAATAATGGACTTTCATCTAAATATTTTGGCGGGCAAGGCCGGAGTATTACCGGCTAGTACATTTTAATTTTCTGATCTTAGGATAGGGCATATATACCTTAAGATAACTTAATATATAAAGATTAATACCTCGTGTAAGATACAGTATTACAGATAAAATTCTATATGCGCACAAATTCAGCAAAGTAGCAGCAAACTTTCCGAAAACTTTGAGCTGATTGCTCAGATAAAAATATACACGTACGGGAACACAATAATTATGTGGACTGTAGGGCGCGAGATTCCATATCTTGTACACACTTTTGCCACTCACCTCTCTCGACACTCAAATCGCCAGCACAAATACAAAAAAAAAAAACCAACAAAAAATGATTATTAATTTGAATTTGATATTTTAGAATCGAGGAAGTACTTAAGTACTTATGTATGTAGTACTAAGTAAAGTAGCGGAGGTTGCCCAACCGTTCGGCAGTAACGACAATATCAAACTGAGTTGTGTTAAGACTGAACCGAGAAGCGATTCTCTACATTTTATCAATTGTTCCATAATAAATACACAATATACATAAAATAATAACGCAAAATAGCAAAAGTGACATTTATGGCTATTGGCCTATCGGTCGGTTGGCTATGAAACTCGCGACATTGGCTGAAATTGATAAGTGCTATAAGTAGACGACTATTAAGTCTGGAGTGGGCTTGTACTTGCTATTTAATAAACATTAACTATGTCACAAGTAAATAATTACCAATATACCGCCTTAGCTAGATACCCTGTGAACAAAGTATCATTGCGGTGCTAAACATTAAATACCCTAACAAAAATATAATACCATAAGTAAATTACAATCAAATAAATTACCTTTAATATTTGTTTGCTATTTTGTTAAGAAACGGAATCAAATAATACAATCGATATATCGAAACACAGAGAATTTAAAATAATCGATGCTATCGATACTATCGATACTAGCATAGATGACTTTGCCACCTCTAATATACGAGTATTATGTTCACTAAAATCCAGTACAACCGACTCGACATTGTGTCTACTTGACTATAGTTGTAGTTATCGTAAACTGTACGATAAAAAATAAAAACCATTTCACCTCTTATCTACAAAGATATATTATTTTGACACATGGATAGACAGGAGAGTGCCCCCGATACAATTCAAGTACTACAATCATCTAAAATTATAACAATACTACAATGAACACCGAACTGTTTCTATATGATAGATCAATGGACAGTTATCTCTATTAAAATGTTATGAAGTGCGTGTGACGCAGATTGGAATCTTCGAAGTGAATCATTCACTCTAGGGGGGGATTTTTCGTAGTATTATCATTTTGAGGATTAAGAATACGTTTTTACTGTACGGATATTTGCTTTAGGTTTCTTAAACTAAGTAACGCTACCGAGTTGTAGCACAAAAACACTCATTAAATACTGTTAAGCCTAATGTGGCTTATTTATGAGCTTAGTAGAACTATGCCAAAACGTTGACAGGCCAAGGTTTTTCTCTAGAATTTGCCAACTGCCAACTTGATGACATTGCTTATCTGTCTAAAAACTAAATAATTACATTAAATTGTATGTTCTGACTTTAGAGATGCACAACAACAATAAAATTTGTTATCAAAATAGTACACAATACTTCTTATTCTCAGAAATCGCATCTGGTCACTTCATACTACATTCAAAATGTAATTTTTAGTACAAATTTTGACTGATCATGCAAAAAGCAATTTGTCTTATCAACGTCTTTGCAGCACAATTGTTGATAAGTAAGTAGCTCGACCAATTGCAACACTGAATGGATCCATAACGACAACGTTCATAAATCTATAAAATTTGTTCAGTTTTAAAATATTATTATAGCAACACGTCTGTGACTTATACAATCCATAGACGCTTGAAAACCTATCGTATTCTCAGCCATTTGTGTGCCTTCGATAGCTCAGTTGGTAGAGCGATGGACTGTAGTTCTCGGGCATAGATAGTGCATTATATAGACATCCACAGGTCGCTGGTTCGACTCCGGCTCGAAGGATTTATCCTTTTTTTAATGTACAATTAGTTTGATGGATTATTGCCATAGAGGCAGATAGTGGTAGAGAACAATCTAAGCCATTCTGCATACAAATCGATTCACTAATGACAAAAATATGGAAATGGAAATGGAAAAAGATTACTCGATAAGTGATTAGCATTCGTCTAGTCATTCAAGTGTTCCAAAATGTGTAATCGTAAGTGCACCTATAAATAATCCGTACATAAACCCAAGTAAGAACGTTGCAGTCGGAACTTCCCGACTGCAGAATACTCTGTGGCAACAAGTTTTTGGAGCAGGGGTGAACAGTAAATGGTTTTCTCCATAAATCCAAAGTATTTGGCGTTGATAGTCGGAGATCTCTGCACTTTATAATCTGAGTGTATATACCAACATGTGTACTTAATTTGATTGCTTCAAGGTTATTAACAAAAAAATTGCGTTCAAGACCCAATATACTCTTCTTCTTTCAAAATTTCTTTGGAAACATTATAATCATTGATTAAATTTTGGCACATGACGCACTACTCGTGACTTTTATGTACTCAAAATATGTGATTGCCTTGAATTATCCGGATGACTCAATTCTTAGCTGCCTAGAATATAACCAAACCTTTCTATTTTTATTATATGAAAAATTATATAAGTTATATGAAAAAACAAATTTGTAATATTTTGTATATTATATATTAAATTGTATACAAATCGCAAAAATGTTATGTGATTTTTTAGCTTAGCTGAAGTAAAACAAAAGTTATTGATGTAAATTCACCACAGACTCTAAAATGTAGTGGTCATAGAAATACAAATTTGTAATTTTTTAATTCCTTAAAGGTTTGGCTTTAAATAACAAAAAATAAACTTCTGAATAAAAGCTTAACATCTGCGGCTGAAAGTTTTCTCAAGATTTCCCAGGCACAGATAGTCTAAATTGTGAAATATTTTGTTCTTATTGAATGCTTTCATTGATTTGAATATTGGATAGAAATCTGAGAAATAATTATACATAGATATATAATATACCTCTAAAGCTTCCTTTCTCCTAGAGTTGCACTTTATACAATAGCTTAAGGTTAAAATTTGGTTTTCTTTTGTAATCGATAATATTCAAACATATGTTTTTTTTCAACTATACATTATTCTACAACAAATTGCTATAAATGATTAATCAAGTTGATGTCCATCACTACCTTTTTCAATATTTTCTTTGAAACTGATGTAGTATGTATGGAATGACAGCCAGATTATAAATTGGCAATTACATCGTCCGACGGAGAAGCAATTTAATTAAAACCCGCAGGGAACATGCCAATATATTAGCCTACGAATATAAGGATGTGTTTTCAGTGGTGGTAGTTCGCTTCGGGGGGCCTAAATTATTTTACAGGATGTACTGCTCAGCATTTTAGGACATTTTTTTAAAGAAAACTACCTTTAAAAAATGATATCACTTTCTGAATAATCTGCATAGGATTATTTAAGCATTTCATTTGTATAAAGTATTACATTATTAGAGACTGATATGCAAAGAGAAATATGTGTCTCTTGTCAGTGGACACAATCTAATCCAATTTTGAACTATATTTTCTATATTTTATAAAGGACATACAATTTTATGCTTTTATACGTATTAGTATTTAATACAATAACTTTATTTGCGGTGAATATGGTATACATTTGTATGGAGTTTCTGAAAATTCGAACATTGAAAATAAATACAATTTTTTTACTACTCAAATTCACCTTCTTAAATCTTATGGCTTAGGCTGTCTATTGATTACCAATCAATAAGTCCAAAACAAACCAGTTCATATTAGTACAGGTAATTAAAAAAAAAGCTTGTTAATAAGCCAAAACATATGTTCTACACACGACTAAGAACCCAAAGTTCTAACCGTAAAACGCACACGGAAAACAAATAAATAATAATACACGCGATACAACATTAAAAATTTATGAGTATTCAACTATCAAGCAAAGCTGTTGATTCTCAACATGTGATTTTTTTAAGGAGTTCGAGTACACTTGACTATTCGATGCCCTGTAAAAACTAGAAATGTTTGTAAAAGCGCAATTGATATATAATAAAAAGTCTCTAAGATTAACAAAATCAGTAATAATCTTTAACAGATCGTTCCTATGGCTGCTATATTGCTATAGTGGTCCCATCCTGCCATTTGCGGCATATGCACTGCCTGCAACAGACAGTCAGACGGACATTGCTATATCGACTCGACTATTGATGCTGATCAAGAATATATATAGTTTGTGGGGTCGGAAAGGTCTTCTTCTATGCATTACACATTTAAAGACCAAATTATAATACTCGTAGAAATATAAATTCAAGTGCCACATCCGCAATTTAGTATTTGGATTACATATGTATGTATAATAAGTATATAGTGTTTGCAAACAGTACATTCTTAATCTATATCAAGCTTCTTTTTAGTGTGTTTCACATTTCGTTATGAAATTATAATGCATTATTAACTGATGTCAAGTGAATTGCACTCACCCACACGTTGGCCTCTAGTTGCGATTGCCCATTCGATTTGCTGTCAATGTCGATGAGAACCCAGTGACGTCACAAAATCAACAAGGCGGCGTAGCACGAAGAGATGACAGGAGCGGCGGGCAATTTTCCATACAACAAGTTTATGGTGAGCAGTCTGTCTGGGTTTTTCACTTATTTTAATGACTAATCATATGGCTGTGGCTCGGTTGATGCTAAATAATTCATATGAATATAGAAGTCAACTTGTTAGTAATTCGGTTGGCCATTGATATTTGTTATGATTATTGCGATGTCACGATGATTGTTGACTGTATATACTGGGCTAAGTGTACTGGACACGGGTCGGGTTGGACTTAGAACTAGATTACAGTACATACATACATATTAGCACGCATATCTATACATATGCTAGAGATGGCAGAACTGTGTGCAACGCCAATCGATAGCTTCCAACAGCCAATACTATCGATGGTTCTTAAAAACCTTAGTTAAGTTATAATATATGTAAAATCATTATTTTTGTAATATTTCTATTTCCTAAATGTAAGATATTTATATAACACCCACATTTCCCGCGTAAAATAGTGAAGAAACAAAAACTTTAATTCAAGACTTCTTTTAAGGAGTTATATTCTTAAGAATAAAATGATGCAAATGGGAATATCAAAATATACCACCGATATTCATCTATCGATGTCATCTACATACATATGTATGTATGTGTGATATAGGGGTCCTAATGGAGGATAACCTCAAAAATGGTGACAGATTGTTGGAGCTTTCTTCAAAACATTTCACTGTGAAACAGGGTGCCGCTATGCTGGGTCCCTGGGCACGCTGGTATTCCCGGCAACGCTGGGTCAGCTCTAAACGCTGCGAAGCCCTACTGCGGGCTGAGCTACGTTTTAAACAAGTGCCTGGTTGAGGACTGGATAAACAAGGAGAGACGAATCTTTTGGTCCTCTAGGCCGGGGCTGCGCCAGGCCAAACAACTGGTCGGCCCCACCTAATACTGAAAGACAGTTAATCTATTTAGGGCGGAGCTGAGTCTTCTGGTGGCCTATCCAACAGGGCACCCCACCGTAAAGTACTACCTAAAAACATGTGCCTCTCCACTGATGCAGAGTGTAGTCTCTGCAGGGAGGATGGCGAAACTACTATCCACTTGCTTTGTGACTGTCCCGCTGACCTGCTCTCTGTCGTAAGGGTGGTAGAGCCATTCTTGTCCCTATAGGGAGCATTTCAGGCACAATAGAGCAATACTGGTCGCAGTTATACCATCTGACTAAAATTTGTAAAAATCTGATCACTCTATCACATAGCTGCCATAACATCGGGTGAAAAATGAATTTTGTATGAAAAACTTTTTGTATTACATCCACGTATTATAGTACTTTAAATAGTTTCCTATAATTTGATCAAAATCGGACCAGCAATCAGACGAAAATTGAGTATTGTATAAAAACACTAGCTGGTAAAACCCAACCTTTGTCCGGGCAAATATTTAGACTTAAATGCATTATGTTGCATTTCACTACTTTCGTCAGTAAGAAATATGCAACAAAAGCGCACCAAGTTTTTCCCGCCCGTGGGGGTGGATTTTTGAGCACCACGCCTATTATGTTTTTATGTAGAGAGTTGACAATGAGTTTGAAGTCAATCGCATGAAAATGTCGAATGCCAAAGTTTTCCACCAATTTCCTGACCGTGGGGGAGGATTATCCAAAATCGGTGAAGTATGTGTCAAATGAGCGATTTTCTACGCTCGTGGGTGGAATTTTTCTCACTTTTCTTCACTGTCAACATATGTACATATATAGATGGAAACTACTGTGACAATTTCAGCACTCTAGCTCCTACGGTTTGGGCTGTGCGATTATAGCCAGTCAGTCAATCAATCCAGTTACCAATCAGGGAAACTGTTTCATATACATATATAGATTACTGCTGGGGTATATACATAGCTTCGGCACTCCGAAGATATCCGTTCTTGCTTATTATATTATTATTACATACATACATTCTATACTCAAATCGCACAAGTGCCAATGAAAAATAAACAGCGACATTTTTACAGACATATACATACATACATATGTACATATACATGCATATGCATACATACATACACATGCATACATATGTACATACACATACATATGCATACGTATGCCAATTGAGTACAGAATTGCAGAGAACAAGCTTAGCACCTATCCCTTCTGCTCATATCCTTGCATTTGCATGAAACACCCTGTGGCAAGTGCATATGAAATGCGCATGCTGCATGTGCACCCGGTAAAAATATGTGTATGCACCGTTAGCCGCAAATTGTAGCATTGCCAAAAACAGAAGAAAAAAAAACAACAAAAAAGAAAAAAAGAAAAGCAATCGCCCCTTTTGGCAGCAGCCCACTGAACAGAAGAAAAAAAACATTGATATTTTATATATAATTTAGGAACTGTCATACCATGTACATACATATGTACATAATTTCATATGCAATTGTATGTACACACATTTACTGATAGATTTTTTATACATATGTATGTATGTAAGTCAATATATAGTATAATGTCATTTGTTTATAAACATTTCATTGCACATTCTATTGTTTGTCTATGTATGAATATGTATACACTCTGTTGCTTATATGTACATATACATATATGTATATGTCTGTATGTATTTCTGTAAATGTGTATACACATTTGTGTTTAGAAATGATACATACATACATACATACATTTGTATGCAATTACATTCTGCATATGTACATACATACATACATATGTATGTATGTATGTACATATGTGGCTGCAATAACGTTTTATCTCAATCTCTATGGCGTGTCTGGCTGCTCACAATATGAATACACAAAAATAATTTGTGTGTAGAACGTCAGCCAATAGTTTATTTAATTCTCTGTTTTACGTCAGGTGAGCACTCACACGCACACACACACACTCATACATACATTTGTTAAAATCTAAATGATATTCACCTAATTAATATGTATTGAAAGTACCGCAAGCTGGATCTGAATTTTTCTGTAGTCGCCGTCGTTTGCCCTTAACCGCTGTGCACTACACACCAAAACAATTTTGAAGATAAAAAAAAAAAAATCTGTCATCAATACATCCGCGCACTATAGCTAACTAACTCTGAGCGGTAACTGAAAAGCACAAGCAGCACGCGCGCCGAGAGACGATTTGGAAACCGAAACACAACAAATAGATGTGAAATATGCCGCTAGGTTGTTGTTGGTGTTCTCTATACGTCAGCTGAGAGGGAGAGCGAGAACGAAAGCGAGAACAACCACAACGTGTCTAACACATATCGTTTATCGACATAAGTACTCTCGGGCAGTGTGACCGCGTAAAATTATTATAGATATTTAAAAGCAACGGATACTTGAAAACACTTACTCGCTAAATAATGTAAGATACACAAGTACACATGGTAAATTGCCTTACAAGTGTTCAATTAATTATCAGTTACACTGTCAATGGACTGTCAGCATGCTATTGTATTCTATTTAATATTAAATGTTAATTGGTAACACGCTGGTGCCCACGTGTCAAATTCCCAGTCAAAGCAAGGTCCTTACTGCATAATTTATTGAAATGGGTCAAAGTTTGCTGGCCTCATCAATTATTTGCCTGCACGTTTTTTAAAAATTGTAAGCACCAGGTAAGACTCAAAGTCAATACCAGCAACCATAAAATATTTATTAACCGAGGTCAACCTATTCATTAGTAGTAACAATGATCTGTTCCCATAAGATCCAAAAAATATATATCAATCCTTCGAGCCGGAGTCGAACCAGCGACCTGTGGATGTCTACATCTTGCATTATCTATGCTCCGAAACTACAGTCCATCGCTCTACCAACTGAGCTATCGAAGGTGAATAAAGTGCAACAACCAAGCTGCCAACATAAACCACAACGAGAAAACTCAAATTGAAAGCGTTATCAACACGCAAAAGTGAAAGGTGAGCACTTTGTTATATATAAATAATATAAAAACCTGTCGACGCTGGCTAATGCAAGCATATTCGAGTTAAAGAAATAACAAACTTGACAACTTATGCCACTATTTAATAAGAAAGTAATATATATGTACTTTTATTATACCCTAGCAGAGGCTATTATAATATTGTCTCGAAATGTGTAATGGATCAGAAGGAGATGTTTCCGACCCAACAAAGTATATGCATTCTTAATCAGCATGAATAGCCGAGTCGATATAGCGATGTCCGTCTGTTTCTATACGAACTAGTCTCTCAGTTTTAAAGCTATCGTAATGAAACTTGGCACAGACCCTTCTTTTTGCTGCAGGCAGTACATATGTCGAAGCCGCCCAGATCGGACCACTATAACATATGGCTGCCATATGAATGATCGGACGACAACTATGTTTTTGTGTAAACAACTTTTTTGTTTATGAATGTATCCTTACTAAACTTTCCCAAACAGAGTCTCTAGAGAGTTTAAACAATCTGAACAAATTTGGTCAAAATCAGACTACTCTATCACCATATCAATCTTTTTGTTTACACAAATATTTTATCTAAACTAAGTGAGAGTTTTTATATACTTCAATTAAGTTTTGTATAAAATGTAATTCCTGCTAGGGTATATAGCTTCGGCACTCGGAAGAAAGCCGTCCTTTCCTGATTTTAAATGTATTTGATTTCATTTATATCGATATTGGCCTTCTTTATTTGTTGCCTCATCCATATCTAGGTATAATACCTATCTAAACATTGGTATTAATATTGAATAGCTTCTATTTGGGTTCATAGGTTGTACGTACCCATCTATTTAAATTCAATTAATTGTTGCGCATGTTGATGGAGATGACAATAGGAACACAACTAGAGAAAACCATAGAAAAATACCTTAGAAAATACCTAACACAAAGTTATCGAATCCAAATGCAACCGATTTACACACAGTCAAACACCATGTATTTCTTATGGGACAAGCCAAGATGTACTTATACATATATACATATGTACATATTGGGACAAGCTGTCAAATTCCACTGATACTGCCACTGTCGTCCTAAAAAGTCTAAAATTGCTATCAGGTAGGCTGGACTTGGTTTAATTATTTGGAAGTACCTTCAGTTGAAACATTTTCATACACAAGTGAGCGGGTTTTCACAAATCGACAACACTTTTACTTTAGCTCTACTTTATTTATTGCAAGTAAGTATCCAAAATTTAACAATGTGCGTGTAGTCTATTGCCGTAGGGCAATACTTTAGTGGTGTATGGTACAGGGTGCTACCCGCGCCTGACACCCGTAAACATACTTGACCTGTCAAATATTTTTGGTAAAATGAACTCAAATAACGCAAAAGTTCTTCGAATATTTCAGTAGATGATTATTATAAAGGGATATACGGTCACGACCTTGCTACTTCTGAGCCCTTTGTTTGATCTGATGACGTGGCGAAGAGGATGGAAGTGAGTAATATTTGTAAGATTGACTAAAGTTGGAAGAATATAATATACGATAATTTTATAGCGTGAAACAATAAATCAAACCTGAATTTGATTATTGCGCTATAAGGGGATCCACGCTGCTTATGACATTTTGTACTAGCACCAGCTCCGTATCCAAATCCCATATTTTACGCAACCCATTGGGCAGAATGCTTTTCTGATGGCGGGCAAAGTCCACCAGATGCATGCTCCCCGTCTTCAATAACGTCATCGAGCACATCCGTGAGGTTCTGCCAATTGCGAGATATTTATCGTGATTCCATCCTTCAATATGGTTGCCTGGTAGACTGGCGGCTGTGCAACCTTCCTATTCTTTGCCTCTTGTTCCTCTATCAACCTATTCAAAATGAAGCTAGGTTCGCACTATAAGATGTCGCGACTGCCTGATTACCATCCACTTGTAGACTTGCCAAAGGTGATAGATCAATTTCATCAGGAAGCGGCGAGGATTGATTGTCGTGCACAGTTTAAGAACGGGAAAGTTCTAGCAAAGTTTCTTGGGGACACACTCAATCGAGTTATTGCTGACATGCAATAACAGGTAAGTATACCCAACTACGAGACAATCAACAAACACACACACACACACATATATTTATTATTATATACACCAAACAGGTTCAGCGGCATTGCAAGCAAGCATTTCCGGCCGCTGCGCTGCAGTACTGAGACTATCTTCTTAAATAGCTACTGCGTTTATTATCTGATCGACGTCTGTTCACCTCCTTCATACTTATTATTCTATTGTTCCCAGCCTCTAGAAACTCTCCAGATTGTACAAATTGCTTATGTTGGGATTGAACTCGCTGACTTCATTACACGAGGTGCTTAAATGCCGCAACATTGGTAAGCTGTTCAACTCTTGAAAGATCTGCTCGTAATTTTATTGTCCTCAGCATCCAGGAACTCTACAGATCGTGCAGATCGTTTGCGACGATCGCCTTGGCATGGAGATACAGCATTGTGAGCATCAGCAAGGCAACAATAACCAACAATCTGTACAGATACAACTTGGTGAATGATGTGGAACTGGAACTGAATGTCGGTAGTAACTCAATTAGGGTGTGGAAACTTTGCCACAACTATCCTTCTAAACTGTTTGATGGCGCGGCAATGAGTCCTCGCTACTGCCAAATGAAGTAGATCTGATGCGCAATCTGAATCCCTTGGGAACATGAAACAATTCCATAAGCGTGTCAGTTTGTCCAATACGCAGAGAGAGGACGCCGAAGCCAAGAATAGGAAGAAGGTTTTACAACTGTCAGTCTACATGCCCGACAACAATCTTGATGGAGACAAACATGCACATTAGCTCAAAATTTACAGGACCTTACGGATGTGTCCAAAGAAGACGGAGGACTTGCGCCTGCTGGATTTTGCCCGCAATCAGGAATACACCCTGCCCAACGGCTTGCATAAAATGTGAGATCTGGGTACCGTGCTGATCCTGGCGCATAATCTCATTAGCAGACTGCATCCCTTCATAGCGCAAACTACAAGCATCACAATTCATAGTTTGTTTAACAACTTGATAGAGGAATCCCCCAAAGCTTTGTAAAATGTATCGCCACCGATCTTTTTTCAGATTACTTTAACAGAATCATGTGGGGACATATACCCAGAATCGACCGTAGTTTGTTTATTTATAAAGCTTAACAACTATGTTGAAAGTTGTAATTTATTAAAAATACTAGAAAATAAATATAATGCAATATGTTTCTATCATTCGCTTTGCAATCGCTACATCAGACAGACAGATGGAGATACAGGCATTACTATATCGACTCGGCTACTGTTCATGCTGATCAAGAATACATTTATATTTTGTGTGGTCGGAAACGCCTTCAATGTATTATTACTTCCGTGAATATATTATAAACAACTCTGCAGGCGTATAAAATAAATATATCAATCCTTCGAGCCGGAGTCGAACCAGCGACCTGTGGATGTCTACATCTTGCATTATCTATGCTCCGAAACTACAGTCCATCGCTCTACCAACTGAGCTATCGAAGGTGAATAAAGTGCAACAACCAAGCTGCCAACATAAACCACAACGAGAAACATCAAATTGAAAGCGTTATCAACACGCAAAAGTGAAAGGTGAGCAAATAATATGAAAACCTGTCGACGCTGGCAAATTTATGGTTTTGAGTAAAAGAAACAGCCAAGTCAAGTCAAAGATATAGAAGTTAAACATAAAATATGAAGCTCAACTGGGTGTTTGTTTTAATCATTATTATTTTTATTTTCAGGCTGATCTAATCGCAATTTTGGGTGTCTTTTTATGCTCTTTGGATTTGTATCTATATATTTACAACTTTGAATTGCTGATATTGGTTAAAATACAGAACATTTTTCAACAACTGAATTCTCTCTATAGATCGTTCCAACAGCAGCTACATATATGATATAGTATAACACATAATGGTACTTCGATTTGGTGAGTTTGGTTGGTAAATCTTTTTAGGCAAGAAAGTATTCCATACAATTCCATTATTGATTTTGACTAAATGTTTAAGCATTATACTATTACTTTGATTTGACAAATGTGGCTATAATGTTTTCATGTACAAAGAAGATTTTCATACAACTCAAGCTAACGATGATGCGAACATTTAATAACAAAGCAGTACAACTCAATTATCAACCGATTGTTCCTACGAAAAGAAAAAATATGTATAAAGTAATGATTTAAAAAAAAATTGGCGATTTGCTGAGTTTGATCTCAATGTCTTAAAAACATAAATGAAAGAAACATATGTTTTTTGATTTATCGCAAATCAAGTCAAAAGATTCGTGCTTTTGGCAACAGTAGTATCCATAAGTAAGCCTATATCCTTACTTCCTATGCAGATATGACTTAATAGACCCTACTGTTTTAGGATCGAAAACTTTGCTACTGCTTGTTATATACATTGGCACAACTTATTGATCAGTTTAGTATTTACTACGATTACTTATTAAGACTATTAATTTGTCTTCATGCTTGCTACATGCATCTTGACTTTTCCGTTATTTATAACAATTTCTTGTTTGACATAACTCTAATTTATATTTTTAAAAATATCAGTTGATATTGACAAGAGACTTGATACAAGAGGTAGCGAAAAATATATTTAGCCACATCAGCTATTATGGTATGGCTATATGGTCAGCTATATGATCCTCTATATGATCAGCTATATGATCAGCTATATGCTAGTGACTCGCGGGGATTCGTTCTCTCCATCCTCTGTCTCTGGGACCGCCAGGCGGCGTTTCAGCTCGGCGCGCGTCTCTTGCACCTGGGCAATGACAATATTCATGCTCGCCTGATAGATGCAATAGTCGTAAACATTCAGGCGCACCTTGTTCTTCTCCATGGCGCCATATAGGAACGAGTAGACAATATGGCCAACGGGTATATAATACTTGAACCAATTATGCAAGCGACCACTGCAGTAAAAATGAAGGATAATTATTATTATTATTTAAAGTAAGATCAAATTACAAAACTATATCTAACTTAGGAGCAGTATAGTGCCGCCTGCTAAGGCCTTCGTCTAAAAGGACACTTATACATAGTCGTTGTATGAAATCAAAATAATAATTACATATATTAAACGGCACATCTTCTTAGATTATAAATACGACACATTATTGTACACATTTGTAACCGTACAGGAAAACATAGACCACTTTTAAACTATCTATGATCACATTTAAGACTTTTAAACTATCTATGATCACATTTAAGACCAAGCCTAAATGGGTTTCAAAGGACTTAGTGACATATGACTGTGAACTAGAAGAACTGGAAATACTTTGCTCTTTAGTCTGCTAATTCATGTGTTTCATCCTAATACTGTCGAATTTCTCTATAGCGAACTTATTCGGAAAATTGTTTCATTTTCTAAGAAAAACTATAAGGAATATGCTATACTTATGTGAACATTATATATCTATCAACACACACAATAAAACTGTATGTATTTAAATCTGTAAGAACAATATCTTAAGACGAACCGCACAAAAAAATTATGGACAATTTTATATGTCGCGATGAGATAATAGAAAGGGAATAGAAACTAATTCTTAACACATGTACAAGATATACAAGATATAGTATTACTTAAAATTGAAGTTAAGATTACAAAAACTACACAATTACAAAAATATATGAGTATGGCAGGCACAAAAATCATAATTGAAAATAGTGTTAAGTTATCTTCAAACTGAAGGCAAGAAATTATATGTATATAGATACCAATTGATGTGATACTTAGTCAGTCAAGTCCAACTTACACCAATTCCGATTTATCATGAAGGAAGGTAATGAATCGCGCCAAATTCTCCACATCCTTGCGCAGGCTATGAATAAAAGAGAACAAATTAATTTAAAGGAATATTCAAGCAGCTTGTAGCAAAACTTACTTGGCCTCCGATTCCAATAAAGTTCCTCCATCTCGTACCAGTCTCACCTCCAAATAAAAGCCATGGCTGTACTTATAGCGCAGATATTGCATACTACCAATCGCGAGCATTTCGCTGTCCTCAAAGAGTATTATAAAATCGGCCAGGACCTTGCACTCGAGCTCATCATTGCTGGAAAATATAATGGTCTTGCCACAGTAGCGTAGATAGCGCAAGATATTCCAAATCTCTCGACGTGTCGTCGACGGCATTCCACACGTGGGCTCATCCAGGACAAAGATCTTATTGTAGGCCACCAGGGAGAGAGCAATGGTTAGCTTGCGACGCTTCTCTGGCGTAAGGGCTTCACATTTACGATGCATCCAGCCGGTCATATTGAGCATCAGGCAAAGATCATGCATTTTCTCGCTAATCTTGTTCTCAGTAACGCCACGTATCATGCAGAGCAGCCGAATGTGCTCACGGGGCGTTAAGTCATCGAGGAGGCCGGTATGCTGTGGACTATAGCCGACATAGCCAAGTATCGTATCCAGATCGTACTTGAAGTCCAATCCTCGTACGTAAATCTCACCAAAGGCAAATCCATCCACACCCACCAGCTGTCGTATCAAATGGGTTTTGCCTGAATTGCGTGGCCCAAAGATGCCCATGCTCATGTATCTGGTAAGTACAGGAAGTATATATAGTTATTATATATATTAAAGCTGTATAGAATCGTTTAAAGCCAGTTCGATCGAACTGTTCACTACCCTGAACGAGAAGAACTGTCTGGTCTCTTCATAAATTCGACTTTCAAATCGATTCTACGGAAAAGTGTGTAGGAAGTTGAAGCACAGCCAATGCCTCGCTTTTGTTGTCGCTTGTCTGCGTGCGTATTTGTGTATGTGTATGTGTGTGTATGCCTAAGTGCACGCAAGATATGTTAGGAACTTGTAGACCTGGGTACAGCGAGTTTAGTAGACGGGTATAATCGACTAGAGCATTCTTACTTGTTTCTAATCATTTTTGTACATTTAAGTGGTAAAAGCTTAAAATAAGATCGTTTTGGTTGTACTTCCATTCAATTTTTAACTCATCCTAAAAGTAGTCACTACATAATTCTTTGAAATTGATTCCAAAGTGGAACTCAGAATAGGCCTATATATCCTCGATTGTAGTTCATATAGTTCGCTCGTTGGTTTATTTGAGACCCATTATAATACCTTTTATTATCGATTTGAAATTGAATTAAACGTTTGTTTCTTTTGATTATTGCTTAAATAAGCAAATTCTTTTAAGTGTATGATATCATTTAACTATAACAAATGTAAATGTTTTGATTAAACAAAAGAAGCTAGAAAGAGACTCAAAGAAGTTTAAGGAACAAAGCGAACGAATTACAATACACAACTCTAGTATCTTTCTAAGAACATATTATTTACAAAGTTTACTCACTTATTTAGAGCAAATGAAACCGTATTGACCTTGTTGCCCCTCTCCGGTATCTTGCCCTCAACCTGATCGACCAGAAATACGGATTGCTTGCATTTGCTCATATCGGCCTCGGCTATTTTCTGCTTTACATCAGCCACATCGCTGTCATCAAAGTGATACGTCGCAGTCCGCATTCTGTGCAGACTACAGGATAAGTAATATTAACAATGTTATAGTCGGATTCCATAGTCGAAATGTTTATAACAATTTGGATAATGCTCAGTCATTCATGACATTTTGAATGTGCCATTTCAACGATATTATTATGACTTTTCAGTTGTATTACAAAAGACAATTCTACAATGATATTGATATTCCACCTCCTAGATTGCCAAATCCCATAACTTTGTCAAAACTTAATCGATTTCCATATGGAATCATGTTTTATAAACATACAATTTTGAGATTTTGTTTAGAGGAACAAGGAACATTCGGACGAAATTTGAGTTTCTGTATAAGGAAGGGTATATAACTTCGGCACGCCGATGTTTCTATATGCTTATGGTAAATTGGAACAACTAATTTGATGTATGATTATATATAGAGTATGTTATTTGTAAAGCCCACTTACTCTTTAGACGAATGAAACTTCTTTTCTTTGCGATGCAATTCAATCCAGAATATCAAGAGGAGTGAAAAAAGGGCCGCTAGCATCATGAAGGTTATAGCCGGCAAAATACCAGGATTAGCCCATTTGAAATAGGTATCAACTATGAGACAAGGAGTAAGGATATTAGCAAATATATACACTTATATGTATATAGATTTATCGACTACTTACACTGACAATGCGGTACGAGCTCGTGCATATTCTCGGGTGTACAGTTTTCAATGGAGGCACACTTGGCCAGGCACATATGCTCCTCCAGGCATCGTATATAGATGTTGCTAATGCCATCGAGCAGGGCAAATCCGGGCGACATGCAGGCACCATAGAAGAATACGACATTACTGTTGGCCACGTCCCAGTAGACAATATAGAGCACTAGACCCGCGAGGCCATGAAACACGACGGAGGCAAGAAAGGCCCGAACAGTCGATTTGTTAACATACATGGATACCACATAAGTGATCGGCAGAGCGGCCAATCCATAGACCGTAATGAGGAGCAATAGTAAAAAGTTTTCAGTGGCGCCAAAGCCGCCAATATTAGTACAGGCAACAATGATAACAATAATAACCGAATAGATAAAGTATGTAAACAGATCCCAAAACAGATTGACACCCCAATAGATCTGGAGTCCAAGACCAGCAATCACCTGTAGTATGCGTAGCTGGCACATTTGTTCCTCCACCAATGGTATAATGAACACAGAGACAGTCAGGGGAAGAATGCAGCCAATGGCAAGAGGAGCACTGATATGGGCTATCTCATTATCCAGTAGATTGATCTTCATGGAGAGCGGCGTGGGCAATGGATGACTATCCACCAGGCAAAGATACTCCGAGTTCAATCCATACGATAATCTAAGTAGTAGTTCAGGTTGATCAATGCTAATCAGTTCAATAACAGACAGCGGACTCACTGTATCATAATGTTGTGTAGTAAATTGAGCGTCATGGGTGCCGAATGAAAGGTATCCTGGCTAATATAGCCATTAATTTCCTGTTCGCCATTCCGTTCGACGGCGCCCAGGCTGGTCAGTTCGTCCTTTGTCTTCAAATCTTCCCTGTAATTGCCCTTCTCGCACACAAATGAATTCGCCGAAAAGGTTCGTGTTATCGCATTGGCTTTCTTATATGCCGGTGTTTTGGACAGCGATCTTATGTCTATATAGCCGCATTCCTTAATATCTGGTATTTGCATGTCCTCCGTTGTGCCCTTGAATCCAATATGTATGGTATTTGAGCGCACATTCGGCACATCCAGCACTATGGCCAGACGTGTTATAATCACAATCAGTAGAAAACAGGTGAATATCATTATAATGGGCCAAACATTTGGGGCATTAGTTATCATCTTTTTATAGAACATCGCTCGCATTTGTTGCTTTCGCAGCTGCCTCTTTGATACCACGGCATATTTGAAGGTTTGAGCTGTTAAATGCATTCAATTAATAACACTATTGATCAATCGATCCATTGACGAATGTTCTACATTTTAACAACGAATTCAATTAAGTCGCAAAAAAATACAGACTTGTGTACGGTTTCTTTTGCGGAAGCCAAAAAAACACCCTTAATAGACGATTATCCATAGATTCTGCTGCTCCGTCCCCCCGCTCTGCAGTACTGAATTTTCTTTCGTGAATAACTTCCGTGTTTTTTATCCGACCGAATTGAAATTTGCACAACAGTTTAGGAGTGACCCAAGTATAATACATGGTAAATTGCAAAGCTATATCTTTAAATTTGTTGCTGTTAAACGTTCTTATCGAATTACAGGGGTGTTGGGGGAGAATTCTAAAAGTTAAACTGCCTATGGTATACAAGAACCTACAATTTGGTGTCTCTAGATTTTATAGTTCCTAAGATAGACGCATTCATGCAGACGGACGAATAGATGGACAGACAACGTTAGATCAAGTCGTCTTTTGATACTCATACAAGAATATATAGTACTTTATAGGGTCGGAGATGTCTCCTTCTGTCTATTACATACATTTGCACAGATTTCATCCCCCCTTTAGGTAACATTTTATGCAATTTATATAACACATGAGATTTACTTACTGACATCTGGAATAATCTGCTGCTGCAGTCGAAAGGATGTGACCAGCTTCATGTAGATGTCGGACATCTCGGAGCCCACAACTCGAATATTCTCAATGCCCAGCTTCTTGCGTTCGTTCTCCAGATGTATCAGCATTTTTTGCAATCGCGGCCTATGCTCAGAGTCAATCTTGTAGGTTAAAGTATCACCGATTTCATTCTCTGGCTCAACATTCTCTATATACTGGTCAATGAAGGAGGTGATTGGTGAATCTGGCACATGGGGTTTCTTGATTAGCACCTGGTCAAGATAACAACAATAATATTGGTAAGACTCATTCAACTTTATGATGTACATTTCCCTGAACATGAGATCTTAAAAGATACGTGAAGGTTTCGAGTGAACAATTTGAACATTTCTAAAATCAAATTGATTTGTTTCTAAATGCAAGAACTTTTGATTCAATATTATTAACTGGACCTGAGCCCGCTATAAACGAACTTTCATTCCAAATTTCGTGTCTCTAGCTTCTAAAGTTTCCGAGATCCTTGCGTTCATACATACGGACCCAGATAGATGCGGCTAATGATACTACTCAAGAATATATTTATGTCTCCTGCCTGTTTCAGTTTTAGTTCCCCATTTAATAATTTTCGTATTAAAGTTCCCAATTACATACACTTTTAATGACTTACCAGGTCAACGGAACTGCTGAATTTTGCACGTAAAAAGAAGGGTGTGCCGCTGGCTTCCAGGACACCCAGACTGAGGATACCAATGCGGTCGGCAACGGCCTCGGTCTCATCAATGCTATACGTGGCAATGACAAAGGCCCGCTCCTCCTTCTCCATGGCTATAATGCTCCAAAAGATCTGTGCCTCACGTGACTTCAGCTGCAATGTGGGCTCCTCAAAGCATATGATCTTAGTATCACAGGCCAAGGCGCAGCAAAGGGCTACCAGACGCCGTTCACCATGGTTGAGTTTGCCGATTCGTGTGTGGCGCCTCACCTTGTGTGTCTCAAGAAGCTCGATCCACTTAGTTCGCTCAACGTTATAACGATCCTTGTTCTGGCTATTGAGCTTCAGTTTAACATGATAATTAATAGTCTGCTCCACGGTGAGATGATCGGATTGGCCATTTTCCAAGCTCCGAAAATCCAAATGCCGTCGACACTGTTTTAAATTGGTGTATAGATCCTCACCCATCATATGAACCGATCCTCGCATTGGAAATTTTAACCCACATAGGATACGCAACAGCGTCAGCTTGCCTGATCCAATATGACCCAGAATTACATAAACCTCACCTTTATAGATCCGCATCGACACATTTTTCAATATCTTTCGCTCCGATGTGCGATGCGTTGTATACACGTGACGAAGTCGGACCAACTCCTCGCTGCCTACATCACCGAACTCAAAATTATGCCAACTGGGCAATCGTCCAAGATAAAGTAGCGTATTATCCAATTCGATCTCCTTTGGCCGCTTGCCGTAAATCAAACGGCGGCTGATCAGTCGTCCTGGCATTCGCCACTGCAATAGGATCAGCAAAATGAAATAGATTATTATGGAGGTAACGGCTGACACATAGAGTGCAGCAACATCATAGGTCGAGATCGTTTCGGGCTCATCAATGATTCGATGAAACATTTGCATGCTGTACGGTATCTGATTGTTGAAGAATACCATCAGTATGAAGAACACATAGTGTCCATGAACGTCCCAGTAGCGCTTCAGGATGACCCCAAAAACGGCATAGTTAAACAGCCAGACCACAATCGCGAATAGCACCGAATCTGTAGGGTTTCTAAAGATTTGACAGAACACAATAGCCGTTATGATCAGCTCAATGGTGAATATGAATACGAAGACGAATATTGATAGCAGCGCCATTCCAGAGAATATTTCATCCTCGACAGTCCAATAAACCTACAAAACGAAACAAGATCAACAATAATGTATATCGAATACTTTATGCACTCACAAATATGAACACCAGCGTGAAAAGGCCCAGAACCACCAGACGCACCAGTAATACCAGAAATATACAAACATATTGAGTAACAAACGAGTATCCGTAGTGCCATTGATGTGTCAATACGTTGTCCTTTAGTTGCCCAGCGATGTTCTATAAGAAAAATGAAAACATTTGGACCTGAACTAGAAACAAGCAAACAAAGAGCATCTTAGATATCTCTATCTAAACAAAACCACAACAATCAGTAAAATACAAACTAGTTAAGTTCATCTTAGTGTTTTATACAACTTAGAAGATTTGGAGGATCACAAAACAAGTTCATACAAACCTCAGTCTTCCAAACTACGATCTTACCGCCAGTCTCCATTAGAAGAAGGTAGATGTAGCTTGCTAAATCAAAGAAGAAAACAAGCTACGATGATCTAATATTCTTGGAAAGATACTGTTAAAATTTCACTCATGAAAAGGTATACAAAACAGGAAAGTTATTCATACTACAATTCAATTTTTGTAGGATGTTTTCTATTGCAGTCTCTGTGATAAGATTGATTAAGATAGCTTCAAGACTTTTATCGACCGATTGTTCCTATGCTCCTATATATTAGGAAAGACTCGTTTGCATAGAAACAGACAGACGAACATCGCTATATCGACCGACCAATTACCTACATACCAAAATTCGTTTCTATATCTTAAGAGGACATTTTATGTCTGGATCTATACCTTAAACATACACTCACCCGTATGATATTGATGAAAGGCAATAAATATAGGAAATTAAATAGGAAGGAAGGAACCGTATACACATCTATAGTGGAGCAACGTTCTTCGGCAACTCGAAGTCGTATGTTAAAAACCTCCACTTGGAGATCTGGATAGCCGGCGGGATAATGGTTGGTTAGCTTGCGAAACCATTCTACAAATATCTGATGCTGCAACTGGAGAAAGCCTTCGCGTATGTAAATGTCCTGATTCATGTCTGTATCCTTGGCATTGTCACGCTTTGCATTCACAACGCCTGAGCAGCGTGTCAGCCACAGACGGTCCTCAGTTAGAAAGGGGCTAAGCGTCCGAAATTCGCTGGGAAAGCGTATGGATACTGAAAGTACCTTGGGCACCGCGAATTCGTTCTGATCAAGCTGCTCGAAAACAATTCCTGCCAGTGTTGTACGCTCATCAAATTGATTTTGTAGATCCATTGCGTCATCAAAGCCAGTCGTCCCATTCAGTTCCAGCGTAGCGGCCACAGCCTCGGCCACATCTCTAGCAAAGGCCGTTTTCGGTGAGTAAGCTAACTTAAATTTAGTTTGATCGCGCTTTGAATCGATTAAGGTCCTGAAAGTTAACACATTTGAGTTTTGATTGAACGTTAAAAGGTTTCGGGCGTAAGCTTTGGGCTTACGTGAGTATATTGATATCATCCAGCTTATGGGACACGATTGTCTGATCGGTGTCGTAATCACTGCGACTGTAGAGCAATCTTTTTGAATGTGATATGGGATTAACTAGTACTATAATCAGCATTATGAACATGGCTATAAATTCGAACACAGTACGTCTCCATAGCGTTAATTCGATTTGTACATTGCGGCGGAATAGTAAACCAAATGTTGCCGGCATCTTGTTATTGGTTATTTTAGTACATCGGCAAGCCACTCAGCGCTGTTTTCCAAATTTGTGAGGGCACGTATAACAAAACAAAACTTGTGTAAAATAATGATTTTCAATCTTGACACGAAACGCAGTGATTTCAAATCGCATTCTAAGAACATGGCCGATAACAACACCAACGTCAACAGCTATCGATAGCCGCGTATATCGAACAGTGTTGCTTGTTATTTGAAATTATGGGGGCAACTGTATTTTCGCTATATGACACTGCAAGAAGCACTCCAAAATCGAGTTTTAAGCTCAAAACGTATATTTGGTAATCATTTTTCTTTGTATTTATACTGATCCATGAAGTATACATAAATGTTAATATATTCTATCCACTGTAGAGGACAGTAAAGAACCAAAGGCGTACTCTGTTTTATTGAGATGTGCATACAAGTCTGGTCATAAACTAAATGCATTAGACCACAGGTAGTCTAAGTGCATTATACATATCGTGAAACAACTTAAACAGGCGCCGATCCAATTGTCCTTGGCCTTACATTATTACATTAATCGCCGGTTGCCGTGGCTATAGTGTTGATCAAATCTTCGATTGCCCCCAGTGTGGTTGTGCTGCTGCTGTTGATATGGCCCAGGGCGATTTCGGTCCATGAGGGCACTGTCATTGCGGCGCCGCTGATCATTGTTATTGTATTGGTTTTGAGGATGAAATGGTCCGTCGTGGGGCTGGCGTGGCTCTGGCTGTGCGGGAGGTGGCATGTTCTGCGAATATCCTGAATTACGCGACCAGGCTGACCCTGGTTTTAGTTGTACACCATAATGCTGCTTGATGATCACCTTCTTTTGGAACAGCTCTAAGCCCTGATAGAGCTGCAATGCGAATGGCACCGCACTTTTGTGCTGGTAGGTAACAAAGCCATAATTACGTTGACGTCCGGTATTATCCAATGGTATCCGTACATTTTCTATGGGGCCAGCTTGCAGAAACACTTCGTACAATATCTCTTCAGTTACGCGCTCGTCGAGATAATTACAAAACAATGTACGGTGTTGCTCATCATCGTCTTCGTCCACCTGATCATTGTCCTCTGGAGTGTTTGGCGGATGCATTATAGGTCCACCATTGCGTCCACCACCGACATTATTAATAGGTGGGAATGGCATTCCCATGGGCCTCAGCCTAGGTGCGTTGCAAAAACGCTGCTGCAGAGCGGCTGCCCCTATTTGATTCATTTTTATAAGTTTGTAGTGGTGTAATTACTTGGCGTTGCTGAAATTACAACTGTACGTCAATTCCATCCAGAAAACTAGCTGCAATGATAGAATACTTTATATAAAGACATCTTACAATTTCCAAGATTTGGTCTGCACCTTATACTTGCTACACTGCCGAAAACTTGGACTTTTTCGATAACAGTGTTGCCACTCGTGTTTAGACTTCCGATTATTCAGGAACTATCGCAAGGAATCGTAGTTTCTATTTTTTTACACGTTTCTATAATCGCTACTCATGACCAAAGCACTGTTTTGATACTGTTTCTCAAAAGTGTTGTAAAAGATCACTCGTTTTCCAATATGTCAGTCGGTCAGGACATGGATTGAAGTTTGCGAACACTGGTAACATATTGTCAGACGTCATTTCATTTCTCATAGTCATTGTCACTCCATTTTCTACTGACTTGGTGGAAACACGTTCGGCGAGCTCTTTTCCAAAAAAAAAAAAAAGACTTATTCGCATCAAGATGGAAGATATGCTGAAGGGTGATGGCATTAGCTGTGGGGTAAGTTGTACAATAATTGTCATAGGAGCAGGTAAACTTCAATTCCTCTCGCAGACAACAATCCTGGCTATTGAGTGCAATGGGGCCGTTGTCATTGCCGCTGATTCGACAACTAGCTGCAGTGTCTATGCCATGAGCCGCACCACCGATAAGCTAACACGCTTAACCAAGAAGATATACTGCTGCCGCAGTGGATCTGCAGCTGCAACTCAGCTCATGGCCAGCGATGTGTCCGCCAAGCTGTCGACCTATGCTATTGCAATTGGCAAGCCTATGCTTGTCCGCGATGCGGCTTCGCTCTTTCGTAATCTTGTCTACGATAACCGCCATAACACGGTTGTCAGTTTTATTGTGGCCGGTTGGGACGAACATGAGGGCGGCCAGGTCTACACTGTGGCAATGAGTGGCTTCCTACATCGTGAAGGGTTCTGCGTCGCCGGTTCGGGCTCATCGTATATTGATGGATACATGAGTGCCAACTTCCGCCCGAAGATGAATAAGGAAGAGTGTGTGGAGCTTGCAAAGAAAGCTGTGCGTCTTGCAATCGAGAGCGATACTCATTCGGGGGGCATAATACGCGTGGCAATCATATCGAAGGACGATACTGAATTCCGTACATTCCAACGGGAGGACAACGAGATCCCGCAGGTTCTCAACAGCTTCTTGCAGAACGCACAAAATAATTAAACGAGTGTTAAATGTTCAATTATAAACTTAATTCAATTACTCGTTAATAAAAAGCTTTGAGGATTAGATTGGATTTAATTCATCAAAGATATAAATAATTTGACAATCTTGTGAAGAGTTCGCTGTATACTCAATGAACTGAAGTCGGATACTTTCTTGATGGGTGCAATTTTTGGGAATATTTCAAATAAATTGAACAAGCTTTTACGTGATATACCCTTATATCAAATCAACAGCAATTAGCCATATACAAGTACAAGAACTAGCCTAAAGCAGCCCATCCACGTGCGAATTTGTTCGCCGAACGTGTTCGTCGAACACAAGACCAATCTCCCAAACATTGGTAACGAACATTATTTTGCAAAAAATTTCAAGGAGTAACAAATTAAATATGGAAACGGAAAGCAATAGCTACGTGGCCTTCATGTTTTCTTAGAACAAAAAAAAAAGTGGAAAAAAGAAAGCACAGTACGTTCCTATAGTCATCGCTTTAGTTTTGCCAACATGAAGGCACATTTTCAAGGCATTTGATGAGTTCTTCCAAGAATTCCTTGCTCATTTTGGCACGTGTTCACTTTGCAGTCTTTTTTTTCAAGAATGATGTTCGTTTGAACACTACCATCCATTATCGAACACGTTCGAACGAACACACGCAAGATAGAAACATTTCTATTTTGTCGAACAAAAACGTCGAGCATAAAAATTGGTCTCGAACATCCACGTTCGAAGTCTTGTCGAACACAACATGTTCGGCGAGCAAATTCACCCGTGGATGGCCTGCTTTAGGGAAAGGTCGTCGTCAATTCCATGAAAGAGCCTATTGTGGCAGTTGTTATGCAACAAGATATGAGATCCCTGCTGTAATTTGTTGTTTTTGTGCGTTTCTAATAATTAGATGCACAAACTTATGTTGATATTATTTTGGCTTTGGAGTCCTCAGTGATTAGGCGCAGGTTATCTGAAGCTCTGTCAATTGCTGCAACGCCACGTAAAACTTCTTATAAACAAGTTTATGGTTCCGTTGGCCATTTACATGTGTTAATTTGTTTGCCAACAAGTCACTATGAACGTTATTCTTATTTGACTAGCATTGTTCGGCATCTGCGGTTAATTTATTTGATTTAAATTTATTTTTGAACCTGCGCCAAACTGAAACACAGCTGATGAGCATCGATACCAACAAAATATTGCATAAATACTCGGTATCGAAAGACAAAATAACACTTTTAAGTATCGAAGCAGCCAAAATGTCGGTCGTGAGCAGCAACTATAAGCCCGTGTATTTCTTGTGAGAAAACTATCGAAACACTACTTTTTGCGGGGGTTCCCATAAATATTGGCAGTCTAAACACGGTATACTTTCGCGCAAAACAACGCATACGCACTTGCCAACACTACTCTGTTAATGCATACACATATCGATACCTTATCGATACTCCAATCGTAACAGTACTTGGTTCGCGCTTGCGTGGGCCAACTTTTATTTAACTATAGAGAAAATTTGTGGAAAATTTTCAACCCTCGAAGCCAGAAATCTCATTCTAAAACAACTTCACAATTTTTGAACCGAGAAACATATTTGTTAGTGGCCTTTTTACATGGAGCAACTAAACCGAATTGTCACCAAAAACAACATTTAAACACGGTGGTTGGCCTTTCCTCGACTTATACATTGGACACACACAGATTTACAGAATAAATCGATAGTCAATAGCACTGGCGATATATATTTGAGGCAAAACATCGCCCATCTCTATTGTGGACATTTGGACTTTTGTTTCGTTTCTTATCTTAAGTGAACCTCATCCCCTGCATTGGTTAAAGAAATAAGCACCAGTTACGTAGCAAGATGTCTTTGCGACCACTTGTGGAAGGCGACTGTGGAGGCGTCAATCCGTTGATGCAGCTGGGCGGCCAGTTCACCCGTGATGTTGCCCACAAGGATGAAGGCTTTGCCCAGTCACAATTCGAGCGCAATTTGCGGCCAGAGGAGCAGCTAGTCAATGATTTTCTTGGCCAAAGGTCAGCACCACCGCAATCCTTTCAAATGAATACCCTGCTGCAGGAGATGCGCAACATTAACATTCATGGCCCAGCACAACAGCAGCAGCAGGCGGGCCCGGGTGTCAATGATGAGATGGCCAGCCAATGGAGCCGGGACTTCACGCAGCAACAGCTGCCCAACAAAATGGTACACATGCAGGCACAGCAACAGCAGATGCAGCATGTCCAGGAGTTCTTTGAGCTGCCCCAAAGCAGCAATCTAAACTACATGCCACAACCAATGATGCGACAGCCATATATGGCCATTACAGCTGGTCCTAGTGCTCAACAGCATGATGCCTTCTTTGACGAGGGCATGGAAACTATCATAACCGACCAAATGCCGCAGTTGGTAAACTCGAAAGACTCTGTCGAGAATTGGATCAACGATTATCAGCGCGACACAGAACAAAACGAGAAGACGGCGACAAATTTTAATGAGAAGTTCTGGCAGCGGCTGCAGGATGAATGGCAGAAGCTAGCTGAGGAGAACGAGCATCCATGGTTATCCGAATATAATGAGAACCTGGATACGTACAAGGAGTACGAGTTTGCTGAACAAAATCCCATGTCCGAGCTGAACAATGCCTTTGAAAAGGGCAAGGAGTACTTGACAAAGGGCGACATACCCAGCGCGGTGCTTTGCTTTGAGGTGGCTGCCAAAAATGAGCCAGAACGCGCTGAAGTCTGGCAACTGCTTGGCGTTTCTCAAGCCGAAAATGAAATGGATCCACAGAGCATTGCAGCATTGAGACGTGCCAACCAAATGCAGCCAGAGAATCGGGAAGTGCTCATGGCCTTGGCCGTTTGCTACACCAACGAAGGACTGCAGAGCAATGCTGTGAAAATGCTGACCAATTGGCTAGAGGTTCACCCAAAATATAAGCATCTGTTGGCGGCCTATCCGCAGCTGCAGGCGGAGGGAAATTTTCTGGCTTCCTCATTGATTGGTGCGAACAAACTGCGCGATTTGCAGAATGTCTATTTGGATGCAGTGCGCATGCAGCCCGCCCAAGTTGATTCTGATCTGCAGGAGGTGCTTGGCGTGCTCTACAATCTATCCGGAGAGTTTGACAAGGCCGTTGACTGCTATCGTTCCTCATTGCAAATGGATCCACAAAATGCCAAGTTATGGAATCGCCTTGGCGCCAGCTTAGCCAACGGCTCACGCTCCGTGGAGGCAGTCGATGCGTATCAGCACGCGCTCCAGCTACAGCCAGGATTCATACGCGTGCGCTACAACGTTGGCGTCTGCTGTCTCAACCTTAAAGCTTATAAACAGGCCGCGGAGCATCTGCTTACTGCCCTCACCATGCAGGCTAACACGAATGCCGCCCGGGAGCTGCCGAATGCACAGGCGGTCGGTCAGAATCAGATGTCCGAATCAATCTGGAGCACGCTCAAGATGGTCATTTCCCTAATGGGTCGCACCGAGTTACAGGGACATATTAGCGAACGTAACCTAACGGCACTCAACGAGGCCTTTAAGGATTAGGACTGCCAACAGGCTGAGGTGTAGGGCTTAGCTGTATGTAAACAACTTACCTTGCATTTCTGCCAATTCCTCACCCTTTTTATACAATTGTTATGATGCTTTCAGTATATATATATATATTCCATGCATAGGTGTTCAAGAACTGATTTAAATCAGCTAAAATATTTCATTGCAGGTGGAAATACGGCTTAACAGATCAAATCTCACAGCTTGTTTAAGAAACATTGTACAGATTTTTGCATTCCCTGCCCCAGTTAAATATAGATCAAGCAGCCTTATAAAGTGAGTACAAATATGTGTTGGAGAAGTTCAGACTTAGCTACAGGGTATCTCCAAGTACTCTATATTTTTTTAAAAATATAACAAGCAAAAATAATAAAAAACAATATATTGTAATGCTCTAAGGAAATTTGAAGTTGGCTAAAAAGGGTAAATTAATAAATTTGTGTCTATGTAAAAGACAGAAGCAGGCTCTATAAAGTATATGTATTCTTGACCAGCATCAGCATCTACTATATCATACTATAGCTGGTATTGGAACACTCTTTCTCATGTGTCTATATACTATATATATCTTTCATTAATTTGAATATATCTTTATCAATATTAGTATTTAATTTATAAACTTCCTGGTGTTGATGTCTACGATCTTTTTCCTCTGCATTCTAATAAAAAGTGAATTTTAAAAAATTCAAAATGTTTTATGTTTTCCTTATAATAACTGGCATATACATAATCGATTCAATCGCAAGTTTATGTGTATTATTATTTATTATTTGTGATGGGGCGTTGCACTGCGACCTTTAAGATCTATTGTACCCACTTCTTAGCCTAAAGCTCACTCATCAACCCTATCTCCTGCATAAATGCAAGAATTTTAGTTGGGTCGAAAGTTCCTATATCGTTTATCTGAAGGATATTCCCAACCAGGTGCCTGTTTCTTCTTCTGGCTAGGGCAGTGCAATCTGTTAGTATGTGTAGTGAAATTTCGGCCTCCATTTCACAGAATCTGCATGTACCGCTGTTCACAATTCCCACCTTACTATGGTGGTTTCTCAGCCTACAGTGCCCTGTTAAAAGGCCAAAGTGAATTCTTTCTCATTGGTTTTAGTTGCGTGTATCTTTTCTGATCATAGCTTCCTTAGAGTGACTTGGCCTGTCTTAGACCTGTAGCATGTTTCCAGTTTGTCCTCTTCTATCAGTTTATGTATAAGCTATCTAAAGCTTTCTACACAATACGAGTATAGTTTATATGGAAATATATGCTTGATACTCAGCTTCCTGTGCTGAGTTTTCAAAATTCTAATATATATTACAAAAATTTCCGAAACGTCTTCAATTTTAACGCTTTTATGTAAATAATATGCTATATTTGATTGCTTTAGGAGTTATGAGTTAATCGTGTTTAAGGTAAGTTGCCCAGACGTTTATAATCTATCTTTTCCAGCTGTACTAGTGGCTTAAGCTGCTCCGCAAATACTCGCATTTCTTCGCCAACGTTTTCCTGACCCGTGGGCGCCACCACAGACAGCTCAACTATGTAGCTCTGCGAGATTGGCTCATTTGCCATGTCCTGTTGCTTGCCGGGTACAATTTTGATAAGCTTCGACACTGTGATCTTCATGCGACCCTTGCGAAACATGTAGCCTGCAAGAAATATACAACATGTGTAAGGGAACACAGCTCCTCCGAATGATTTTGAAGCTGCTTCTCACCTTTTGCGATATACTCAAATTCAAGACGAAAGCCCATCTCAGTGAGAAAGTCGAGAATGCCATTGGTACAGGCGCAGTCCATGCAACTACGCACCAGTGTGGGCCGGCGTTGATCCACCTCTGGCTGGCCCAAGTAGCGCATCTGGAATGGCGCGTCACGTCCAAGTGCGCGCCGCACGCGAAGCAGCAACGGCTGGTTGGAGTTTGGCTGCCTCAGGCTCATGCATACTTCAAGATCATGAAAAGTGTCTGGGGAGGTGTCCACATTATCACATAGGCCTTTTAATCTGCAAGAACCAATAGAGTAATCAAGTAATCTGTGCGACTATTTCAACTTTCTTGCTCACCTGTGCATCAAATGCTCGACGGCCGAGTCTAAAATAGAGCCCTGCAGCAAGTACTCTAGGTTTGGCAGAAACCGATTATTTAATGCAAGCGAAAGTGATTCACGTGCCGAGGAGATTGCCATTGATTCAATATTATTACTAATATATGCAATATGAACTGTTAACCAATTGCCGCAATTAGGCGCTGATTTTGTTTATGTTCCACTGCAGCGTATTGCAAAAAAAAAAAACAAATATATCGGTTATCGATATATCGAGCTAAGTTGTTGAATCCACCACAAGCCAAGAATGATAGTAGTTAGAAGGTTACGGTGACAGTCAATTTTCGATAGTTCTTATCAGATTCTAATGTGGCGTCAATGCTAGTAGTTTTTTGCTGTGAAATTCAAAAGTTAACATGATGATTCTTAAGTGTTTTTTATTTAGACTGTTTTGATTAATTTAATTTTATATTTTTTAGGAAGAGTAATCGCTAAATAAGACTATACAATGAATAATTACACTATACACTATAATAGTTTAAAAAATTATATTTAACTTAAATAATATGAGCCTATTTGATAGTTGTCGAATTCGACACTCAGCAGCCCTCCTTCATGGATAGATATGTAGATTGTACAACAATAATTTAAGTAAATGTCACCGCTAAGTTAACATCCGAAAAAACTTCAACCGGCTAGCTAAAAGCACCTTCCCAATTTTGTTTCTGTTTGTTTTTGTTTCCAAATTATTCATTTTTATATTTTATTAAAAAGAAAACCAAACCCCATCTCAACCAAATTGTAATTTCAAAGGAATTTAGTATTTTTTTAACAGTATTTTTTTTTTGGTAATCTTAAGAAATACTGCAATACTTCTGTGGTATTTTCAGTCTTTTTTTTGTCCATATAATGGCTTGAAGCTGAAAGCCGAGCTTGCATAAAAATTGCAGGCGCACTTTTATTTTAGTCTCAAGATAATGAAAGTCAGAGTGAAACTGTTATTAAGATTTAAATAATTTTATGGTTTTGTCTATTATTATAAATATTCCGAAAATTAATTTGATTGAAAGATTGAAATATATTCACCAAACTTAAATCATTTTGTATATTTAAAATAAATATTACATGAATGTTCTTTCCAGTTCTAATACAAAAAGCTTACAGGCAAGTTTGTTGAAGGTATGTTGTATTTATGTATCACATTTGTTGTTATTATATGCGCTTTATTAAATGTTGATTTTCAGCGGAATGTGAGAGGCAAGGATATATGACGTAGATGCGCAGAACAACGAGTTGGGCAACAGTTACGCCGATATCTTGTATGCGCGATAATTCTTGACTCACTGACTGGCTTGCGGGTGGGGTTGCCAGCTGAAGTGTGCAGATAAGGATGCCAGACGCGGAAAAGAACAGCCACATATCGTCGCAATTACTATTATTATTGTTTTTTAACAACAAATTTGTTGATGTTTGGGTGCAGCTAAATGGCCATTCAAATGCAATTCAAATTGCCATCGAGCTGTTTTGAAACGGTAAGCCATAACGGTAGTTAATAGCCGTAGCATACGCCTCTCAACTAAACAAAGTTACGTGAACAACAAACCAACAAAAAGGCTCACTCAGCAGACATCCAAAACTAACTGTGAGATGTCAGTGAATGCTAATGAAACAACAAAAACAACATCAACAACAACAACGACAGCAACGACAGCAACAAACAGCCAGCTGCAATGAATGTAAAGAAACGGCCACGTCTGGAGCTGGCCACAGCTGCAACAGCAACAGACGTCGCTTTGCTAGGCAGCTCATATGGGAACGGGAACGGGAATGGAAATGGAAATGGTACGACGAATGGACTGTTCTTGGCCAGTAGCATGGGCATGGGCATGGGCATGGGTGTGGGTATGGGTATGGGGGGCGTCGATGTGAATAATGGTGCTGGTGCCCAAATATATTTAACAATTTGCGGCGAGGATGATAACTCAAATGAATCTCAAGAGTTTTATGCCATTGAGAGCATTAAACAGGAGCCAGACCTAGATGCACTCCATGCGCTGTTACCCACAAATCTGCAGCTGCCAACTGGTTGTGAAATCTATCTTGTTAAGGACACAACAGCCACAGCAATTGGCCCCAGTGCTGCTAATGAACAATTCTTGCAAAAGTACTCGCAATCAATGGCTTCCATCAAATTGGAGCCGGACTCCATTTCCACACCGTCCACAAACGTGCTATTCGTTAGTGGTAACGGTGCCACAACCTCTCACAATCTTGTTGTCGCTGCTAGCAAGGATTCACCCAGCAGCAGCTCTTCCCTTGCCATTGCCACACATGCCCCAGCCCCAGTTGCAACTCCTGCTGCTGCCCCTGCCGCTGTCGCTTCTGCCCCACTCTGCACTGGCTACAATGTTAAATTGGATGCATATAAAAAACGCGACGATAAACGCCGTGCCACACACAACGAAGTCGAGCGTCGGCGTCGCGACAAAATCAATTGTTGGATCTTCAAGCTTAAGGAAATGCTCCCCACTGAGGGCAATCGCTACAAGCCAATGACCAATGCTGACAATGCTGAACCGTTGGACACCAAGACGACCATAAGAACAAGCCACAATAATGGACGCACACCACCCAACGACTCCAAGTCCCAAATATTAATCAAGGCCTGTGACTATATCAAGAGCATGCAGGATGAAATTGACAAGTAAGTGGGAAATTTGTGTTCTCATTTAATTCTTCCTCCCCAATCGTATATGAACACGAAAAATCAATTATCTTTAGAGTGCAATCAAGTTTAAAATGTAAAAACTCAATTGTCAGCCAAATAACCTAGTAGATCTAATATTGATCACTTTTAACTAGAACTCTATGAAGTATAATAAGTCTCAATTACTTCATTTTGTTGCAGTCTCTGTGTAAACAGAAATTTCTTCAGACAAAGACTCATTTTTCGAACGATTGTGTTCAGATTCGGTAGACATAAATAAAATAAAATGAAACTCAAATCTGTTATCGGAACCCAACCCGCCCGGCTCCTTCTCGGCTAGCATAAGAGCCAAGTTTCATTACGACAGCTTGAAAACTGAGAGATTATTATTTATATTGATGGTGATTCAAGGGAATTTTGACTTTGCGGTCAAAAAAGTCTCCTTCATTCTGCAAGTTGATTTATTTATTCAGTTACAAAAGTTTTTTGGTTGATTTTGAATCATTATAATCAATTTTCTGTTGTCTCGTTAAATTATATACTTTAGGTCTGTTAAGTCTTTTGTTAAACTTTATTCTTCATTTTAGAGGGAGATTTTAGGAAGCGCTTTTTGAGAGTTTATGCAGATGTAAGCTTTAGGATGAAAACGATAAATTAAATTAATAAATTAAAAATTGATATTTGATAGATAAAAATAACAAAGAACTATCTTTGGAAGTCGAATATTGAATACCCTTACACAAAGAGCTTCTATGATAATCGTTTCAATAGCCAGAAATAGTGAGTTTGATTAAATTTGACTAGAACACAAACAAATATAGAACTTAGCTTTGGTAAGTTTAGTGAAGATATCTTGAAACATTAACCAAAAACCCCCTCTTCATATAACTATTCAATTGACTGATCTTTTGTATAGCAGCTTTATGATATATTGATTCGATCCAACCAGTTCAGATATAGGTTCTTTCTGCAGCGAAAATAGCACCTGTGTCGATTTTCATCAAGATAATTTCAGAACTACGAGAGCGACAGACAGACTCAGCTCGTCGCCCTGATCAATAATACTATATACTTTAAGTTAAATGAAACTTCCGAAGAGTTAAAAGTTTGGTACTTCATTCAGAGTGGAGAACACCAATTTAAAAACGATTCGGAAGCTTGCAATATTTGTAGTTTAGAAAAGTATTTGGAAACGGAATCAGTTAAATCATTATTATAATTTTCTACAGCTTACGCGACTGTCTGCGTGAGGCGGAGAGCCTGCGTTTAAGCAATCAGGCGCTGCGCGATCAGTTGGAGAACCTGAAGCAACAACAGGAGCTGCAGGAGCGTTTCAGTACCGCTGGCGGGTCATTCAATGTAACGCTAAATTCCCTAAATAGCTCTGCTACTAGTGACCTCTTCGATGGCATCGATACGGCACCAAATCTTTCAACGGTCTCATCGATTAACTTCACCAAACGTGGCCTCATGATCGCTGACTACGATGAGTGAGCGCATTATTAAATAATAATTCCCCATTCAACCAAAGAATACAATGAATTAGACGCATAACAGCAATAGTAAAATATTTAAATAAATTTAATAGCCCATTCACGGTGATCATGGTCGCGATCATTGCGTGTACGTGTATGACAAACACACGACGCACATATGAATATTATTCTTTTCTTTTAGTTTTAGTTTTACGAATACAGTAATGTTTGAGCGGTATTTTCATGTGTCGTGAATGGGCCACAAAACATTTATGTGCCACAATATGGTGAGAGTAATGCGGGCAGCTTCGGTTTGCCGAAGATTAAATTGTTATCGCTGATATTTAACTTTTTTGTTTTCTTATTTTTTCTAATTGGCATCCCTCAAGGCATACGTACTACATATGCATTATTTACGTCTTCAACGACTTATATACATACATATACATATATATAGGTCCTTACGGAATACCCAAAATACCCAAACTATTTCATATTTTGAGCATATTGTGCTTGTTTTTCGATTTTATTGTAATGTTACTCGCACTAATTAAATATTGTAAAGTATTTGTAATATCTTAAAAACAATTATCTTTAACTACATATACAATTATATACATATATATATATATATATATATATTATATATATTATAAATATACATACAAACATAAGCGGTTAACAAAGTCTAGATAAGTGGACAACAATTGCTCACCAATTGTCCGCGTTATACATTGGAGAGCATTGTGTGGAGAGACAAAACCGCAATCAGGCCAATTTAAAGCAAGCAAGAGAGCATGTATCTTGAAGAGAGAGACCAAGCATGCAATGAAGAGACGGAGAGAGTGTGTGTTGTGTGTGTGCGTGTATCGATCGATCTTCAATCATATGCAATTCGCTCTTGTAGTGGTGTGTACAGATAAAAAGATATTGTTAAAGAGAATTGTATAAATTTTGAACATACTTACATATATGTACTGTTGTGAATCGTTAGAAAATTGTTTTTGGTATAGCATTGATAAAAAGTACAATTTGTGTTAATTGTTGCTATCTACATATATACCAGTTAATAATTCTATTAAATTCAATAAAAACAAAACAAAAAATTCTTGGTATTTTCAATTTCACTCCAAATTTGAATTGGGATGGAGATATACAATTCAACCCGATTGCTCCTATATCCGTTAGTCTAAACAACGCAGGATACAACAGCGCCGTGTGGATGATGTGGATCTGGTTCAAGGTTTTTTGTGGTTTGTAGCTTGTGGATGGTGGTTGCTGGCTGCTTGCCAGCACTGGACTTATGTTATTTTTCCACACTACATTTATCTGCTTGCCACCACTTATTACCATGCATGTGTTATCGATATTACATATCGGTCATAAAACATATCTACATGTTCTAGCGAACAATTCAACGCAATATTTACAAGTTTGTTTATATTTTCTAAGAACCCAAAGGAAACATATTAGCTAGTGATTATTAATTACATTGGTAGAGGCAATTTAACAATATAAAAAGCACGGCAGACCAATATAAAATGTGACTAGCTCAAAACGCAAATAAAAGATATTTTTATCTATACCTCTAAATTGTGTAAACAAATAAAACTTAAGGAAAAATTCATTGAGGGGCGCTGGCAATACAATAAACAAAACAAGTGCAGTAACAAGAAATAATAAAAAAAACAACACAAAATGCGTTAAATGAGCATATGAAATTGAAATTGGAGTAAGATAATCTGCATACCAATTGTAAAAGAACAAGAACACAAAACTAGTTTGCAGCAACAGCAGCGGCAGCGACGACGACGGCGACAGCGACAGCAACTGCACGATAACAAGAACGACGCCAAGGTAGTTAACGAGTTGACAAGGGGAGCTCAGAGCAGACAGGCGGGCGGGCGGCGGTGCGACGGCGGCAGTGGCAGCGGGCAGTAACGTGAAAGAGAGAGAAGCACGAAAACAAAGAGTGCGAGCGTGTGAAACCAGTTCTCTGCGTGTGTGGGGACGGTGGCGTTGAGGGGCGGTGTGCACACTATGCAAAGCATAAACAACTAAACTGCAGCGGCAACAACAACAACAACAGCAGCAACAAGTTGAAGAATAATGAACGCAATTTTTGTACGCACAAAATGGATGCTGGCAGCATTGCTGCTGTTGCCGTTGAGCGGTAGCAGCAGCAGCATCATCAGCGGAAGTGGCAGCAGCAGCCACGCTCCGCCGGAGCTCGTCTCCCGGCAATGCGAGTCCATACGCATCGAGATGTGCCGGGGGATTGGCTATAATGAGACCTCCATGCCCAATCTGGTCGGACATGAGCTGCAAACGGATGTGGAGTACACACTGCAAACATTTGCACCGCTTATCGATTACAACTGCAGCTCGCAGCTAAAGCTGTTCCTCTGCGCCGCCTATGTGCCCATGTGCACGCCAAAGGCACCGGTGCACTCAATTGGACCCTGCCGCAGCCTGTGCGAATCGGTGCGCATACGCTGCCATCCGGTGCTGCAGGGTTTTGGTTTTCCTTGGCCGCCAGCGCTGGATTGTGAGCGTTTTCCACGTGAGAATAATCACGAGACCATGTGCATGGAGGGGCCAGGCGAAACGCATTTACCGGTGCAGGAGCATGAGCTATATGGACAGCAGATGCCCATACCCGGCACTGGCATCAAACAAGGAACAACGCTGCCGCTGGACTGCTCGGCGCTGGCCAAATCACATTTGTATGTGAAACTGCATCGTTCTGGTCGCTGTGCGCCGCTCTGTGAGGCGGATATACTGTTTACGCCCAGCGAGAAGCATCTATCCGAGATATGGGTATCCACCTGGGCGTATGCTGCACTGGGACTCGCCTGTGTCGCAACCTTCTGTCTACTCCTGCTGGGCGGTGATAATCGTGGGCGTGGCGGCAATGCGGGCGCCAAATGGTCAAGGCTGCTCTCACCGCTGTTGTGGTGCCACAACATGGTCACCATTGGGTGGACGGTGCGCTTCATTGTCGGCCGCACTGGCACCGCCTGCGGCTCTGATCCTCAGGTACCCAACGAATCTCTGCTCAGCGTCGACGGACTCTCCAATGCGGCCTGTGCTAGTGTCTTCCTTTTGCGCTACTACTTTGGCATGGCCGCCTGTGCCTGGTAAGTTCAGAAATCTTCAATCGCTGCTTACGCTGAGTGAAACAATTGTTTCCCCTTCATAGAATTTTGAAACCCATAGAAATTAGGTTCAGTCTTAAGATCCAATCTAGTTATCGAAGGCCTCTATATCAAATTTATCTGAGATCTTACTACTTTTGAATAAGTTTAAAGAGATTCCAATCCAACAGCTTGGATACATGCCGAGGATGCAAACCGAACTGCTTCGAACCCGGAATTTCTCTTTTGTAATACGTTTAACCGAACCTAAATCCGATAGGAGCCATCTATGTATATAAAACAGTTTGGCCTGATTGGTGACTAACTGATTGATAATCATCGAACATCCTAGGATGCTGAAATTCTCACAAAAGTTTACATCTATGTTGAAAATGCACACTAGGGCAGGGTTTTGGAAAATTCCACCCACAAACGTGGGAAATAGCGAAAAACTGTTGTATGAACCTTTTTTGTTTACCAGCCAATCGGCTTCAGACTTATTTTCCAAGATCTATACGAAAAACCACTTGACACATATTTCAGCGATTTTGGAGAATCCACTCCATGAGCGGAATATAGTCGTCTCAAAGTTTTATGGGAGAAGTTCCAATTTTGGTCCGATTGGGTTCAAACTCATTTTCAAAGCTCTACACTTTAGTAAATTCGATACGTGTTCACCGATTTTGGAAAATTTACCTCAACAGTTGGAACATTGGTGAAAAACTTTTATTCAAGCGATTGAGTTCAAACTCATTTTCAAGGCTCCACACAACAAGTTAATAGGCATGGTGCTCAAGATTTGGATAATCTATACCCGCGGGCGAGAATTTGGTGTATTTCTTAAGATTGACGAAATTAGTAAAGCTCAACATAATGCATTTTAATCTAAAGATTTCGCTGGGCTGCGCTGGGGTTTTACCAGACAGTTTTTTTTTTATAAAATATACAAAATAATCGTAATGGTTTAAACAGTATTTTATTGGTTTCAGAAATTTATTTATTTATTTAAAGCTAGATACAATTATGAAAAATATATCTAACTAGTTTAATTTAGCACTGGCTGCTAGGGCCTCCGGCTGGTTTCAGAAATATTTAATTATAAACATCTGAAAACGGTGTCCAAAAATGTTTGTATATAGCCAAGAGCTTTTTAAATCGAACAAAATTCTTAACACTCTTGTACTTGCTTATCACATGTCGTTAACAATAAGCCGATAAAAGAACGTATAACTTTTGTCAATGTTGTTTCGTGTTTAAACAGGAAATCGTACCATATATTAGAAATATATAGCGCAGCTATTTCCAAACTTCGAAAATCCTACCACAAAAAGAGATTTAAATATAACAAAACAATTTGAACTCAAACAGCTCAGTTTGATTGGCAAAGCGAGTTCATGGCCATTGAATTAGTATTATCATTAATCTCAACAATTATGTTTTACAGGTGGGCGATTTTATGCCTAGGCTGGCATCGCGACATTCGCCGTAACAACCCGGACACAAAGGGTCATATTGCGCTGCCGGCGAAGCGCCATGGGAATGCAAATGGCAATGGAAGTACCGCCCAGCAGGATCTGGCACGCAACAATTTTGTGTGCTTTGTGGCCTGGGGCCTGCCCGCCTTTCAAACGGCTGCGGTCATTGCCATGCGGCTGGTGGATGCGGATGAGCTGTTGGGTAATTACCGTGCATTAGCAGTCTGCTGCAATCTAGATTTAATTGCTGCTATTCTATTGTTGCAGGTGCTTGCTTTGTGGGCAATCAATCGGATAAGGCGCTGCAGGTGCTGGTCGCCACGCCCGTCTTTTGCTACTGGATCTTTGGCTCGATGAATCTAATATCCGGCTATTTGGTGCACTGTCGC
The DNA here is from genome assembly GCA_037075165.1 of Hirtodrosophila histrioides. Taxonomy (NCBI): domain Eukaryota; kingdom Metazoa; phylum Arthropoda; class Insecta; order Diptera; family Drosophilidae; genus Hirtodrosophila; species Hirtodrosophila histrioides. The sequence continues at coordinate 171,640 of JBAMCL010000270.1, forward strand.
AATAAGGAGATATTGCGCAATAGCAATGCATTGACCTTGCAACAGCAGCTGCAGCTTAGCGCACATAACAGCTCCGGCATTGGCATATTTCTGTTCATCTATGGCGCCGCCTGTGCACTGCTGCTGCTGGCTGTCATCTATGAGTTTGCCAACATTGATATATGGCTAAGTAGCTGGGAGACGAGCACACCGCTTTGGCCATATTTGACGCGTGCCTTTATGGAGCTGATGTTGGGCATTTGCTGTTTTGCTTGGGTGCTGGGTCCCAGCATATCCAGCATGTACAAGCGTCAGCTATCGACGCGTCCGCTCAAGCAGACGACAGCCGTAGAGCGCGCTCTCCAGCAACATCCGCATCACCATCAACAGCAGCAGCACCATCAGCAGCAGCATCAGCAGCATGCGCTAGACGAGCAGAGCAGCTCCCGTGGCTCTCATATTGCCTGCAGCAGCACTGTGGTCTCGTATCATTCGGTGCGACCCTCGCATCAGTCAATGGTCAGCGCACCGCCATTGATCAGCAGTCCCTATAAGCACAAGACACAATCTGGCGCTGGCTCCATTTCGCTTAACCAAATGTCCAACTACTCATTGGGACGCAGCGTCCAACAGCAACCGCATGCACACTCTTCGCATCGCCTCTACTATGCGCCCCAGAAACATCATGGCCATCAAACCAACTATTCACACTATCCCCAGCTGCAGCGCTACGGCAATGAGACGCTGCTTTGAGGGTATCACTACAGGTATGTGCATAAGTTCCTTGCCTCTTTTGCCCATTGATTAACTGTTTGGCTTTTCTTCTCAGCTCACTGTACGGATTGATGATTAATGATTGCATCGACTGACGATCTGGCCTGGCCACAGTTCTTTAAGTCTGATGCCGCACTAAATTGCCAAGCTGCGGCTGTTAACTACAACGTTCCTGCTAAGGTCAGCATAGATCAGTCTTGTTTAAGTTATTTGGGCTTCAATTGGGGGTTTGTCATGGTTAAACAAAGATTTTATTCTATATCAAAGTCAACAAAAGCTCTAGCGATGTTTGAGAGTCGACTACCAGCTTAAATATCCTATATATATATATCCTATTCACGCTGTCCTGGTCTGGCAGTCGCAAGGATATGTTGATGCCCAGCTCTACATGTTGCAAAGCAAGAAGGCTTTAGAAATAAATCTTCAGTTGCCAAACAGCGCAGTATTGCTGTTTCAACATCGACAAGCAGATCCTAACAGGATGTTTGACCAGCCCCTGATATTAAGCCAATTCTGTGTATTTGTCTGTCTGAGCCTAAACTATAGCTATTTTAGTTTTCTAACTGCTAAGACCCGATTTTACATGTTCCTGACAAGTTGCAGGACATTTGTCATGAAGCTACATTTTCCATGCGCCTAAATTGCGTTTTGATTTCTTTATTCTCTTGGTAGCTAAGGAGAAAGATAGTTAGATTTACATTATATACACGTTGGTAGCTCCTTATCCTTGAATTGGCTGATGATTGAAAGCAGTTTCAATGTAATTGATGTAATTGATCTTGTGCCTTTAACGGGCTCTTAAATAATATTCCAGAAGCTTAATCATCGCTATATGTACCATGTACATATGAGTATTATAAAATGATGATTTTGAATTAGAAAAATATAGAATTGAATGGCGCTGACTTTTGGGAACATGCTACTTAATGTATTTCTGTAACTGCTGTAAATTAATATAAGGTGTATGTGGGAGTTCTTAATAACTAACCTCTTGTGTTGTGTTGTCCTATGTTGCATGTGGCACCATGAAATACATTTCGAAAAGCGTAAATAGAAACAGAAATAGTAGTAGAAATAGCACTAAGTTTACCCAACTAAACAAACAATTGTGGGATAAACTATGTTTATATTTAATGTTGTGCTTATTGTAACTTATTTCATGGCGTCTGTGTGTGTGTGTCTAATAACTAACTATTACTTAATATAATTTAGCATTTAGCTTTTGCTGCCGGTGTAACCAAAGTACAATCCATTAAACAATTCTTGCCCCGCATACAATTTTGTATGCGCGTTTGTTTTGCTATTTGTTTACGCAGCAACAAATACTGTGATACTGTGAACATATTTTTTTTATAGATAAATAAACTAAATCCAGCCCATTTCAATTGATAGACATACTTATATATGTAAACCGCAAGTGTACTTACTTAGAACGCAATTGTAATTGTATTCAATGTGCCATTAGATTAAGAACTAACTAAAACTTCCAAGTACTTAATAAACAATGTCTGGAGCGAATTTTTTAGATTGCTCAAAACTATTCAAACTATATAATATATATATATATATATGTTCCAATACAGTTAGGCTAAGCAGCATAGTCATATATTTGTAGAAAAGAGAGTTCTATATACAAATTTATAACATTTATGCTATGTTCTTCTTGATATATTTGATAAATTCAACGAATTCATGATCAACTTCTATATCTTCAGTTCATGAATTCTATGAAAATAAACATAGCATAAATGAAGTAATAAATTCTACAAATATTTGACAAAATTCGATTTTTGGTGTGTTTTTTGTGTGTGTAAAATTGAAAGAAGCAATTTACTATTACAATTGTTTATATGTAATTTGTATTTTGTAAACTATTTATAACGAATAAAGTGTCGAAACGTTAAAATTTTAATGAAAATACATTTTGATTATGTACACATTTATAAAAGGTCTACAAAAAATAATAATTTCACCTGATGAGCATGTTTTCCTGGCATTTATGATATTTATACACTGGCAATGTCGGTCGTTGTACGCTTAATGATTACTGTCGACTGGGCATGGGGCCGATTTGTGGTGGTGTTACCACATCCGCTGGCAACCGCTCGTCACGGCGAACGGGGGCACAAATGACAACAGTATCGTTGTTGCTGTTGTTGTTTGGGGATTGCCAATTTTGAAGGTCCTCGGCGGCATCGGCATCGGCCTCGTCCTCGGCCTGTTCCTTTGCACGCTTTTGATACTTTAGTTCGCTGGCATATTTGGAGTTAGTAATGCCCAGGAATGAGGCAAGGCCGCCACCAACATAGTCAATGCCAGCCAGTATATTGCTGCCCACTTTGTTGGCCTTGTAGCGAAGGCGTGGCCCCAGCGGCAGTTCGCGCTGCAAATGAGTCACAAATGCGTAACGTTTGATTAATATTCAGCAAATGATTTATATTATACTATATGTTTGTGCTGTTTACAAACCTGCCGCTGCAGATCGTAGGCTTTATCGGGCACGTCCGTCTCAGCGTCGCTATCGCTGGACGATAGCTCCTCCATGCATCCATCACTGAAGTACAGCATTCGTCGATTCGATTGCAGCTCAAGGGCGGAAATGCGGTCCGTTTCGCAGCGGCCAGCTGCATCGCCGTTAACTGCAGTTGACATTATTGCTAATTCTAGTAATTACTGTGGGTATTGACAGCTATGAATATTTAAATTGGTTATGCTAAGGCTCCTTTGGTTAGTCACACGCTAGCACACGCCTTCTACAAATGCACGGCACAGAGTGAATGGCCGGTATACAAGCTAAACAAACACAATTTGAGCGGTTCAACCGTCGTTTTGGTCTTGAATTGCTAAAATAATCAACAACAACAACAAAAAACACGTTAATGTCGCGTCTCCATATGGGGGTAGATTTTGTCCTTGGGTTGGGGGCCGGCGTTGCGTGCCAAGCGCCCGTTTGCCATGTGTAATCAATAAAATGCCGACTCAATGCCGATATATGTATAATCCGTTGTATACGCATCAACAAAAACGAAAACAAAACCACATACAAATCGAACGGCTGTCATCGGAGCTATCGAAGCTGTGAGTACATTCGCGAATGATCGATTTAACAAGATATCGCCACGCGCAGCTATTGAAAGGCTTCTACGTCGTGACGTCACAAAAGCACCATCCTGTGTTATATTACCAAAAATAGACGGTTTACAAGTTCAACAATTATTATATCAATTGGAGATTTCATATAATTTTATATGTATAAAAGTTCAAATTGTTTACTGCTGTGTCCATTCGCTTATAATAAGTTCTATTGACCGTGCCATTGAAATGAATATTCGAATATTTTCATATTAGCAGAACTAACAAAAAACTGTAGTTCGTAATAAACGTTTTAATTATATTTTGAATTTAAATACTTTTTTATCTAAAATAATGCACAAAATATACAAGCTTATCGTCATACATTTATTAATAATATAAATATGAATTTGCTTTCTTGTGATTTCGGCAACATTAAACTGAATAAAATAAGTTCACGGAACATAAATTAAATGAATTAATTAAATATAATACCTAAGCCAAATAAAAGTAATAATAATAATCAAGTAACCGTTCACAATTAAAATGCAACACGCCGACCGAATCGAATTAATGAATAACAAAATCCCTGAAAATCGACAATTTGTAACCAATGCATATCGGTCGCGACCAGCGTTGCCATACTTTGTTGAATCAAACAGCTGTCAAATAATTTCTCAGCGTCGTTTACAACCATTAAAATATTGAAACTGATTGAAGCAATACAATGGAGACTCCAACATCAAATTCTGCAACAAAGGGTAAGTTAGAAGACATGACAATGCCAAAACTCAACCGAGGATTAGACTTTCAGGTTGCTGGCGTTTCACGTAGCGGCCGAGTGCGCAAGAAGTCATCAAAATTGTTAGACTTTGAGTCGCCCGAGGAAATTGAAAAGCGTATCAAACGCCCGGGCCGAGCACCCGCTCGCTATCCGGGTCGCGGGCGGCCGCCTAATGCGCTACGAGAGCGCGAACAGGAATTGGCCATTGTGTTCGGTATGGATGATGATGATGATGATGATCCTAATAACGATATATCCGAGATAGAAGAGGATCCTGTGCCAGTTTTTGTTGCCACCACCGACTTGCGTGGCGCAATAATGAACTCAGATGATGAGGTGGACACATTAGTTCAGGATCTAGTCGAGGGAGTAGAGGCAGAGGCCTCCTTTTCAAACGATACCCGGGTACGCCAGAGTCTCTACATGCGGGAGAAGTCCAACAAACGTAAAATATTAAAAGATGGAAAACTGGTTACCGGCAAAATGCAAAGAAAAGACAAGGGCAAAGCTCGTTTTACAGCCTACAGCCTGTGGGCGCGTGAGGTGCGCAAACGTGACTTTCAGGATCTAGGTAAGCCACGTTAAAGAGCTGCAAATGATCATGATCTACAGCTGCCTTGTTTTTAGATTTTTCCAATGCCGCGCGACGACTCAGTGAGCTGTGGGCAAATGTATCCAATAAGGAGAAGAACGCCTGGCGACGCAAGGCCAAGATCCAGGCAACTAAAGCGCGTACACGAGAGAGGAATGCTGCAGACATCGCCAGCACATTGACGCCACCCACGACCAGCAATAGCTTGACTGCCACTGCAGAGACTTCTGACTCGACCTTTGTAAACCGGGCCACAACAAGCCGCACTAAGAAACTTGCCGCAGATCGCCGCCAAGCGCCCGCAGTGCAGGCAACATCAGTGCCAACCACTTGGGCACAAAGCCGACAACGGCGCAACATCAACAGCCGTGCCAAGGCCACTCCAGCCGCTGCCAGCCAGTCGAGCACAGCCGCTGTAACCGCCACTCGTCCCAGCACTAGTGTTTTGGATGCAGACCTGGTCAGCGGAAAGGCAGCTACACAACCACCAGAAATTGAGCCAATCGATGCAGCAGCTCATCTAAAGCTGCTTGGCGAGAGTCTGACGGTGATTGGGGAACGTCTGAAGGAGCATAATGGCCATGTGGCCCTCTCGGGCAGCCTGTCCGTCCTGCTCGACAGTCTGTTGTGCTCAATGGGGCCGCTGCTCTGCATGACAACGCTAATACCCGGTCTAGAGAATAAGCCTCAGCTAAGCAAAAATCTGGCATCCACACTGGATAACATTGCATATGTAATGCCGGGTCTCTGAGATCCAGAAAACAGCATTTGCTCCATTTGGAGTGAATGATGGGGTTAGATTTTAATTAATATAAAGTAAAAAAAACAAAATCGTATTAATATTAAAACTAAGAAGGTAGCTAAATATTGAAATCCCTATTTAATTTGTATACCCTAGCAGAGGGTATTTTAAGTTTGTCACGAAAAGAACACATTGAAGAGGTTTTCGACCCAACAAAGTAATATAGATGTATTCTAAAAAAGAATTTGTAATATATATTAAAGTTAGAGTAACTGCATATTTATTTAGAGTATTTTTTAAACAATAAGTTATGAAAGTATGATACACAATATTTGCTCTAAGAGACTTCCTAGGATTACTCCACCCACTTTCCCCGTACTTGGCGGGATAGTGGATCTTCTACCCACCAGAAGCCCCAACATCACTATAATGTACTTTTGTTGTATTTAATGTGGCATCTCTATATCGGATTGAGATCTTCAGGAACCCAGCCAGTTTTCTCCAGTTAGTTAGATTTAGCACAGCTATTATCTTCTCCGAAGACACTGTTCCAAACTTCCATGAATTGGACAGGTTCAGGTTACCAAGACCACATAACAGTTGATGATATAAATTACCACAAATTTAATAATCTTGTGTAAGTCTCCTTGGAAAAATAAACAGACAAACTGATCAAGAAAATATATATATACATATGTACATACTTTTTGGGAAAGGAGAAATCTCGACAAATGCGTTATATACATACATATGTATGTACATATATACATATATCGTGATTCTACAATAATTCTACACCTTTTTAGCAAAGTGGATTGTTAAGACCTAGCGTACTTTCATGCGATGGGAGTTTAGGCCACAAACATAATTTCTCGAACCAATTTAGGATGTAATTTTCGACATTGAAATTGGAGGGAACATTTGCTTCAAAAATTATAATAGTATAAGTCTATCGATAACGGATCTATAAATTATCGATGCGCGTGCTCACCAAAAATAGTGGGATTCCTGATGTTGCTCATGATTATAATTGCTTAAGTTTTGGGCAAGATCGCACTTAAGATCGTTTTCTGCTTTAAATTAATTTGGATTCAGTGAATAGCTGCTTGGAAAGCTTAAATTTTACGCAAATGGTCACCTAATAACACAAAACACAAATTTTTGTTGCAAAACGTAAGTCATTAAGAAATTGCATATGATTTGTGAATTACATTCTTAAAATATGAAAATATTTATATATGTATGTATTTACTTTGGTCAAATTCGAACAGTTGAATAAACAGCTGATTATGTGTGTATACCAAGAGACGTGAGATAATCACATATTCAAATGAGCAACATCAGGAATACCACTTATCTTCACGACAATCGCGATACGATTGCGACAGTGGTACTTTTACGCAGAAATTGCAATTTATTGAGAAGCATCTGCCTCCAAAACATTATCAAGATTGCGCAAACGCAAAAACCATAATAATTATATATATAAATTAGCTGCAGTGCAATGATGAGACAACAGTCGTCGAGCAAAAGGAAAAAACTGAATGAATTGCAGTTGCCCTGCGGTTGGCGAGATTGCCAAGTGGTCTGCAATGGCGAATGGGAGATGAACAGCCACATTGCCGTACATCTGGAGCAGCAGCAGGGGAAGGTCGAATATGCGTGCGTTTGGACTGATTGCGACTTTAAGACCAAGTGTTGTGAAGAGTTTCAACGGCACAGCTATTACCATGGCTACTACGTCAACCTGCTGCTGCAGGGGAGACAGGAGTGCCAGCTGCATCCGGAGATACCCGCCTGTTATGCGCTCGCACGTGACGGGGACAGGCTGCCGGAACTGAAGCAGAACTTTCACTGCGGCTGGAGTGATTGCAATCGCTCGTTTGTGTCTATAGTCGAGTTTCAGGATCACATTGTCCAGCATGCTTCGTTTGAGTATGAGATACAAAAGTCACCCGACGATGAGCGACCCAAGACGCAGTGCAACTGGAATCTGTGCCACAAGCAGCTGGAGAACAGGTATCGCCTCATCGAGCACATTAGCACACACTCGAACAAGAAGCTCGTTGCCTGCTATCACTGTGGCGAGCTGTTTCGCACCAAGACGACGCTCTTCGATCACCTGCGCCGTCAGCCGGACAATAACAGTGAGTAACCGACTCTCATATACTCTGTTCTCATTCAAAATGGGCAAACCTACAACAGATATACCCTTGCCCAACATTTGCTCATACAAAATGCATATTTCGATAGATTGTGGCAGCTATAGTTATGGTGTTCCCATTCCTCAGGTTTCTGTGTCAAGTCTCTTTAAGATTGCTCTGAAACTGGGGGTTTAGTTTACATAGAATGCAGACGGACATGACTAGATCCACTTGGACCAAGATATACAAGATATACTTTAGACGAAGCGAGCTTGGGTTTAATCAAGATTGTTTTATGACAAGTAATGTAACATTGATTGGCATGAAAGTACTTCTGATTCTTAGTCGGACTTTACTTCTTTGATTTATCTTGTTTTCCTTTAACCATATCTTCACACATTCGCACCAGACCAGTCAGCTGCTCATTGACCACGCCTATCATAAAAAGGGCGCTTGTAAAGAACATTTCTGAGCATCGCTTGGAGTTTCTAGGTTTTGCGACAGCATTGTTCATCACATTCACACTGTACGCATGAACTATTTCTTCCGAGTTCTCCATTTCCAGCGGGTTCAGCTCATTTGCTTCGGCAACTTTCAAGGATTCCGGATCTGTCATCGTTCTGTTCAGGGCGATTGCAGGATACAATGGGCCTTGAATATTTTCTTAACAAATTACTTACCAGTCGAATTGCGAAGAGATGCAGCGAAAAGATGCCTTAAGAATCTATATATTCTGTTAGACTGTCTTTGCTTTGAGTAGGAATGATATTAATATTCTTTGACGGCTGACAAACATTGCAATGCCTACTTTGCTCCAACACCAAACCAGATGATTTTGACAGCCAACTATCTTAACATTATTGCAGCCCTCATTTAGATCCAATTTGCTTCAATTGATTATAATATGCGATATTGTTTATTTGGTTCCATTTTCTATTCGAATTTGTTTTAAAAACCGTTTTCAATATTCATATCTCTGTAAGCTATTTCTTACACGCATTCTTATATTTTATACCTTATCGTAACCCTATTCCATGATATTATTGTGAAGAAAAGTTACCTGGTTGTCTATCTCTAATAATCAGGCATCCTCCCAAATATCCAATTATCCGAAGGATGGCGTCGGACAAGCCTTCAATAAGGCCTGGCTAGGTTTAGTTGCCTAGGAGTTGCTGTGGGACAGAAATCTGCCTCTGTATCTTTCAGCTAAATTGCTGATTGTAGCGCTGATTAAAATCAGAGCGCTATATCTTATAGCTTCCATAGAAAAAATCGCTTGAAAAGTGAGTTATTGTATGAGAAATTGTTTTGTTTTCATACATATCTAAAGCGTGCTCAGCAATAGCGTGTTATATCTCACTTTGTATAGTTGGGTAAATGATAACAATCGGTTAAAAAGGGAATATAGTGTATTCGGCACGCAGAAAACTGTTCTTTCTTGTTATAACTTGTATTTAACTTTAATTTCTCTATTTACTTTGTTTTCAGCACACAAATTCCAATGCGGACAGTGCTTCAAGTTCTTTGCCACCGAGAAGCTGTTGAACTGTCATGTGGTGCGTCATATCAATTGCTACAAGTGCTCCATGTGCGACATGACCTGCAGCACCGCCAGCTCGCTGACGACCCACATACGGTATCGTCATCTGAAGGATAAGCCCTACAAGTGCACCGAATGCGATACGCGCTGTGTGCGCGAATCGGATCTGGCCAGGCATGTTCAGATTGTCCACTCGAAGATTATGCATCAATGCGATCAACCTGGCTGCCAATACTCTGTGCGCACCTACACCCAAATGCGACGGGTAAGCAAATGCAATAATTCGTTTTATATTTTTGTTGAGGGCAGTATTATATGGTCACGATAAGTTAAGGTTTCACTTCGTACCCCATAAAGTATACAAGTATACGAGTTAATATTGCCATGTCCCTTTATCTGTTTCTGTGCAAACATTTGATCGGAACTGACCGATCATCATTATATCTTGCATCAGTAGTAGATGCAGAAAGTCCTTTTTTATAACTAAGCTAATTATGCAAGACTTTAAGGCTGAGAGCCCTAACCCTGTATAAAAGTACAGTTGTGTCTCTCAAAGGTTGAGTTATATTTCTGCAGAGCTCAGGGCATTTACTTAAAACTGATGTACTGATGTTTCTTGCCCCAACTCACAGATCCTGCATAGATTTCTCAGCTACTTCCAACTTTCCGACCTAGTATCTCAAGGAGTAATGCCCCTTGAGAGATTGAGATGCAAATCTCATCTTTTTTGGGGTTAATAAGTCACACAAAGTGTTCTTTCAACTGTTGCTGTAGCTGTTGGATATTTCGCATTTCTCCGCTGCCCTGAGTAATTCGCTGCTGTTATTGGTTATTAACATTCATTGATGAAATCGTGCAGGATCAAATTGTCGCCTGTCTGTCCGAGAGTATGGATTATGTGGCTGGGTCATAAAATTCGTTGTATAAACACTTTGTGTTTAAGAAACCTTGAGCAAACTCACCAAATATAAGTTTTATGATTGTTATTATGACAGCTGTTCTCTTTTATTATCTTTGTTAAAGTTCTTTTGTATTGAGCTAAACTCAAAATAACGTTTTATCCTTTTCAGCACTTTCTGGAGGTGCATGGCAACAATCCAATATTCTATGCCTGCCATTGCTGCGAGCGGTTCTTCAAGACCGGCAAATCCCTCTCCATCCATTTGATTAAGAAGCACGGCTTTCGTTTACCTTCCGGCCATAAAAGATTCACGTATCGTATGGATGAGAACGGCTTTTATCGCTTGGAAACGACGCGCATTGAGAGCCTGGAGGTGACACAACAGATACTCTCGCCCCATATCAAGCTTGAGTCTGAGTTAAACATGCCCGCAGCAGGCAGCTGCTATGAGATTGTCAATCCCATCGGAGCCGATTACGAGCGCATCATTGTATCAAACGATGCCACCGAGGCGCATCTGGTGGGTGAGGTAACCATTTCGCTGCCCAGCCTCATAGACGACTAGCCATGGTCTATCCAAAACTTAATAACTCTCATCAATATGTGCGACACAACGGCTGTGTTCAAAGCGGTGCTGCAATTGCACCACCGAGTACTCATAGTTATAAGTATCATTTATGTTTTCATTAGTTCGCATAAGTCTCTGCATTGCATTTAGCGGTTGCCCACTGTTGCACATCTATGGAACTCAGGCACAGGTATTTCCCGTCCTGTTACACTTATTCATTCAGTAATACCACAATTAGTTAATTGTGGTATATAGTATGTTCCAAGCACGCTTTTGAGCATCACCAATAAGCCTTTTATTTCTAATCCTTTTAGGTAATAAGCACAAAGAAATAATTAGTTTTAATTGCTCAGTTTAGTAATAGAATTATTTTTGATTTTTATTTTATTTTTTTCTTAATTTAATAAGGAGTTTCTTTTTTATATTTTTACATAGAGCTTAACCCTGATTTTTTTAATATTTGTCGTGTCAGTCAATCGCGGATTTCTTTCAGTAATTAAATTAAGATCAAAAGTTATTATAAGCACAAAAGAACGGCTATCTTCGGTGTGCCGAATATATAGTATATATCCTTGAAACAATGTTTGTTTTTTATAGAAAACACAAATTTAATTTTCGTACAATTGTTTGTATCGCAGCTATATGATATAGTGGTCCGATTTTGACCAAATTTGGTCAGATTGTATAAACTATATAGAGAATCACATTTGGTGAGTTTGTTTAGGATATCTTCACAAATGAAACCAACGGTTGTTTCTATGGCAGCTATATGATATAGTGGTCCGATTTGGCCTGCAGTCGGAGATGTCTCCTTCAATGCGTTTCATATTTCGCGACAATAATACTCTATGCAAGGGTATAAAGAACAATTGTTATCCTCCTTGATGCTAAGGGTATGGCGACAACAACAAATTCTCCCATTTAAAGTTATGCATGTTGGCATTTAAAGCCCTTTAAGTAATGCGAATTATTAACCACATTAATTAATTAATTAGCGTTAAGTCACATTGTAAGAGCCTCTATTTGTGTATACAATAAACAAGACTATACACATTATCATAAAGAAATATGAAAACTATGAAAGCATAGTTCTTTTGTGGATCTTTTTTAATAATAAGTACCATATTGAGCAGCTTCTGGTTTCTTCGGGGTATGTATCATTTGAGTAGCTAATTTTAATATTTACAGTATTATGGCTATATACTATCAGATAAGCTGATAATACCCGACGTCACCGGGACCAAATGACTGTCTACAAATTCTTTCTTATGTGGAATTCATGCCACATTTGGTGCTCTCCTCCAGTCTAGTTTTTAGCCCGTTTATGCCGTTTTTAAAATATCTGTGAACATCACGCATATTAACACTTTGTCTAGAGTTTCCAATATGAGTTTGAAGCCGATAAGTTGATAAACAAAAAAGTTTCATACAAAAGTTTTTCTCAAGTTGATTTCTCCAAATCGAGACACGTATTGAATAATTCATGTAAGCGCTTTGAACTGGTTTTGAAGCTGATCGAAGGAAAGTAATAACCCAAACACATCTTTGTAGTGATGAATACATAAAGCAGTTCCGCAGCAGTGCAAGCAAGCAGAGTAATTCAGGTGGTGGTCACTGTTTTCTTCGGCGCGGCTGTACTCAAAATAGTTTCTTGTATAACGTCTATGATCATTATTCGATCGGCTTTAGTAGATTATCCGGAATCAAACGTGCATAAATTGAGGGCATCTACGAGCATGGAACCAGAACCTACATACCAACTTTGGTATCTCTATCTTTTACTGTCGCAGATCTGGCCAGATCGACTAGATGGTTGATGCTAATAAAAATGTATGTATCTTTAGACAGAGATACGATTTTCTGCCTGCTTAATAGACTTGAATCAACTTATTATACCTTTTGTACTAATTTTGAATGGGTACAGAGTTTAAATACGAGGTACCTCTTCATAAGAATCATAAGAATAAAGCCTTTCGGCTGATATCTCATATATATAGAATAATCAGCTTATGATATAAGTATAAGAATAATCTTTTTATCATAAGCTGATTATTGTATTATTATATTACTGATATCTTGACATACTTCGCGAAGTTTTGGGTCCCTCGCTTCTGTTAATCCAGAATGCGTCTTCATCTTTGATTTACTAGTATTTATCTTCATATCATCAGCTACATATTATATTATATTATGCATGTCCTAATAAAAGTCTGTTGAAATGTATTTTATTTTCCTAAATTCGTTATGACAACTAAATTAGAACTATAATAATTCAATACGAAAACGATCTTTACTGTGTTCTATCAATATATAGACAGAGATACGAGAGATTAGGTTGAAAATGGATGGCACTCCGACCTTTTTAATAGTAAATATATGTGTATGTTCAATGGGGTGAAGATGTCATCTTATTAGGATTGGATTTAGAAAATGAAACTTCATTAATTTCCTACACTAGCTTCTTGTTCGTAAGGAATACAAATATCATCAGCTCTATAAAATTAACTAAGCGGTTTAGAAGTTCTTGTTCTAGACGAGCGTCTTCGGCTATGAAATACCTTATACAAAGTTCCGGATAAAAGGAAACCCTCAGGAAGTAGATTTATCGTATTAATACGAACTAGCTCTCAGTTGCTTCTGCTTTTTGTTATACCATATACAAAGTAACATACTCAAATAATTGTGTTCGATATATGAAGACACATCCTCAGCCGAAAGCCTTAGTAGCTATGGCTGCATCTCCTGTAGCTTTAGTTTTAACTATAAGCATTCAGTTATACAAATAAATAAATATGAATACGTCTGTATAGTCGTTTAATATACTTCTTTTAGATTACTTTAAAAACAAGATGGAACGGCTATATTCGGAGTTCCTAAGCTATATACCCTATATACCAATGTTTTTTATACAAAAACTCAAATTTCGTCTGATTGTTCCAATGGGAACTATATAAGAACGTGGTCCGATTTTGTTAAAATTAAAGGAATCTATATGAAGTATAATAAAAGTCTCAATTGTTGAGTTTCCATGTAATATTTGCATAAACAAGTTTTTCAAAAAAATATCAAATTTTTCACCTGATTCTTACTATTGGCAGCTATATGATATGATTTTGAACAAATGTTGTCAGATTGTATAAATCTCTAGAGACTCGCTTTGGCGATATCTTCAAAAACAACAAGTAAGTTATACGAGTAATAATATAAAACTTTTTATCGAATTGCGAGGGAATTGATCTGCGTATGGTATACAGGAACCTACATTCCAAATTTGGTGTCTCTAGCTCTTATAGTTGCTGAGATCGACGCGTTCATTCAGACGGATAGACGGACGTGGTCAAATCGAAATCTCTTTTGATACTGAACAAGAATATATATGCTTTATAGGGTCGGAGATATCTCCTTCTGCCTGTTACATACTTTTGCACAAATCCAATACCCCCTTTTTACCCATTTTATGGGTACAGGGAGTAAAAAAGGTTTTATACAAAGACGTAGTTGTCGACCGATCATTCCTATGGCAGCTATATGTTAAGGCGTTCCGATCCGGCCGAATCCGACTTGTGTACATCGAAAAGAAGGATCTGTGCCAAGTTTCACCAAGATAGCATTAAAACTGAGAGACTAGTTCGCATAGAAACAGACGGTCATCGCTATATCGATTCAGCTATTGATGCTGATTCAGAATATACATATGTATTTACTTTGTTGGGTCGGAAACGTGCCACATTTCGTGTCAAAATTATTATACCCTCTGTTAGGGTATAAAAAAACCTTAGCACAGCATCCAATTGGATAAAAAGTATTCACAGAGCATATAAAAATGGCCGGTAAAACGAGGTTAGGTCGAGACTAGAACTGGATTTGCTCGATAAAATTAACTGCATTTTGCTTAGCTAGATTTTTGCGGGCAGGGAAGATGTGTGGAAGGTTTGTGTTCCCCTCCACACCTAAGACATAGTCAACACTTTCCTCACACGACAGAGTTTGTTTTATGGCAAGGGGAAGTTAGTGCAGGCGGGAACGAAGAAACTTCGTGTAAAAAAATTAATGCCCGTTTGAGCAGTTCACTCGAAAAAAATACAAACACATTTGCGCAATTATTGTAATAATTTGTTGTTTTAATTGTGGCTTCTTAGACTTTTCAAGTAGTTTCAATTTTTACACTTTCTTAATGCGAATAAACACCGCGCAAAAGCATGAAAAAAAAAAACACACAGTGGTTGTAGTTGTTGTTGTTGAATCTGCTGCTGCTGATGTTTGTTGTTGTTTGATGCCGTCGTACGTAGTTTACTTGGCATGAGTCTGAGCCTTCCTCAGCTGAGTGAGAATGTTGGACAGCTCCTCGCGCTTCCTCTTGGCACGGATGTGTGTGCCGAGGCGACGCTTCAGGAACTTGAGGGCGCGCTTATCCTTGGACACCTTCAGCAATTCCATGGTGCGCTTCTCATAGGGCGCATGTCCTACCACCTCGCGAACCAGATCGCGGGTGAACTTGGTGTGGCGGGTTTGAATCTATAATTTAATCAGAATGTAAACAAATGTCTCATTAATCTGATCGATTTTATGTTATATGTATATATATATTTACATTCTTCAAACGGGAGCCACGCAGACCCTTGACCTTCTTGTCGCCGGTGTATTTAACATTCTTGACTTTGGTGGTCTTGTGGCCTCGGTTAAGACCCAGAGCGAGTTCGTAGCGGACTGCCATCGTCACTGAGAACAAATAAAAAAAAAAAACAAACAATTGTAAACACAATTAATTAGGAATTCAAGCCGTTGAAATTATTAAACAATTGTTGTATACACAGCATTGATATATTATCTTGTTATTGTACACAAAATGAACACATACAAGTCTGTGATGTTTGTAATAATTTCGGAATTTGCACACAACAATTTCGCGGCCGACCTACCTCAGTTGCTGTCAAATGGTAGAAAGAGCGCTGTCAAAGCAAACAGGAAACTGTATGGCAACTGACATTAAAGCAAGGCTGCCAGACCTAGCGAATGTGGCCTTTATCGCACGATACGATTTTCGAATATCGAAATCATATGACTTTAAAAAAAATTAACTGATTATAATCAATTGCCGATTTAGTTTTTAAATTCATGTGTCTATTTATCATTAAAAATTGTAAAGTTGATTTTGTTTGTCAACGATGACTTTACAACAAAGTGGCAGCACTCATGAGCAAATGGTCAAGAAGGGGTGCTTTTAATGTATCGATAGATGCGTATTCGGAGCAGAGATGTATTTTATATATCGTTGTTTGTATTTTGGCATGAATTTGCTTCTGGATCATCTCCCGAATTTAATTGAAATCACTTTTATCGCAAAATAATAATAACCTGGTGTTGCTTGATATATTTTGACATCGATAATTGGTTTAATGTCTATCGATTGCCTCGATTGCTACTCGTTGCAGCCCTATTCATGCATGTGTTGCCATTCAGCCCGATAAACCGTATTCACACGCGTTTTAGCAAATTGTGCAAACATTGGAAGTGCAATACCATATGGAACTTTAATACAATGTGCTTTGTTTGCAATATAATGCGTTACAATAATTAATACATAACTGTCGCGTTGTATTTATTGACTTATCGGCTTGTATGCGGAATGATGGCAACACTGTATTCGCCGGCCATGTTATGATATGTAAAAGGTAGACGTAGACACGTGTTTAATTTGTGCTGCATTTGTACGCTCAAAGTTTGAGTCAACCAAGTCAAAGGAAAAGACGTAAACATAATAAAAACAATTCAAGCCAACACAGCGCTAATACAGAGCAATATCAAATATATTTATTACCCCACTGGTTACCAAAGGTAAGGACTAATTTAAACAGGCCAAACATAACCTACTACAAACGGTTGCCAAAACAAAAAAAATGGTGTCATGTTGCTTTTGTTTCATGCAAACGTAAACTGTGGTAAAGTGAAACGTAATAACAAGAATCAAAACGTGAAAGTTGCCGCTGTAATTTCTTTGATATTTATTATTATTATTTTTGTTAATTGTTGATTTTGTCGTGGATTTGTGAGCGTGCTAGTGCAAAAAATGCGCAACATAATCAATAGGTGGCAACACCTCGCTGCTGTTGTTGTTGTTTTTGCTGTCGCTACACATGCGGCTTATAATTTGTGCCGCCTGCCATTGCATTTCATTGTGCGTGTATGTGTGTGTGTGTGTGTTTTAGCCGTAGGATCAATGTTCTGGACGTTTTGGTCCAAATTTCTATAACGATTACACAATGAAGATTTGTCTGCTTGTAGCATGTTGCTGTGTTGTGTGTACATATACATATGTATATCATCCATATACACATATACAACATATGAACATACATACATACATACGTACATTAGCGTTGGGTCGATTCGTTCAAAATAAATTCAATTGAACGGTTCAGTTTCTTTCATAAATTGCCTAATAAGTTAAGTTGTTTATAAAGAAAACTCTCGTTATTAAAGTTTCTCTCGTTTGGCCACGAAACGGAAACGAAACGAAGTTCACCTTATTGCAAGTGATCACATGGCAAATGTGAATAATTAATGAGAAAATTGAGTTTGTGAACTTGTTCAACAATTTGAACTAGAATCTGCAACACTAACATACATAGCTATGCTAAAGAATGTATATGTATATGCATATACATATGTATGTGTGTGTGTGTGTACAAACTTGGATTGTGGCTGAGTCATTTTAACTGAAATGATTTTGTAACATTGTATAGATTTAAGTTTTTATTTGTAATGCATAGTATGTGCGTATTATTTTGGTTTGTTGTTTGACGGCTTTCACTACGCCATTCAATCAATCGCCTGAATATTTCTACTGATAAGCCAAAAACAACAACAACACACATACACCCCCCTCAAATCTGCGCCCCCTCACAAGCGTTGTTGGTATGCCAGCGCTGCCAGAAAACGTAAAAAAAAAATAAGTAAACGAAAACAAAATATCACACTTTTTCTCGATTATACAATTCACAAAAAGGCGACGATGTTGAGGAAAGGCGAGCATATGATCGCCAACCACGTTGCCAAGATTATGGCGAATGTGTAGAGCGAGAGAGAGAGAGAGAGAGGGAGAGAGAGATGTAGCGAGGGGGCAGGCGGCCAGGCAATGGCAATAGGTATGTGTGTTGCACCTGGTGTGTCGTTTGTTGTTGTTTAACTGCGTGCGTGCGTGCGTATGTATATTAATAGCGATACATGCTCTCTCTCTCTCTTTCCCCACTAGCTCTGTTTTGCTTACACACTCTGGCGCCCTTTGAAATTTTGTTTGTCTCGGCCTATGTATGTGTGCGTGTGTGTGTGTGTGTTTTGATAACGCGTTAAATTCAAATAAATTTGTAGGCCTTGGATTCAAACTATAGCTGGTTATGCGACTACAAATAATGTTATGTGCATACATAAATGCTACATACATATGTATGTACAAGTATGTACGTATGTATGTATGTTATGGAAATTTATTTTAAATGTTGCTGTCAAACAGCCTCGCAGAAATGTGTCTGCCGTCCAGTGTTGCCAACTTTTTGAAAGCCAAAGCGCACATTCTCAACTGGCAGATAACAAAACTGTTTTTCATAATGATCGCTTTCCCCATATCACTGTGGTAATGCAACAAAGTAAGCGCAAAATACTGCCAAACATTGGACTTATTCAGCAGAACTAATCACTGACTAATCACTTCTGCTGATTTGTGATTTATCCAGGGGGTCAACATAGGTCTCTATGTCAAATTTGGTTACTCTACCTATGAAACTGTAGGAGATATACCACTGGCCGATTGGCGGGAGTGGGGGTGGTGGTGATAAATATTTTTGGATGCAGATCTGTCAGGAATCTTATCATTAGTCTTTATGCCAAATTTGGTGACTATAGCTTTAAAAATGTGGAAAATACAGGTTTTTGGACACTTCGCAAACCCAATATACTCTTTTTCCCTTCGGGAACAGGATATAAAAACAAAGAAAAGGTATCTTTCTGATGCACTGTTCTATGGCAGTTTTATGATAAAGTGTTTCTATTTTGATCAAATTTAACCAAACTATAAAAATTACTAGCTGTTCCCCGCCACGCTTTCCTCTAAGAGTAAGTAGAAAAAAATTCCAGGATTTTGGTTTTTGGTGGGAAATAAAAATGGAAAAAAAAAAAGTTGGGGGGGGGGGGGGGGGGGGGTTTTTTGTGGGGGGGGGGGGGTGGTGATGCAAACGATAGATAAAAACAATAAATGAAGTGAAATGTATACTGTGTTCAAATTTCAGCTCAATCGATGCACAACTTTTTGAGTTTTTAACTTTTACATGTATATGTATATAACATGCTAAAGCTAAACTTGATTGATATATCTTGAAATACAAAAAAATCATTTTCTACAAATTGTTTCAATGCAATTATAAGATACAATGTTTCGATTTTGATCAACTGTATAATAATGTTGATTTGATTTGGTGAGTCTGGTTAGAATACCTGACAGCTATATATTATAGTGTTACGATCTAGGTAGTTCCATACTGCCTGCAATACGGACGGACATCGCTAGCCTTACTCCCCTATTGATGCTGATCAAGAATACATATACCTTCTACACGTCTTCCTCGATGCGTTACACATCTCGTAACAAAATGATGATAGTTACTCCAGTGAGGGTATAAACAGCTTGCTGTTTTCAAATTACTCCCTTAACCAAAGCGGAATTGGCAACGCTTCTGGCACTCTGGCAAGTTCAAAGTCAAGCGCCAAGCGTCAAACATGTTTGTTTTCCTACAAATACACACACACCTATGTTTACACTCAGATATGCATGTGTGTGTGTGTGTGTGTGTGTGTGTGTAAATACCCAAAGCTATGCAGCTTTAACGGAAATCGCGTTTTACATAAGTGTTAAAGCATTTGCTCGTTATGTGGCTTATATTGCCGTTTAGCAACTTTTCGCAATGTGGCAACGCCATTTGATGCCACACGGCAAAAGCGCAGTCCAAAAAAAGTAACTGTTATTTATGCAAATGACAGCTGATGCAGTGACAGCTGTTGGCAGACATTTCAAAGCTGCGATCTCGATAACAAATCGATGACCTTTGTGCACATGCGCGATTAGAGCTTATCAACAATCGTTGGACTGTGGGTGACGAAACAAAACAATGTATGTCGCGTAGGTCTAACACACACACACACACACACATTTTAATAATTAGCGGGCAACAGGTTTGCCCAAAGAACAACAAGAGGCTGTGACGTATTTATTGCCTTGGATTTTTTCAGCTCATTGAAATGCGTTGAAGGGCGCTCTCAAATGTTCGTCTTTTGAAAACTAACAACACTCTATAAAGTTGTTGATCGTTTGTGAGGCTATTGACACCTGCCATTGGGCCTGTTGGGGGGATGGGGGTTGGGGGTTGGGGATATAGGGGTGGGTGGGTGGTTGGTTGGTTACAACAGATTTATAAATGTGTTGAAAAACGAAGCAACCACACGACACACAATCACTCTTTTTGGGGTTGGGGGGCAGTCACATACACACATGCATAGATACACTATCACACGCACACAGACAGACAGCACACATGCCGTGCGGCAAAAAAACGAAGAGAAGGCGCTGGGTAGTAGTTTCCCTTTGTGTATCGAGGCGCTATCATCGCACGGCGGAGATACGCACGGACGACAATCTCGAATCGCTCGAATATTGGCCGGCGTGAAACTTTGCCGCGTCAATTTACGAATATAAAATAACAATATTAGCTAGAACAAAATATAACTTTATCGAAAGTACATTTTGAAAGAAAGAAAAAGAAACTGTAGAAACAACGAAACTTATAACAATTACCAAACAGCAAATCAGCAAATCCTTAACGAAATATTATCCTATCAACGAACTATATTAACTTTTTTTTTTGGTGTTGAAAAATTCCAATATTCTTCTATAGTGTGCACAGTGGAAATATTAAGGTTAATCACATTGTTTTTTTGCGCTTCAGCTTGTCTATAATTTTATTTAAATATTTTTGTACTTTTATTGCTATTTTAGCATTTTCATTTATATTAGCTACGTTTGTTTTGTAATGATTTCATAACAATTGCCGTAAGAGCAACGCGTGTTGTCGTTGTTGTTGTTGCTGCTGCTGTTGCTCTTCTTGTTGTTATTTTTGTTCTTGCCGAAAGCTGCTTGTTTGTTGTTGTTGTTGTTATTATTCTTGCGGCCTTTTCGTCACACTTGACACTCAAGCGCACGCGCAAGAAAGAGATAGAATGCGCAAGCTCGCTCCCTCGTTCGATCTGCACGTTAATCTAATGTTTGCTCTCTTTCGCTCTCTCGCCCGCTCGATAGCTTCCGCGTGGCATTCTGCTTTTGCTTCAGCTTCAGCTTCTACTTTTGCACCTTATTTGCTCTGCGCGTCGCCGTTGTTCAAATAAATTTCTATTATTATGTATTGTTGCTATAAATATACAGTCCCACACACACACACACACACTTACACATATGCACAATCGAACACACATACATATGCAGGTGCCAAATGGGTCTCGTGATGACCGCCATCAAAACAAACTGTGACTTTCTGCACAATTTGTAAAAAGCAAATGTGTAAAAATACGCATTTGTATGCATTCCCCCTCATATGTGGTAGCAGCTTTATAAACCTAACATCCTAAACTCGGGGAGTTCTTACAGAACTGACAATGCAACATTCTGCTAAAGTTGTTTTGGGAACTGCGTAAATACAGTCGCATACGGAGGGGAGGGCAAGTTAACCCCAAACTCCCCACGAATGTGCTGAAATCAATGTAGTAAATGTGCAGTATATGTTGTCTAAAAGTCAATATATATTTATGTATAGACAGAGGTAGTCAAAAGTATTTGCACAAACAGTACTTTTAAACATTTCTCACTAAAGAAGCTTTTTTGTTGCTCTTGCAACTTATTTGCAAAAAATATTAACAATTTCTTTAGCAACTTATTTCCAAGAGAAAGCAATTGTTGTTAATATGTCTTCCAACTTATTTCCAAGAGAATCGTAATGAAAAGATTCTTGAATGAGAATTTTTAAAAAAATACTCGTGTAAATACTTTTGACAACCTCTTTATGATATAGTATTACTGAATGCATACAACTTAATTAGATTTTTGTTTTGTTTTTGTTTATTATTATTATTCATATTTGCTTACGTATCTACAAAAGTCATCCACATACATACACTATCTGCCTGTTCGCTCTCTCGTGCTTACTCTCTTGAGAGAGCATTTGCGTGTTCACTTTATGCGGCATCCTTAAACGTATTGGCGCTCATTATTTTTGTTTTGAATATGTGCCGAATAGTTGAATTGATTTCATTATTTAATATTACATTACGAAATAAATAACATTATATTTTAGGTATTTTGTGGCTCTGTGATTGATTTAACGTTTCTACTTGCAGATTCTCCAATATTCAGCGAAAATGGTATCCGGTCGTCCTCTACTCTATCTGTCACTGCCCGGTGTAGCATTTATACTCGGCGTCTTTTGGTTTAGGCGTAGAAATAAAAATCGTGTAGACCAAAACGATGACGATGCAACCGCCGCCGTCAATGGGAAGCCGGTTAAAGAGGCCGCAGAGCCATCAATTACACAGCTCAAAGTGAACGGTGTTCAGGCGGCACTAAATGGCAAACTGCCCACTGGCAATGGCAACGGACCTGCCACAAAATCGATGAACATCACTGTTGGCACTGGCGGCGGCGGTTCATTTAACAATGGCGATGACAAGGATAGCCCCAATACGATGCTATATGGAAAATCGGCACCAATCACAATACAAAGCAATGGACGCGCATCGCCGGGCAAGCATCAGCAACAGATTGATTCAGAAATGCTAAAGTCAAAGATACAGGATGCGGAGCACAAGAAGCTCTGTTCAATTGACGAGGACTTTGAGAATCTATCATCGCCGAGAGACTTGCCTGATTCTGTCAATAATCGCGTCTCGTTCTACAACAGAAAGAGTAATCAAAAGGCCGAGGAGCCCGTTGTTATTAAGGCTACACGCACACCCAAAATATCACCAGAGAACTCGTTTCTCGAGAGCAAATACACAACACAGGAGTGTGAGCAGAACAACAACTGTGAGCCCAGCAATCAGGCTAAAAAAGAGGGCACAAATCTGGCCTCGGCTGTTTTGGAGCAGCCAAAAACAGAAATAGGAAATGAAACACAGATACAATCCACAAATGGTGTGGAACAGGTCAAACAGACTGAGGAGGACAATTCAGGCGTCGAGCAGACAATTGTGTCAAAAGATGTGGATGCCGTCAATGGCAATCAAAAGCGCAATGTGGATGCGGCCAGTCCATCGCTGAGCATTTGCAGCGTCCAATCTGGTGATTCCGGCAAGGGCTCAAGCCTGCCACGCTCGGAGGCGACGACGCGCGTTAAGACAACATATGAATTTTACTTTCCCAACAGCCTGATTGGCCAGCTATATGGACGCAAGCGTACATTCATTAACCAAATCAAGTCAAAAACACTGGCCAACATCGGGCTGAGCAAGAATCGTTATTCATCCAGCAAGCTACGCATCTGCACCATTGAGGGCACCGAGAACGAGATCGATGCCGCGCTGGCCATGATACGCCAGCGTTTGCCAGCCAGACGCTATCCCAATTTCACAATGCAGCGTATCCACTATGCGCTACCGCAAACCATAGTTCCTCTTTCGACTGAAAGCCTCTATAACTTACAAGTGAGTTTAACTTGTCCAGTCAAAATTGACCACTCTGTGTTGTAATCTGTCAGTATGGAGCGAGAAAGTTGTAAGTGGGGATGTTGATATTCGTAAATGATGTGTACCGATAATGTCATTCATTCAATACTGGTGACAATGGTTAAATGGAACTATTTAAAACCAGTATAGAATGTTAAGGGAAACATGTCGGAAGAGTTTTATCTCCATCATAACATAAATCGAACTCGAGTGTATTTTATATACATATATGTATATGTAATATCAAAGTAGCCTAATTATCGATTTATCGTTGCAATATAACATCCCTAATAAGCTGCTCTTAAGGACTCGCCTCACCCAAGATTGTTTATTCCGTGACGAGCGTTTACTTTCGCACACATCTCTAACAAATGTTTACGATTTGCAGCTTAAACTGATCGAGGGCATCAACAATGATGTGGTGGTCAGCGCTGTGCTATCTGGTAACCACGTGTTCGTACAGCATTCGCTGCATCCATCGCATCCCTCGCTGCATGCGCTACAGAAGAGCATGTACGATAGCTACTCCAACATGGAGGCGCCCCTGCTGCCGGGAATTGAAATAAGCGCCGTCTGTGTGATTCCCGTTAATGGCGTTTGGTACCGCGTACAAATTGTGGATACCGATGCCGAGGATGAAGAGCGTTGCCTTATCAAGTTCTTGGACTTTGGTGGCTACATGAATGTCAGCTTTAGCGTATTGCGTCAGATTCGCACAGACTTTATGGCACTGCCGTTCCAGGCAACTGAATGCGTGCTATCCAACATCGAGCCAATCGGTAAGCACGCGCCACTCACATTCCCAACTACTTCTTACCCTATAACACTTATAAATTACTCATGTATTGCCTTGCAGGTGATACCTGGTCGACCGAAGCGGCCGATATCCTCAACAAGTTAACCAAAGGCATTGTTTTGCAAGCACAAGTCGCCGGCTACAATAGTCACAACATACCAGAAATCTATTTATTTGCTCATCTAGGTCCTCAAGTAAGTATTGCAACAATAGCCGCATAACGCGGCAAAGACAGAGATGGCAAGCATGTAAGAGCAAGACAGAGCAATATATCAAGATTGCAAGAAACCGCAAATTATTATGGCATAACCGATAAGTTGAGAAGTTGACCGATAACCAGTGTTAAATATGGGATAATGCGTCGAGAAATTGATGAAACTTTATAGATATATTTTAAGATCAAGCCCTGTATTCACTTCAGTCTCAAGCTTTTTCAAACTATCGTTATTAACAAGCTAAAGTTAAACGAGTATTAAAAGTAAGTGAGCAAAGAAATATAAACATATCTCAGATCAGTTGAATACATGGCTTGTTTGTAAATGTAAATCCTTCTAATTTATATAATATTATCGTTGCAGAATGTTATTTTTATCAATAAGGAACTTGTTGCCAGAAAACTCGCTAAATGGGTCGAGATGCGCGACTAACAGCCTTAATGAACAAAAACAAAGATATACAGAAGAAAATCCAACAAGAAAATACTACTACAACAACAGCAACAACAACAACAGCAAATGCAACTTTAACAGCAGCTATAAGCTTGAGTCCCAAAACAAAAATAAATAGAAGAAAGTTGTAGAACGCGACTGAGCCTAGAGCCCCGTATTTATATATAAATACAACACACACGCTATACACACACACATTATTGTCATTGTTCACACCCACACACACACACATCCACACTCACCCGCACATATATGCATATATATGCCAACAATAACATGTTAAAAAGAGAGAAAATAAGCAATTTTTGTTGCAATGCCTTCGATTTGTTTGTTGAGATCAATTTGCTGATCTCCGCATAGGCAACTAACTAACTAATTAACTAAATTAATTATCGGTATAATCCTAAGGGGGAATTAGACAGCTGCCTCGTTTGGCTGTGTAAGTTAGGGATTTTGCGCTATAATTACAAGGAAAGTAAAGGATTTCAAGAAATATCAAATACAAATTCTTGGCAGTTGCGTTGGGGCACACACTTAAACACACACACAAAAACACATACACACACAACCCACAAAACGCTTAAGATATTATTATACTCAGTTAATAAGTAGCAATACTTAGTGTAAATAGTTTCCTATATATATTTTTTTTTGTTTTTTATATAGTTATGTAAAATCAATGCAACGTTTCATCAAAATTACTTTTTCCTTTAAAGTAAATCTCAAATAATATAAAAAAAGAGGGGGGAAATCAGCAGAGAATAGAAATATTTAGAAATCGTTAGTTGAGCAGAAAAAAATATATATGACTTGTACATAATTATAATGCGAATTTTTACTGTTTGATTTCAAATATATACGATATTTAATTATCAGCGCATATGTTTTATATAATTCGACTCATAAATGGCACAAGAGAATGTGTATAATTATCAAATAAAATCAGTTAACACAACAGACAAATCGATAAATGTTTTGTGAAAATAAATACTATATATATGCAGTTATGTAAACAGCTTTAAGCCCCGTCCCTCTCCCTCTCCCTCACCCGCCCCCAACCTCCAATATATACACGTGTGTGCCATTGTTAAGAACTTCCAAAACCTATACAAAAATGTGAAAGTTTTCGCAATTTATAGAATTTGTAGCGATCATGTAAATACAAAATAAGCACCAGCAGCAGCAGCAGCAGGAGCAGCAGCAATAACAATAATTAACAACAAAAGCAATTTCGACACAGCCAACAACAATAATTGTTTACAAACTAGCGTTATATTTAAATATATAGAGTAATAGAAAACAATCAAGCCACAAATTTGTAAGAATAATTGTCATGCCTTTTGTATATGTATTTCAAAGTGCAACTCTCTCTCTCTCAGCTAAGAGAAAAGCAATTATTTGTCTATGTATCAATCACAAAATATTGAAATGAAACAAAATCAATACGCATGTATATGTATAAATGAGAAATGAGAGGAATAATGTGCTATGAGTTCAATATGTGTCTCAACTGCAAGACCAGTTATAGTCGTTTTGTTAGGATAAGTGTTGCATATATGTATATGTATATCGTATCGTATCGTATCATATATACCCAGCACATAAACACACACACACACACACAATACACACACACACACGAAACATACATCCACACAAGCATACATCCACAATCCAGCACCCAAAAAAAAAAAAAAACAAACTAAAAAACAACAACATGCTATATATTTATTTAATAATTTTTTTATATTTTAATTACTAAACATTATTCGTTGCCAAAAGGCTAATTAATTAATTGTAATTAATTGATAAACGTACAAGTGATGATAATTATACATACATATAGTACATAAATACATATATATATGTAAACTTATGAGACTTGGCGTGTAATTCTGTTTATTATTTTTCCTCAGTTTTTCCTAATTTCTTTGCCTTACTTTACCCCCCATATCGTTTCTTTAAGCAGTGCATCGAATTTGTACTCCATTCTTAAATGGCTCACGCAGAATAAAAATACAAAAAAAATAAATAAAAATAAATATGAGAAGAAAATGTAGTGCAAATTTTGTAGTTTTGTAAAGAGTGCGGCACTTTATTATTATTATTGTTTTAATTGTCTGATTTTGAAAAATTATACTTATTAAATAGCATATACATACTTATATGTAGCATATAAATTACATTTTACTTATTATTATTATTATTATTATTATTATGATTATGATTATGATTATCATTATTATTATTATTATAATTATACGCAAGTTGTCAACGTTTTTAGTGTTTTAATTTCTCGATGTAAATTTTCACTTGTACAATTGTTGATCACTGATTAAATAATTAAATGACATACATACATACTTACATGCTGTAGAGCACATATTAAAACTTTAAATTTAACGTATAGAAATCGTGTTTTTTTTTTCGTTCATTAATTTAGTAATGCTGAGACGATAAATACAAATAAGAATTAATTTATAGACACATTTAAAGTGAAAATATTTTACAAATTTAGCTATTAACTAAATATAAAATTAAAGCAACTATATTAAAATAAAACTACTGAAAACTATTTATATTACGAGTATATCATTCAATCTGGTTGGTTTCTCAAGTCCCTTTAGGACTATAAAAAGCGCGCTGCTTTTGAAAAATAAGTTGTACGCACAACCTTTTTGTTTTTCCAGTTATCTCAAGCAAATTCACCATCTGCAAGTATTACCTTGAGTAATTTGCTTGCATTTGATCAAAATCGGATAACTACTATATGAAGATATCCTTATCGTATGAAAAACCTTGCTACAATCGACTATATATATATATGTATATATATCTTTGGCACGTGGTGCTTTCGAGCTTCTGGCCTAAAACATTATATAAAGATATAGAATACATACACTTTCTAATAAATTTAGGCGTTCTTCACCCATAGTGCCTTTTCATACTATTCCAAAGATTGTATGATTTGATATATGCTCTGATTAAGTCCATTTGTCGGTCAAGTCCAAGCCGTACGAAAGAAGATATCGACTTCTTCAGAACGTTAATTGCTATGTCTGCAGTTCGGTATTTTATTGAACCTATGGCTATACTGCCTCGATTAGTTATTGCTGTCGTCTGTGGGAAAATGACATTTCAAATTGTTGCTTATTAGGCACATATATACATACATATGTATATGCGCAATATACAAACATAGGTACATACATATGTATGTCTGAGAATTTACTACTGCATAATATTTTATCTGAGTGATGGGGGTTTTTTTCTAACGTTTGTTTCGCACATGGCATAGTGAACAAACAGAGAGCAACTAGACTTCGAGACACCCTCTACCCAGATCTGAAATTCCCAAACAAACACACATACACACACACACACAGCTGCGCTGCTGATTCCCTATGCAGTACTAAAACTAGTTTCTTGAATAACTTCTGTGAAACGGCTTGAAACTTGAGCAATAGATCAAGAGGAACCTTATAATCATGCATGCAAAACTCAAGGCCATATCTTACGATAGTGTGGGGGGAAATATCTGAAATATCTGAATTAAACAAACTTGAACTTAGTACGGTATGCAGGAACAACCTACATTCCAAATTAGGTGTCCCCAACTCTTATACTCCAGTTCATACAGACAAGGCTAGGTGGACTCGGCTATTGAAGCTGATCAAGAATGATTTAGCATTGTGGGATAGGAAATTTTTCTATTTGGCTGTTTATTTTACACATTTAATTGGTACAGGGTGTAAAAATGCAAATATACTCGGACTTATAGATGAATCATTAAGTTTAATAGTTGCGGCTTTTTCCACTTACTACGGATGATCAGTATTTATTGGATCATGACAGGTAACTATTTAGCATATTGTCTTTGTGTATTACTGTGCTTTTATATATTGTACCCATTACACATGGGTAAACAGGGTAACAAAAAGTTTGGAAATGTAAGTAATAGGCAAAAGCGGGTATCTCAAAGCTGTCCAGTAGTGTTAGAACTTTGGTACGTGGGTTTCGATATCATACGTTGATTTAGTTTGTATTTTCAATTAAGAAATAATTTAATTCCAGTTATGCGACAGCCTTGATTATTGAGTACGTAAGACCTGGATGCAGGGTATCTCCTAGTCGTTCACCTGTTTCTAATCGAAACTTTCGGGTTAGCAATAAATGACTCGGAAATGCGTCAATTTGAGTGCCCTTATGTTCTTGAACACCTCCAAGAATCCTAATCGTACATAGTATTGCCTGCAAAACTCCCCCTACCAGCCCCACACTCTCTCACCGTATATGTCTCTCTCTCTTTCTGTCCCCCTCTCTTTCTTCCTACGCGTTTCCGCACGAAACGATCAGTACACGAGTAGCACACGGGCAGCACACGAGCAGCACACGAAGTGCTCATTTACCCCATCTCTCCCTTCCGTTGTGTAGGTGTTAAAAAGTGATGATGATGATGAAATGATTAAACACTTTTATACACCAGAGTTCTCTGCGTTTGTAGTATTAACTAATAAACATTACCTAGACGTACCATGGGCGTATCTACGCTTGAGCTGGTGGGGTGGTATTGTTTTGAAATTATACTTTTTATTTAAACAATTAAATGAAAATCGCTCAAATATGAATATTAAAATTGGGTTGGATAAAAAACACTGTCTCAACTCTGTCAATAAGCAATTTAATTGAGCTACCTACAAGGATTTAATCTTTGTCACCCCAAACACAACTGTACTTGGCTATTTTTAAAACCTTTTTTTCGAAACTTGTTTGCTTTTTTTCTTCTATGTTCTAAAACTTTCATCTGTCGATATATGTTGTAATACCTAAACAATAGGCAAATGAATTTTGAAATCTTAAAAATACATAATACTACAATGTAATATCAATATTTTCTAACATATCATTTTAGTATTAAAAATATTGGATGTTTTTAATTTAAGAAAAATCTCGGTAATTGATATATCATTGGGTTGTTTATTTCGAATGTAAGTGAGATATTATAATATGGTATTATAAATATACTGAATTGAAGCTTGCCCCCCTTTTTCAGGTCCTGGTCGCGCCCTTGTTACGGTACTGGTACTTGTACTTGTAGTACCTGTTGCGGTACCTGCTGCGGTACCAGCGCTTAGTACTGGCGCCGGTGCTTGTTGTAATGGTTCTTAAAGCGCTCAAAGCTTGCCGCTCCGTCAGTTCTAGCCGTGGCATTCACGGCATCACAACTAACAACTGAAAACGCGACTCGAGCACGGCCTTAACTTGTACTTGGCATTATCATTCATGCATTCATGGGACTCATTATAATTTCCAACTAGAAAATAATTAACTTAAACGCCGTAACGCGCCGTCGGCAATTTGTTGTTAATTTTTCTGTGTTTTATTGAATGTGCGCCAGTGCGTAAAATCAGTATTAATAATTAATTAATTAAGGCGTGCGAGGGGGGAAAATTGGCTTGCAACATGGAGTTGAAGACAATGCCACAAACCGAGGCCAATAGCACCGACCATAGCATCAAAAATGGCACCAACAACAACAAGACAGACGTAAGTATAATTCCGGAACATGCAATTAACGTAAAAAATCAAAACAGCCAGCCGCCCCCTCTCAATTTGCCCGATTAACCGATCTCAAGTGCCCTGTCGAGTGGTTCGCCATTCGCAATTCCGATTGTTAAGTGATTGGATATTACGGCACTACCAATGGAATGGCGGCAATATTCGCATCTCCGTGCACCTACACTCGTGCTTTTTGCAATGATTAGTCGCTGTGACGTTGTTGAACAATTTTATGAATTTATGTTGCCTCATGATCATTAAATGAGCTGGCTTAATTGTAGGCCAAGCGACCGACAAAGCAGTCCACATAATAACGCAATCCATAAAGCACATGTCTTGTATTATAGTGCTCATAGTCAGCGATATAAGTACATACGTAATAACTTATCCGAAACCAAGAAACTTATCTATCAATTAAACAATTTCAAAAAGAAACAGTAAGAATGCTGCAGTCGAGTATACCCGACTACGAGGCACCCTATGCAACAGGTAGTTCAGCGGCAGGGCAAGCAAGCCGAGCTACGCTGCTACTGGCAATAACTTGAATAACTTCAGTGCTTATTATCCGATCTGATTAATTTTTTTACAGTTGATCAAAAGTAATTCCAGAATTAAAGGTACCAAGACTCGTGGTTATATTTTAAAATATCTCTTTATAAATTGTTTCCCAAAAGGAACCTATTCTCATGCTAAATATTGTGTACTCTGCTCCCTATAGTCCTTGAGATCTGGGCTAGACCGGAGTAAATGTTGATCGTGTCCAATAAAATAGTATATAGATATGCCTGTGACACACATTCGCTTTCGGCTTTCTTAGTACCACATTTTTATCCATTTTATGGGTATAGGTTGTAAAAGTCCCATTCTATTTTTTGCAGTTATTACGTATGTTCAGCGTAAACAATGAACTGGCCTTAGGTACTTCATGTAAATAGAATATAGAGAAATAACACAGACTTATTATTGCTTAGTAAGTACGATATGTGCTTGCCAAAGTTATTACCTGATAATTAAGAAATTCCAACTGCTACAATGTAGTATTTAATAATTAGAATCAGTAGTAGTATAATGCTTGGAATCAAGTTGTTATTTGTGCCTTTGTAGGTAGATCATTAACAAATTCGTTGATTCTCATCATTTCAGTTCATTACAATGCTTATAAATTGTGTAGTATACTAGAAATAAGCTGATCTACTTATCTATTTATGTTGTTCGTTGATATCATAATGTGTTTATCCAACCTGAATGCCGATGATAACCATATATTTATTTTGAAGCACTCAAAATAGCGTAGAGCACTCGTAAAATTCTACTCAATGTTGATTGTTATCTGTGTAGATCGTTGAGATCTTTAATATGTACATGGTATTGCAATATTTCTTTTGACACGTGCTGATAATGCCAACAAGTTCAAAGGCCTCTTCTTCTGTACATTCAACTGCAATAAAAATCATCCCATAAATTTCGTACAACAATTTTGTGCTCTGAAAATAGTAAATATATATTTTTTTCGTTGAAGTAGATATACACGGCGTTGTATAGTTTTATTTGAACAGACTTTCTGGGTAATAGTCATAAAAACCTGTCTAAACAATAATAATAATAATACACATTAATAAGGCATATTATAAATATATATAGTATTGTATGCGTGTATATAGAGATATGATCATACCTATAAGTAGCTCAACTATTGTACTATGTAAGTGCATTTGGCAGAACGAAGCCAGTTCCTTGATTCATAAACTGGTTTCATGGTTTATAAAATGCAATTCTGTTAAGCAAAACTGTAAAATATTATCAATGGGCATTGCCATTTTGTTGGGGCAGTTCCGACCGCATCTCAGGGGGGTTTTTCTCTTCCATATAATTGTTGTTGTTGAAGCGAAATCTTGTTTTTCCAAACGATCTGTTGTTATTTATTTTTAGGTAGGCGTTAGACTCATTCTTAATAGCGTGAATATGGTGTGAATACGAATGCGAATGTGAATGTGAATAACTGACATTTATTATTCAAATGCAGTGCACTGTGTACTTGGGCAATTACCCGGCTTTGGTCACAGTTTTCATTTTACACACATATGTTTGCATTTGAATTCTTTTAAATTAGTTTCTTTTTTTTCTTTACAAGCTTAGGCCAAACTTCATTTGCATTTGAGTTAATGTTTTTGGGCCTTGAGTCGAGTTTGAAGTTCTTTTGGATAGAGACAGATGTTTTCCTATCGCATGCTTAGTTATCACGCGCTTTCGAAGGCTAGTCATCGAAATTTGTAATCTTATCAAATTTATATGGCCAAATCAAATTTGGCAGTAAATGAACTGCGATTTGATTCCTGTTCGGCTCAGGTCCAATCAAACGAGGCTGGTAGTATGTTCTCAAATTCTTTATAACTAGAGTAATATACTAGTGCAAAGTCCCAGCCGACGACATTTATAGCTGATATATCCAAGTAGACAAGTTCCAACTCCAAGAATTTTGTCGTCTAGCTAGGATATAAAGCTTATGTCATATGTTTATAGGGAATATAAGAACTAAAACTTGTTCTTGATTTTTCTAATTTTTAGACGACTATCTTCGGGGTTTCTATGGCAACTATGTATATGATATAGTAGTCAGATTTTCCAAATTTGGTCAAGCGGTATGTTATTTCGCTAGGATAATAAAAAAGTTTCTCACAGTGTTTGACCGATTGTTCTGTGGTAGCTATATAAGATACTGAACCGATTTTGGTTAAATTTCAATCCAATTCTCATTTTTAACTTTTACTTCTATTGGGTATAAAGCAACATGTATAGTCAAAGATCATTTTTGCTTAGTACAAATAATTTATTTAAACTAGTTATAAGGTTGATTTTGGTAAGGATTGTATAGCTGTAAGACACATCTTTTTCCAAGGGTATGTATTCTTCGGGATGATCCAACTGCTAACTATGGATTTAGTATACAAAGTATACTATTTTTGTGCTATTCCCATACATCTGGGGACTGACAGTGTCGAGTAGTAAGATAGTCGGTATGAGTTGTGGGTTATCTATGTGTAATACTTGGCGTTCCGTGTTTGCCCAAGCTGAGGTATGCAGTCTGTTTGCATAAATATTTATTCTAGAGTCTGAGAATTGTGTGCAAATATCAACACAGCTTTAAATTAATCATATATTTGGGTTTTGACTCAATAACTTTGACTAAGATCTTTCAGCTTATGTAAAACGAACTATAAACAAATTTTGATATATGTACTTAGTATTCCAAAGCAGTTTTAGGAAAATACAATCGTTGTCGAGCTAAGTTTGAGATTATCGATACCATAATAGTGTCAATTCTATAAATTAACCAAGGCCTTGTATCTTAACTAATAAACTACAGTTTATAACTTGGGCTGTTTATCAAATGTTTAAATAACCTTATCTTCTGTCATTAATTTTCAATTCTCAAAACTTGTAGTGTGTATACAAATTTTAACTCATTAAACCCCTTTTACTCTTCCTTTAGAATCAGGAGAAGGAAGCTCAAAAAAATGATAACGAGCGAACGAATTGGTCCAACGGTCTGGAGTTTTTAATGTCCTGCATATCCGTATCGGTGGGGTTGG
Source organism: Hirtodrosophila histrioides (assembly GCA_037075165.1). Lineage (NCBI taxonomy): Eukaryota > Metazoa > Arthropoda > Insecta > Diptera > Drosophilidae > Hirtodrosophila > Hirtodrosophila histrioides. Next base: position 206,105 of record JBAMCL010000270.1, read on the forward strand.
GAAATGTTTGGCGTTTTCCATTTACGGCATATGAGAATGGAGGTGGCGCATTTCTGATACCATACATTATAGTGCTATTTCTGATCGGTAAGTAACTTTGCATACTATATCAAATTTAATACTAATTATGTGTACAACTCTTAGGCAAGCCCATGTATTATCTGGAGATGATTATTGGACAGTTTACGAGCCAGGGCACTGTTAAGATATGGTCCATATGCCCATCATTCCTGGGCGTTGGTTATGGCCAAGCCTTTGCCACGATCTGCATCATAACTTACTACTCTTCCCTGCTGGCCCTGACCCTCTACTATATGTTCGTATCGTTTCAATCCGAGTTGCCGTGGTCCTATTGCCGTGATGATTGGACCAATTGTGTGAACTCCAGGCCCATGGAAGAGGCACGATCAATGCTATCCAATGCCAGTTCATATTTACCTCATGCTACTGATAACTCAACCAAGCTACAAAGCAGTTCCGAGCTATATTTTCTGTAAGTTCAATCCAATAAACTTTCCAAGGTTTGTTTTTAACACACTTTAGCCATAAAATGGATAAAAGGGGGTGATAAAACTGTGCAAATGTGTCTTCTTCAACAACTCCGACCATATAAAGTATATATAGATTTGATCAGTATCGATAGTCTGTCTGTCAGTCTTGACATTCGTCAATAGGTTTTCAGAAACTTTGAAATCTAGAGACTAGAGACAACTTATTTGTGCAAATGTGTAAAGGAGACAACTCCGACCATATAAGGTATATATATTCTTGATCAATATCGACAGTCTGTCTGTCAGTCTTCACATTCGTCTATAGGTTCTCAGAAACGGTGAGATCTAGAGACTAGAGACAACTAATTTTTCATTTAGAGTGAAATCGTCTAAATATAAATTGTACTTAAAGAAGATCTAATTAGCCCAATGAAATGTATGGATGATTCCATAATAAACTTATTAGATATGACGATTTATCTTCATTATAATAGAGGTTCCAAGTGTCTCCTAAATTAAAATTACAAAGATCAATATTTTAGGAATATGTATTACAAAAATGTTTTCTATATACTATATCCAGAGAATTCGAAATCATTGTTATTCAAAATACCTACAACTGTTTGCAGAAATGTGGTTATCAAGGAGAAAACTGATATATCGGATGGCATTGGTGATCCGGACTGGAAGCTAACCATAGCACTGTTCGTCTCATGGATTGTCATATTTCTGGTGATAATGCGCGGAGTGAAGAGCTCCGGCAAGGCAGCATATTTCCTGGCGCTGTTTCCATATGTGGTTCTATTCGTATTACTGGGTAGAGCTGTCACCTTGGAGGGTGCTGTCGATGGTATCATTTTCTTTCTGAAGCCCCAATGGAACGAGCTGCTCAATCCCACAGTCTGGAAGGAAGCGGTTGTCCAGTGCTTCTTCTCGCTTGCGGTCGGATGTGGACCAATTATCATGTTCTCCTCCTACAATCGGTTCAATCACAGCATTTACAGGTGGCTAGCTGTCTCTGAGACCCCACTAAATGTATATCCTTGTGACTTTTAACTCTATGTAGGGATGCTATGATTGTCACTACCTTGGATACGTTGACGAGTCTCTTGGGTGGCATTACCATATTTGCCATACTGGGCAATCTGGCGCATAATCTACAGATTGATAATATTCGGGAGGTGGTGCGCAGTGGAACGGGCTTGGCCTTCATTTCATATCCGGATGCCATATCCAAATTTCAGGCAGTGCCGCAATTATTTGCGGTTCTATTCTTCTTCATGCTGTTCGTACTGGGTATTGGATCAATTGTGGCACTACAGAGCACCATTGTGACCATTTTGTGCGATCAGTTCAAGACCTGGAAGTATTGGAAGGTCGCAATGGCAACGTCCATAGCTGGATTCCTAATGGGCTTGGTCTATGTAACGCCGGTAAGTCAAACAGTCATTCTACTATTTCAAATATTAACATATTTACGCAGGGTGGCCAATGGATACTAACTCTGGTCGATTTTTATGGTGGTACTTATGTGGTCTTCATTTTGGCCATATTTGAGCTAGCTGGCATTGTGTGGATATATGGTAAGATAATTACTTCCAGAGTCTTGTTTGATCTTCTTAGCAGCTTTACCCCTGCCAAGGTCTATACATAGAACAAAAATCAAATATTCCGTACTTGAATCGACTGTTTTCAAACTGTTTTGAAAAGTCATCCAATCTCGGATTTTCTTGAACTAAAACTAAAATTTTTGATTCAAATAGGTCATTTTCAATCTCGGAATTCTCTGATTTGATCCTGTTTTTAGCCCGGATGAAGGAATATTCAAGATTGTTTTAAAATATAAGTTAGCTTTATTTTGAGTACGCAACTGTCTTCATTTAATCTCTAGGATAATTTAATTTGATTTAAGAATGCATACAAGCTTGATTTCAGTTTGGAGTGTTCTTAATTTTAAATTAATTTGAGAATACTTTGATTTGGTTTGATTGATTTGGTCACGTATTTTCGATTGAATCCTAGAATGGATTCAAGATTTAAGAATGTTTGTTAACTTATCTCCTAACCTCGCTGTCGGCGATCGTTTCTACGGCAGCTATACGTGCTCCTATATATAGTAGCTCCGATTTTGATCAAATTTGGTCAGTCTGTTTGAACTATACAGAAATTTTAATTTGGTGAGCTTGGACTGGATATCTTGAAAAACATACAAGTTTTTTGATGTCGCAAATATTTGCCTGGTCTTTTCTCGATATATTAAGGCCTGTTCCGAATTCCATTCCGAATCTATTTCGCATAATTGCGGGTGGCATACTTGTTAGAGGAGAATATAATTAAGAAAAGCCCGTTCTTTCTTGTATATTAATTTATTTTATAGACGTACCCAAAAGCATGCTTTACATGTTTCTGTGGTATTGCTTTGAAAGTGGAATTCAGAACAGGCCTGATTGTCTTGAAATATCGATTTTGATAATATCGTGTCGACAATTATCGCCCCTAAATATCGTGTAGTTTTTTTTCGATTATCGATACGATATAAACATATCTATTAGCACGTACAGAAATGGGCACTCCTGATTTAGAGCTTAGATTGTAATCAGACCATAAGGTTCAGGCGTTCATCCGAACGGGCAGACAGACGGAATATCCGATCAAGAATAGAAAGAATTTAAGGGGTTTGAGATGCACAGCCTTAGTATACCCCTTTTCCGATTTTATAATGCAATTTTGTTCTAAAATGGAAACTTAAAATCAAAAAGCGATTCGAAATGAAAAGTAATCGCATATGCAAGCAGTTGTGAATATTTTTATATGCCAAATATATTATTAACATTATATTATATATCTATTATTATATCATTGGTTTAGCCCTGTCTTTTGTTTATGCCTTGGCCGTAAAGTTTGAATGATCACATAATTATAGAATATTGCTTAGCTCTCTTAACTTTTCAGGTGTGCAAAACTTCTGCGATGACATCGAGTTTATGTGTAATAAGAAAGTTTCCTTATACTGGCGCGCGTGCTGGTTCTTCTTCACCCCGGTGATGATGATTGTGATATTCATCTATTCAATGGTTACCATCAAGCCGATCAAGTATAGCGATGAATACTTCCCTCTTGCTGGAGATGGTAAGCTAGCACATGAATTCTTTTTGGTCTACTCAACCACAGAGTATCTTTCATACACCTAGTTGCCGGATGGTTGCTTTTCGCGGTTGGAGCTGCACAGTTTCCGCTTTGGGGCTGGTGGTACATAAGCAAACATAAGCGTGGCAGTTTCACAAAGGTAAGCGAGTACAATTGAAGAACTGTGTACTGAAACTAAATATATATCCTGCTGTCCTTGCAGACATTCTTGGCTTCGATGAGGCCCAGCGAAAAGTGGGGCCCCGCAAATCCACAGACCAAACGGGAGTGGCTTCTATTCAAATCCGAGCTGGCGGCGAAACGGGCTGCCAATGCGAAGGAGACCAAGCTGGGCATGTTTTGGCAAAAGCTGGGCAATCTATTGGGCTTTGGCAACTAGATTGAGATTAATCGCAATATCCGTATTATATATGTTGTACTCTATGCTTAGTTGTATGTCACTTCAGCCGCCAAGAAGCCAAAGGCTCTGCTTAAAGACAATGAATTACAAATTCAACTATTTAAAACTAACTGAAATGGGATCTGTCACACAGACAGGATGATCTTGCCACGTTCGTTTCAGTCTTTACCGAATATTTACTTAATAAAATTGATTGAATTGACTTCAGGTCGACTAGAGTCGAGCATTCTCGACTTAAGCCTTGACATTTATATTATTTTTTTTTTTTTATGTGTATATGTAACTATTATATCGTAGTACTATTTATATACGTTTGTACATGTGTATTTAATTGTTCTAAAATGCTTTATTTCGTGTAAATAAATCATTTTTATTAAACTGAAGAAAATAATAATATGCATTTTACTATCAAAAGTGGATTAAATTTAAGTAAGCCGTGAGAACTGCTTAAGAAGTTTGATTCAATTTGAAAACAATTTACTATCTATTGATTTTGAAACTTAACAGATTACATTTGTTTTGAAATTTCTTCAAAAACTGAGCAATCCAGCTCGTCAGATGATAAATTGGAAAAGCTTTTGGACTTGATTATAGATTAGTTTTTTAATTTTTCAAAAAATGTTGCGATACCAAAGTCAGTAAGGGGTCGTCCACATATAACGTTATCACGCTTTTACCCTTTTTCGATACCGTTCCCCCCATGTAATCATGCGTAATCATTTGGTTGACCTCTCCTTCCTATGATTACGTAATCAAACGGAATTAATTTCTTCCGAAATTTGAAAAGAAAAATCTAAGATGGATTAAGTAATCATATGCAAAGGACTCTCCGCCCATGTATTCAAGAGTAATCTTTTGGTTGATCCCCCTGCCGGCATGTTGATTACGTAATATGTGGACGACCTCTAAGTTAGGAATCGAACAAAAATGTCAGACAAAACAAGTAAGAATGCTATAGTCGAGTATAGTACAAAACTCCCTGAACCCAGGTCAAAAATTTCCGATCGCATTTTCGTTCACTCGGACAGCCGAAGCGACAGCGCAAGCGAGGCACTTTAAGTGGTGGCTGTGCTGCTTCTTCCCCCCGCGCTGCAGTACTGAATCATGTTTGTTGAATAACTTCCGTGCTTATCATCCGACCGACTTGAAATTTGGACAGTAGCTTAAGAATGACTTAAGTATCGTACATGCCAAATTCCAAAGCCATAACTTTTAAAGTGTGGCTTAAAATGCTCGATATCTCGGAAACTTCAAGAACGAATGGTAATGACAAGTTGTTTGACACAGGACTCGTCAGGATACGCAAGGATTCGGCCGAGATATCGCTAATTTTTGGTATACAGAAAAGTCCTTATTTCTCAGCTCCTATTATATCTTACCTGTCACAGGAACAATCGTGCTTTCTTTCTGTGAATAATAATAATAAGATCATCTTTACCAATTATGTTAATCATAGTTGGAGAGGTCTAACATATTGGAATGAAGACACAGAGTTGATATTTTTTCATACAAAGCCCTTTATTATGTTAAAATTTTTCAATTTTCGTCATTAATTAATAATTTACAATTTTACTTAATGTTCTTCCCATTTTTGTTTTTGTTTTTGGTTGTATTTTTTGTTTTTATTTTTTTTTTAGTTTGTTTTGTAATTTTTGCTTGTTATTATATTATTTTTTTGTATTTTTTGTTGTTGTTTTTTTATGTTTTGTTCATTTGTTTGCTTTCAGTGTGTACATTATAACAGTACATCAATTGATTTATGTATGTAATGGTAAATTTGCTATAAATAGTGGGAATTCTTATGAGGTAAATGCTTAATGAGCAAAAAAAAAATCAGATCAGTTTATACTACATACATATGTATACAAAATAACAAATCGTAAATCTAATAAACATTCTTAAAATTCATATCCCAAATACATATTTTTAGTAATTGTTTCTTATTTTCTTTTCATTTCTTTTGTTTTTGTTTTTATGTTTGTTTTGTGTACATTTGAAATAATCGCGAATGGATTTTTTATCTTTTGACATTTATCTTTTATGCGTTTAAGGACCACATTGTTTTTTTTTTTTTTTTTTTTAATATTTTTTAAATTTATTTTGTAATTGTCGCATTCATCGTCTTCTATTGTGTTGTGTGTGTGTGTGTGTGTGTGAGTTGTATTGTTATTTGTTGGTTTTTAATCGTAAAATACTAATTTAGCAAATGTAGGCACCCTAAATATTAAAGCTTTTGCAAAACACGGTTCCTCGTTAAGATAACAATAATTATTAAATATACAATACCGTTAATTCAAAATAAACTATTTGTTTAGCCACTGAATTGTATGTAAATTACATCATTTTTAGCATTCATTTCTTTAAGAAACTTGTTTTGTTTTTGTTTTTTTTTTTCATCTTGTTTTAAGTACATTATCTTTTTAGCATTTAACTTAGATGTTTTTTGGTATTTTTTTTTTTTGGGTTTTTGTTTTTTTTTTTTAAGTTTTGGATTAGTTAAAGTTTTCCATTTATTTTCATTACATTCACATGCTTTTACTTTTACGTTTACTTTTACTTTTACTTTATATATTTATTGTTTAATAAAAAATTGTTTCGCATTGGTTTTTTACTGTTTAGTTTAACATAATTGTTATGCTTAATAAATTGGTCTTTGCTTCGGCTTTCGTTCAACTACTGAATACATTACTATAATACATGTAAAGTCAAATATGATCTTTTAGTGTTTGGTATATATATATATAGTATATAGTATGTGTTGTTGTTGTTGTTGTTTGACCGCCTGTACATGTATGTATATTGTATATACTTAACCGTTTTTGTTTTTGTTGTTTTTAAATGTTTAATTAGACTATTCTCTATGCCATATTCCGTTTAGGCCGGACTTCTATTTATAGTATGTATGTATATCGTCTTGTTAGTGTTTTGCTGTTTACCATGAACTTATGTAAACTTATGTAAATACTATACCAAAATGTTGTTCTAGTTGTTGGTTTTGTTTTTGGTTGTTGGTTTTTGGTTTTCATTAAAGGTTCTTTTGGTTGGTTTTCAAGTGATGAACTCAATTCGCTGGAATCGTTAACTGAAGCTATGCAACACTCTGTGATTTTCGTAGTACCCCATGTGCTTTAGGTTTAGCTGAAGAGAAGAATACACCCACATACAATATAATGGCAAAATGCAAACATAATAAGAAAGACCAAGGACACTGATCTTTGATGTAACTTGAATGTACCATCTACAATACACACATCCTTAATACATACATAACAACTGAGAATGCTCTAGTCGGGGGGCGCTTAGACTAGCCAGATACTCTATACCCATTTATAAAGTACAATCAATGTCTAATACATTTTCTAGGGAATATAAGCGCCATATCTTTTAAAATTGTGCTTGTTATATGTTAGTTGTTTTGGGAAAGCAACCAGAAATATTTAATTGTTTACTTGTTTTAACAAGTCTGGTGTCTTTAGCTCTTAAAGTCCCTAAATTCGATGTGTTAATACAGACTGTCGGACTGAAAGACGGACAGACGGAGGCCATACGTTTGCACAACTCTAATACACCCGGTTCTTGTCCATTTAATGGGTACAGTGTATTCAAATACAGTGCACAGTGGGCCAGATGTGTTATAAAACAAACCAAAAACTTTCAAATTATTCTCATCCATGTTCCTTTTTGCATAGTAGCTATAAATGGATATATCTTTAAAAGTGTTCCCATTGAAGATTTTTAAATAATTATTTCAATTATATTTGATTCGGAGCAGCTCAATAGAACACCTAATACGTACACAATTTGTCCACTTTATTTGATCCTGCATACTATTAAAATACTCCATTTCCCAACGTTGTGCGATTCTTTCCAGTTTCGAGTTGCCAGTTTCCAGTTTACATATTATATAGCATCCATGGCATGTAAATATTGTTTAATTATTGGTTTGCTTAGGCTTCAGTTCAAGGATTTTCGTTTTGGTTGTGTATAATAAAGACCTGCCTTTAAATTTCGGTCCCTCATATCAAAGATTCTTTTAAATTGTTTCATTATAATTTGTTTGTTTTTGTTTTTCATTCTTTATATATTCGTTTGTTATTAAGGTATTGTGTTAGGAAACCAGTTCAAACGGAAATTTCTCTTGGTATTATATATAAGTTTTGTTCTGTTTGTTGTTATTGTAATTTTCGTGGAGTGTTGAAACCCAAATATGCATTATAGTATATAAGGTTAAAGCTGGGCGCATTTCATATCTCGTTTTCACTTAGTCCGTGTTTCTAGTTTCTTTTTATGTATGTCTGTATGTATGTAAGTATGTATGTATGTAAGTATGTTTGTATGTATTTATGTATGTTATGTATGTATGTGTGTGTGTTTATTGTGATAAAGCTATTTTGACAGCAGTCTTGAACGTTCATTTTCAATTTAAATATTCAATATTATAAATAGGTATACATTTTTAAGGGATCTTTTTTTGTTGCTTTGTTTCCTCACTTTCTTTTAGTTTTTAATCTTATTTTTGTTTTTTTTTCTTTTTTTTTGATTTTTAAGTGCGGGCTTGTTAAGTATTTCCTAGGTTTTTGTATTTTTCTATGTTTTCCGAATCATTTATGAATTTACCTTTGGACTTACTGGAATTAAGAATATATTATGTTAAGAATTTGCAATACATGTTGGCTAATTATGTAAGTATCTCAACCTACACATAATACAATTAGGCTTAATATCGTTTAAGTATGGATTCATCAACACAATTCAAAGCAACACATCTGACAAAGGGATTGACAATCTAATGCTACAACAAGGAGTTTATTTCATGAAACACGATCGACCAATTCGTGAATTCGAGCTACACACGAAATGACAATGCAGCCAACTTAACGAGAGATGCTGCCAGATCGCTCAAGTTACGCTTTCAATCCGTGCTGCCAGATTGCTCGGTTGATAGCAGGTTCCGTGAACTTCATAGCATAAACGTAGCATTTTAGTTGGCCATATTTGAATGCAATTAATTAAATTGAGAAAATTACTTGATGCTGGCACTACCAAGGATTGCAACTAATGGAAATACAGATGGAATCAAGCTGGTTTTATTATGTGTGGAATGTATTCGGGATTCAGTTGGCTCCCAAAGCGAATGGATGTAATTGACGCATTTCTATTGTAGTGCGTGGGAAAGGGTGAAGGTGCCAATAGTAAAGTAATTAATTTTGAATTCATGAATAGATGCGATGTACTACTAAGTTATTTTTGATCATTTCCGGTTCCCTAGTTTTACGGCGGCAACTTGGCATATACGATTGGGGAATTCTGTTGTATAACTTGTTGAACCTTTTCTGTTTTTATTTGCGACTTGCCTAAAAGCATTTTGTAGTTATGCATTTTATAAGTACATTTTCTTTCTATACCCTTTTTTTTCATCATTTATCTATTAAAAAAAAAATTAACTTCGATGCTCTCAGTTAATACTTTATAGTAGTATGTCTATGCATTTCCATTTTTAGAATCTTTAGAAAATCTTTCGTAGCTCGGCCACTCTGCTAAAACTACACTAATTTTTGTTTTTTCTTAATTATTTTTCTCCATCTTTTTTTTTTGGGTATTTTTTTGTTGTTGTTGTTTGTTTTGTTACATTACAACTAATTTGTATATTAAATTGAATTAGTTTTTGGTTTTTTGTTTTTGTTTTTCTTATTTCTCATTTAAATATATTACAAAAAATTCAATTAAAATTGTTCTTTTTATGTTTTTTTTTTTAATTTTATCATTATGTATCTCGTACCTCTCTCAAAAGCTAGTCAGGTTCTTAATTGAGTTTATAATTTTTTTTTTTAAACATAAACTATATATTGTTTTGGTTTTTTTTGCGTATTTTTTTTGTCATTTTCTTAGCATTTATTTCTTCTTGCTATAAAATTGTTCTTAAACTTGTCATTTTTATTTAAGCCAGAGCTAGTATGTATGTATATGTGGTACAATTTTCATAAACAACAACATTTATTTGTTGACTTAGCTGTTTCTTAATGTTCTTATTACATACAACAACTAGAATACTCTTATTAACTTCTTCATTTTGTAACCTATATGCACCAGAATTCAACCAAGCACACACACAAACACACACACACACACACACGCATACTGTAAGGATGTTGGGACCATGTTTGCTTGTATGAATGTTAGCCAAACAAGATAAAAGAAACTGGGATCTTATATTGTTCTGGAAATCAAAGATGTCTAATCATCTGGATATCGGTTTGCTAATGAGAGCCTTTATACTTTGAGTTTTGTGGCCTCAGCTTTTAAAGTCAGACGGACAAATATATATATATTTATATATGTATATCAATGGTATTGAATAGGTTTTAGAAGATTCAAAGGCCGCTGTCTGATTTTAAGACTAGGATAGAGGTTTGTAACCTTGTAATACATAGGTATCTTCAATATATCTTCGATTAAAGAACTTTGCGGACTAGTTTTGGGCACTCGAAATCATATTGAATGAATTGAGTGCAAAAATTGTGGACTGGGAAGGATGGGAACGGTGCGGGGGCCTATTGAATAACTCATTCATGAGGTTGCAAGTCACACTTTGAATGCTATGCTATGTAATTCAATTATTTACTAGATATTTATTATTTAGTATGCATTAACGGCCGTTTGCCAATGTGAAAATTACCGATAATATCCTAGGCTTACAAAAAAAAAAAAAAATACAGCTTTAATATATGGATATACATATATATATATGTAAGTATGTATATATACATACATATGTATATACACATAGTATATGTATGTATATGCTAACGTTTGACTTTTTTTCTCATTTCGAAGAGGCATATTTACAAAAGGCCGATTTCGAAATTAGACTTGTAGAATTACTAATATTACTATTATTTGTATTATTACTATTACTACTATTATTGCATACACGTTCTCTTTTTCTAGTAAACTTATTCTCAGTGATCTTTGAGGCAATCGATGTGACATTCGTCGTCGTCGTCGTCATCGTCATGGCATTCGTTATAGCATCGCTTTCGACTAGTGTGGCTGTTGATATCGGTATTTCTGTTGGTATCGGTATCGATATCGGTATCGTTATCGGTCCTGGCATCGATATGTCTGCTGCCGTTTGACAGCTGATCGTTGTGGACCTGGTAATGCCCCTGCCACAGCTGTCGCCAGTCCTGCCGACTGGCAGTGCCGTGCTTGAGCTTGATCCTGGCACGGTGCTCGTGCTTTGATCGGGTGAGTTGTTGCTGTTTGTATTGATCGAGGACTCGACATCCTCCGGTATAGCTGGTATGCTGATGGTATCAACGATGCGATGATTCGGATGCGGATGCGTATGCGAATGCGGATGTGGATGATGTTGATGGGTCAGTTCAAAGAGCTGTTCCTGTTCCACAGACAACGATGGCGAATGCAGACGCTGCCTCAGCGCGGTCTCGACCAGTATGGGCGACATCGACTTCGACATGGGTATTGGTATTGACGTAAATATAGATGTTGCTGTTGATGCGGATGCAGATGCGGATGCGGATGCAGATGCGGATGCAGATGCTGGTATAGACGTAGCTCTAGCTGGCCTTATTGTTAGCATCTCGATGTTAATCACGGAGTTGGAGCGCTCTCTTTCTGATATTCAGCTGCCGTATTTGTTGGAAGATGCGTAGCTATTAACTGCAGATCCATTTGATGGCATGTGAGTATCAGGCACTAAATGTGGTGTTCTACTAGATATAGGTGGCAAAATAGGGCTTGTTGGCCAATGGTAAGTAGCAGCGGCGTTATTGGATGAGGGTACACTTCTATGCAAAAAGCAGTATGTTAATTCTTCAATTGTATCTTTTGCGTCAGTACAGTATGCATATTACTGTTAAAGTTCAATTATTTTATTAATTATGTATTGTTATGTACGAGTATGTGGGTGCCTGAGCTCGATCAATATGGCAACAGCATGATATGATAAAAGCCATGAATGCATTTTAACCAAATAAATTAGGCAACTCACGCTGCCATTGAAATTACAAAATGCAAATTGATAAAGCACTCACAGACACGCTTCAAATTAAACATATGAATCTTGCATAGAAGAATATGCTACTAATTTTCAATTGGGATCGTAATTTTGTATAGGGGCTTCAGCTACTGGATCTTAAAACACAAATAATGGCCAATACGCACACACACAAACACACAAGTGACTGGATAATTGAATTCCACTGCTCATCATTCCAAATAATGGTAACATTTGGTTACATTTCCTTTCTACATGCGACTTTTTAAATGGGCCCTCACTTAAAAGCTAGAGTATCGAAGAATCAATTGAAACCGGGGGCTTCGGCTAAAAAAAAACAAAAAAGTTGCAACAAATAATATATATATATATAGGGAAGAATAAACTAAGTATGTACAAATATAATCGAAATTATATGCCATTCCATTACTATACTATAAAAAAAAAACCAAAAAAGTTGCTTTAACATATGTTTGTGTATAATGGAAGAATAAACTAAGTATGTTCTCCTACAAATATCAACAGAAATATATGGTATTCTATACTAACTATATAAAAAAAAAACAAAAAAGTTGCTTTAACATATATTTGTGTATAATGGACGAATAAACTAAGTATTCCTCTTACAAATATTAACTGAAATATATGGTATTCTATACTAAATTTAAAAAAAAAAAACAAAAAAGTTGCTAAAACATCTATTTGTAGATAATGGAGGAATAAACCAAGTATTCCTCTTACAAATATTAACTGAAATATATGGTCTTCTATACTAAATATATATATAAAAAAAAAAACAAAAAAGTTGCTATAACATCTATTTGTAGATAATGGAGGAATAAACCAAGTATTCCTTCTACAAATATTAACTGAAATATATGGTCTTCTATACTAAATATATATAAAAAAAAAACAAAAAAGTTGCTATACCATCTATTTGTAGATAATGGAGGAATAAACCAAGTATTCCTCTTACAAATATTAACTGAAATATATGGTCTTCTATACTAAATATATATAAAAAAAAAAACAAAAAAGTTGCTATAACATCTATTTGTAGATAATGGAGGAATAAGCTAAGTATGTTCTCCTACAATACTCCAGTTATCCATACTACGAAAATTCAGACTAAACCGTCACAATCTTCAAATGTTAAACTTGTTACCAGAAAAAATGCCTGCTTTGAAGTAAAATGGCCTTAAACAAAACTTAAGAGCGCTGTCCCTAAGATAATCTTTTTCCCAGATACGCTGACCTTATTAAATTGATAGTTACATCAATAACCATTTTCAGTTTTTACATACATAAGTGAGTCGGTTTTAAAATATCTAAATATCTAAAATATCAGATCGAACGTCAATGAATAAATAAATCAATCTCCTTAATATGATTCAATAAAATGAAATATTCCTCTCAATATTATCCGATTTTCTGTTGTTCTTTTTGTGTTACGCAATTCGCTGAACATAATGAGAAATCACATTAACCTTTAAAATGATTTGTATTTTCTGTCACGTCCGTAACTGCTCAACTATATTGTTGATGAAACCAATTAAGAAACATATTTGATGTCATTCGAAAGTACTCTCAAAATTCTATTTAGAACTGTGGGTAAGTATAAATATTTTGCTCAGAGCATCAAAAGGATAAAAGCAATTGAGTATAAATGTAACGTCCGCAACGCAACATTCTCCGAGTGCGTTTCTTTCGATTTGACTAGTTACATCTTTAAAAGCTGGCTATCCTTATAATCTATGGTTATATATGTATATATAGTCGTGTGCAGGGAGTAAATGAGGCCATAAAATACCATAAACAGGATTATATTATTCAGGCAGTGGAATTCAATTATCAGAGCACGGAATGGGAATGACAAATGTTAAGTGACAGATGACAAGTGACTATGTTATGCTGCTGATGATGCAGTTGCTTTTTTGTTGGCCCAGGAAGCACTCACCTAGAATGGGGGAACAGCATGGGGGCTGTGTTGAACATGGACTGGGGCGTTGGTTGTTGTATGGGCTGTATGGCAGCAGCAGCTGTGTCCGGATGTAGAAAGTTGCGTCGCTGCTCAATGCGCTCCTGATGTTGTGTCAGGCAGCGCGACAATAAATCCGGCAGGCTCTCCATGTGCTCCTGCATGGATGTGTGAATTTGGATTACAAGGATAAACAATAAAATATAAAGTAGCACATATTTTTTATTCATTTTCTGTCAGTTGAACTCACCTGTAGACTCTGCATTTTGTCCTCTAGGTTGGTTAGACGCTCCTCGATAGCATCCTGGCGGCTAGACATTTCCGATATTATTTCATAGACCGTGTTTTGTGTCTGCCAAAATGCACATTGATTAAGTTATACGTGATGTTTAAGTCATTCAATTTGCATATAAATTATAGATTGTTAGCTACCTTGGCCATATCGGTTATTGTGTTTGCATTATCCATTAGTTTGCGTTGATCCATTTTGACTTTTCGCAACCTAGCGGCAGGTGGGAGAATCATCAAGTTTATAAAGAATGTTATTGTTTATCGCGTAGCACGTTTTCAACACAAAGATTCTTTATTTATTTTAATTTTTATCAATTTTTCTTTTGAAGAAATTATTCTTTTTTTTTTTACATTCGCACTGGAATTAATCCATTTATCGCCCTGAGGGTAACATTTTCAGCTTGATAGTTGATCCAAGTTCAATATGGAATGTGACCCTAAGTAGCAGCAAATGGCTACGCACTTCCGTATTATATACTTAAGTTGTTCAAATCGGACCACGATTGAATATTAGGACCCAATATGGGTCAATTAAGTTTGATTAGAAGTTGGTGTGAGAATATTGTTACTGAAAAAGTTTGTGACTGTGTTTATAATTTTGTTGTGCCGGAATATTTTGTGATTTTTGAATGTATATATTTTATTTGTTTCCTTTATTATATTGGTTGTTGTTTGGTTGATTTGTTCATTATTTGATCATTTGGTTTTAGCGTTAAGATTGCAGAATATCGTATCGAAAAATATCAACAGGAAGATTCTTCATTGTTTTGTTGTAGTGTTTTTCATCCTTTGCAATGGTTGTTAGGTATCAATTGGTGTTTATAATTATATACATATATTGTATGTACGTATTTGATAGTACAATAAAACTACTTACATAGTCACTCACTTGGGCTATATACATAGGTATGTAAGTATGCGGATTATAACATAAAGCTCGTGTTGAATACACAACTAAGAAGCTCGCTCAATGAGCTGTATGGAGTGTATTGATGGACTGCTCAATGATGTGATGATCTGATGCATGAGATACTATAGTATGTTTAAGCCAAAATATACAGCATATACATATAGAGGTATCGGTATCTTAGTTGGTGTATCTGTGTGAGGGGTTACACAGCTGGGTTGGGTAATATCAATTGTGGCAAAAGCTGCTGATATGTTCAGATATGAGATTCTGGAAAATTAACGCTGCATGCTAGGTAAAATGGCTAGTTTCGGTTTTATCATAACGTAAAAACAGGGCTTTACAACCTATTTACAGGCTAGTAAAACGAGTTCAATCAATTAATTAAGTATATTTTCATTTTAGTTTTGTTATTGCAATCATTTTATTAGAGTAGTAAGTATGATTAGTATTTGTTCTGTAATGCTATGTACATTTAGTATTATAAGCAGACTATTTCTTTTTTTTTTTTTTTTTCTTGCATTCACGTTTATTATACCCCAATCTGACACTTTGCGAAGCATTACAAATGTTTATTATTGGATTGTTAAGCGGTTAAGGCTTGAAACATTGGGACTAGTTATGCAGTTGGACTGCCAGTTTGAGGATTGTACTAGTATTATGGATGTGCCGGTAGTTATTTCAATTTACATAGCATACTTTTTGGGGCACAAAACAAGGAACATTTTTTGGAACCCGCTCATTTTTTAAGCTGCAACCTGAAACCCAAAACTATCTACTCTTTTAATGAATTTATATATATTTTATTGCCCATGTGTTGATCGGATTAAGAAAAGTCTAACGAATTTAAAATATTTCTGAATTAACACTGGATATCCTTATGGTAGTGACTATCTATACGGGATTCAATATCCCTAAATATCCCTAACTATCCCTAATTATCCCTAAAATATCCCTAGGTCTTACATACTGAGCGGAATGGGAATTCGGAGCACGCTGTTGCCGAAAAGTATGCTATGCAAATTATTGCGAGAGTTGGAGTTCAAATGAGTGTACGCATACATATACATACATACATCAAACTGATGTATGTATGTATATGTACGAGTACTTACTTGAGGGGCTTGTATGAATGCATGATGCGCTAAGAACAGGCTGACAATGTGTGAAACACACACACACAAACACACGCACACACACCCACGCTCACGCACACACACGCACACACGCACACATACACAATTACATAATGAAGTACATAGTTGGATATTCTTATAACCAATACACATTTAAAGACAGGACAAAGACAAGAACTTAAACAAAAAATAAATTTGTAATATGATATTATGAATGGTTTCAAATTTATTTCTCTCATTGTAAGTTTTCACAGCTCTGATTGTGAGCTTCTGCGTTGCATTCTTTCAGGCTATAAGTATGGTCGTATTATACAACAGATCTATTAACTGTAAAGCATATAACTATATATATATATATATATAGGCATACATATGCATATATACCGTATATAAATAAATATATATTTGTTTTTATGGTTTTTTTAAATGGACACATTGTGTTATAACTGCTTGGCATTTATCGGATTCAGATTCAGATTCAGAATTATATTCTGTTTCAGTTTCAGCTTAGAGTTTCTTAGTTACAGATGTAATTTTCTTCTTTTTTGTTTGGGAACTCGTTACTTTTATATTTTTTTTATTTTTTTTTTGGTGTTTCTGACAGTTAGTTGATGTTGATAGATCTCTAAAAATACTCACGCATATATAGCTAGAAGGAACTTTCTTTGGTGGGTTCTTACACGGCCGGGATTAACCCGTTTTACTAGTCTTGTATGTTTGTAAATGAGCCAAGTTTCACGAAGAACATTCGCCGCAGCATTTTTCAGCTAAATTTTTATGAGAAGAAATGAATACAAAGTTATTAGAGTAGTGGCATTTTGTTGTGACAGTATTGGTGTTCTACGAGTACTTATTAACATACGAGTAACTTTAAGAGCTATAACATAAATTATCTGTAAAATTGTTGTCGCGTGTCAGTAAAATGTCGGAGATAACACAAAAAACGGAATTTTCAAATGAATATATCACCTATATATGTATTTTGATTAATAACTGAGCGTGTTCGTGCCTGATGGGCTGAAATTTTCACGAAATACTCGAAAGTCAGTGAGAAGTCAATGTGTGTAGTAGGATACTAAGCGAAAATCGTCGAAAATCGTCAAAACTCGTAGGTCTTTTGTGGTATAAATATATATATATGTATGTATATATAAATGACGTTTAACGAAATTTAAGGTGTATGTTATGTGTGTCGGCATTGTGTGACTTGTAACTGTACTCTACAGATGCTGGGTTTTAGTGCTGCTTGTGGAGACGATCTATACCCTTTTTGTTAACTGCGTATCCATCATGAAGTTGTGCACATGCTTCTCGGCCCTGGTCAGCTCCAGCTTGCGGGATACCACAGCAACGAGTAGCGCCGTGCAGCCAGCTCCCTGTAAACGATAATATATATATATCATTAATTGGCAATGATATAGTGGCTGAGTTTCGTAATTGAATGCACCGCTGCTCCAGTCGACACCATCACAGTCACAATCCAAAATCACAGTACTGTGATTTCACTGAATGACAATTATGAGAGCAGTGTGGCCGTGTTTGTGTCGGCTGGCCAGTTGGCAAACAAATTGTGTTCAAAAATTCAATTGAATTGGATGTTTTCGGGTTCGTTATAATGCCAGTTAATTGTTTTTTGGATTATACATTCAAAATGATAGTTAAAGTCCAGAACTTGTTGCTTTCAATATTATGTTATGTATTCATATTTTTATCTTCTTCTCATGGTATTTTGTTGATCTTTTTTTGTTTTTTTGTTTGGTTTTTTTAAAATTAATTTCTTTTTTCTGTTTGTCTTGTCGCCTCTCCTATAATTTGCTGTTATTTTTATTTGATTTTTTTTTTACATAATAATGAGCGGAGAAACGTCTACATGGATTAATGAATAAGTAATTGAGTAAATGAATGACTGAGTGAGTGCAATGTATGTAGCTTACTCCAAAATGATGTCACACGTTAGTTGGAAATAATGTCAATATAATTATGCAGTAATTGTTATTGGTATTATTGTTGTTATTATTATTATTATTATTTAGCAAGAAGAATTTTGGGTAATTATGTAATTAGAATTATGTAAATCAGAATCAGAATACGATCTCAAGTTGTACATGTCAATGTATTACAACAGTTAGAGCTGAATTTTGGCAGATACATACACACATACGTTACGATTAGCTAGAGAACAAAGTCGAAAATGATAAGCACAATTCAGAGGTTAGTTTTGTAGTTAGTTGTAGTAGTAGTAGTAGTATTAGTTGAGTTATTGTTTGTTTGTTTTTTTTTTTATGAAAATTTCAATTAAGGACTACGACATGATCACTATGCATGTAAAAAGGTAGTCGAAGACACGCAAAGAGATAGCAATTAGATACAGAATGATAGTTAGATAGATATATATGTATATATATTGAGAAGGAGAGGCAGACAGAGAGAGTAAAAGAGAGAGAGAGAGATAGAGAGTGGAAGACGGTGAAATTTAAGTGAGATTGGGACAGAGAAAGAGCTAGAGAACTAAAGAGCTGTAGTATTTTAGCAGAAGAGGCGTCTGTGTGTGTGTAAAGGGCTAAAATTGACATCGAGTTTTACTTGAGCGAATTGCGTTTGAAAGAGCCCGTAAATCAACCCTGATTTGATATCGATTCGATAACTGTTCGATTAATCGTCATGTTATACTGGTGTTGCCTACTTTTAGGCGCGCAATTTTCTCCAAATGATCGGACGATAAAATTCTAGTTGCTCTTTTTGGCAAGTAAAGCTCATTCGTAATTGACCGTGATGTACAATGTTTGTATGTATGTAATATGACATAGTACATGACATAAGTACTATTTACTTATAGGTAGATATACAACTAGGGGGGGTACATTGCGAGATTTAGTGAGTTGAGCATTGAATATATAATATTTGTTGAGTACTTTTGTATGCAGAAATGTAATTATTTACATGTGAATTACAAGCCCGATTTGAAATGAAAAGTATGTTCGATTAGAAACAGTTAAATTGATTTGATTGGATTGAATTAGGTTGGATTTGATTTAATGTATGTGCAGTTGGACATTTTGCTTCTTATTTTTTTTGGTTTTTTGTATAAGTTTTTCTAAAAATGTTTTTTTTTTTTTTTTTTTTTTTTTTTTGCTTTTTGCAGTTAAAAACTCACCATTATTCCTGTACTGACAGCGATACCACGTCCACAGTACGTATTCGGAACAATATCACCGAAACCAACACTCAAAAACGTAATCGCTATCAGCCACATTGCATTTAATAGATTCGCATGCTCTTCATCATGAAATCTGTTGCATTTTGTTCCATATGTAGAGAGAGTTGGTAATTGGTTTATGTATTTTTACATGAAATACATATTTGATTTGATATTTTTTTGTTTTTTTTTTTGATATTGATATTTGTGTGGCATTATTGCGTATTCGTATTCGTATTTAGTATTCGTATTCATATTGATATTCGCAATACGAGTTAGGGGCAAATAATACACGTATTTATTACGGGTACACGCACGCAGAGCGTATTCAGTATTAAATGAAAGGGAAAGAGAGATAGAGAAAAATATCGTATTGTTTTGGCTTAATATACACAAAAAGAAACAATATAATGTACAAAATATATATATTTCAAATAATATTAGAATCATATTTTATGATATCAATATTAAACAACAATCGATAACAAAAAAACAAAAAAAAAAACGTAAACAATTGTTAGGTTCAACTCTAAAACAAAACAAACTGCGTTATTAACAATTACAACAAGAAACTCCAAATAATAGAAATAAATTAAAAATAAAAATAATAATTAACAAATCAAATGATAGAGTATCAACTAACTTAGAGGTAAGTTTACTTTCAACTGATGGCGGGCATAAATGTTAGAAAATGCAACTCGAAAAAGGTTTTTTGTAAGGAAACCGTGAAGACACACATACAGTGGATTTGAAGTTAATATAGTTTGTTGTATTAAGCAATTAAGGAGTTTGATTTTTAAAGGACAGCGACGTAACCGAGTGAAATCGGTCGTTTAAGTAAAGATATTGTAGACTTTTCTGTTGTATTTTTCTTATTTTTTGTCTTGCTTTCTTTAGTCAGAGTTCTTACTGGTGCACAACATTTTAAAGGTGACTGTTTCGCACGCACACGCATACATACATCATGGAAATATACATACTTACACTGAACGACAAAAAATGAGAAACATCTTTAAAATTTGGTAAACAATATGCTTTGATCTTGATGCAGGATAAAAAAAAAATACTCGGTTTTTTTCCCTCAGTGTAGATATATATATGCATGAGCTGTCAACAAGGATTTGTTGCTTGTTGTGGTAACGGAAACTCCGATTGTCACAAAACAAAAGTCTGGCTTTTTGTAACACACGCACACACACGCACACACACACACACACACACACACACATACATACATACATACAATCAGAGACGTAGCCATAACAAAATTGTGATAAATACATATGCATAGGAGTATATATACAAATGATTGCTTATGTGTGTGTAAGTGTGAGAGTGAGTGTGAGTGTGTGTGCTTAAACAGTTATATACATATGTACACATGTTTGTGTGTGTGTGTGTATGATATACAGAAGTAATGTATGAATATGTTTCGTATTACAGCGTCACACAAAATACGATCTATGCATCAGCTGCTTTTGGTGGTCTGTGATGGTGTTTGCTGGTGATGGTGATGGTGTTGGTGATGGTGTTGGTGTTGGTGGGGTGTTTGAGTTGTGGTTTTGGGCTGGCGGGTTTATATGTGATGATTTACAACAGAGTTTTGGCACAATGTGTTATTATATATATACGTATGTATATAGGATAAATGGAATGAACTCAACGCGCGCAATGCCCTGCAAGAAGCTAATTAGCTAAAATCAAGCAACGATTTCTTGCCGATTTCTCTTTATGCAAATTGCCAATACACACACGCACACACACGCACATAATAGCTACACTGAGGTGTGTGAGTGTGTGAATGTGTGTGTGTGTGTGTGTGTCTGTGGCTTAAATTATTACAATCTATGCATTACTTAACACATCGCAGAGTTTTCAACTTGACTTCATTGACATATGTATTTACTTGAATATTTTCATTGCTTTAGTTATATATTGTTTTTTCTTTTATTCGCTTTTGTATGAAATTCGTATGCATGTGTAACGTAACGTATACGTAACGTACTTGTAGATGTTGTTGTTGTTGTTGTTTTTGTTATATTGTTGTTGTTGTTGTTGTAGTTGTAATATTTGTTTATGGTATGACATAATCATTTCACATGTTTACTTTGCTTTGGCAACATTGTCTGTTCTGCTACTGTTACTGTTACTGTTACTGTTACTGTTAATGTTACTGTTAATGTTATTGCTACTGTTACTGTTATTGGTACTGTTACTGTTATTGGTACTGTTTCTGTTACTGTTTCTGTTACTGTTACTGTTAATGTTACTGTTGCTGTTTCTGTTATTGTTACTGTTACTGTTGCTGTAACTGTTCTGTTTATTTGATTCTGGTATTTTGAGCTGTTATAGTTTGGGTACATATCATAGTTAAATTGGTTTGGTTTTCTAGTTGAATACTTACCACCATGCCGCAGGTGAGCGTTATACCGCGTCCACAGTATGTGTTCGGCACAATGTCGCCATAACCGACACAAAGAAATGTGATGGCCGTTAGCCACATGGTGTTTAGCAAATTCGCGTGCTCCTCATCGTGGAACCTTCGGGTTCGACATTCGATATTCGATATACAATTTTCGATTTTGGAGTTTCAAGATTCGATATCGTTTTCGTTTTCGTTTTCGTTATCGTTATCGTTATCAAATTCGATTTAGTCATCGATTACGTTATCGGATTCAAAGTGCAGTTCAGTTGGTTATATATACATACATTCACGCATATATATATATATTGATATTGATATATATACACATATATATATCGATAATTGTTGTTGTTGTTGATGTTTTTATTTGTATTAATTGATGTAATATTAATAGATTTATACACATACGAGTATATTTTGTTTTGTTTTTGGCATTGCGAGTATATCATATATACACATCGGTATTCAGTAATTTGATATATATATATTTTATTTTATTTTTGATCGGTATCGGTATATTCAGTATTCGGATGCGTATGCGTATTCAAGTTTTGTTTTTGATATTTTTTTTGTTTGTTTTCAGATTAAATTTCATTTTGCAATTTGTGGATACAGAAGTAGGGTGAGAAGTGGAGTAAACAAATAAACAGATGTGAAATTATGTGAACATTTTTTGTTGTTGTCATTTTCCAAAAGAAAAACAAATAACAAATTGTACAATTTTCATAGAATTATTTCGTTTGATTACTTTAGTTTCTTTTTTTTTTGTTTTTGTTTTCTTTTTTTGTATAATTTTTTTGATCAAAGTATACACATAATAAGTAAGTATTACACAAATCGAACATAGAATCATAAACCATATATTACATAAATATCAAATCAAATACGAATGAAGAAGAACACATATGAAAACAAAAGCGAAAACAAATATTGAGAAAAGTATAGTAGAAACGAATCAAGTCCTGAATAGAGGAGGATAACCGGGTACGAATATATACGTATATAGTATGTATATAAATATATATATAAAATATACAATGACACGAGTTATATTAAGTAGGCAAGTAAGTAAGTAGGTATAGTTATAGTTATAGTTATACGAGTAGTAGCTTAAGCTCTGCACAAGCTGAAAATGCATTATGAATGGAGCCAGTTCGCTGTGTGTACGGTCGCTCTGAGTGGTCGGTACCCCATCTGCCCAAAACTAAAACTGACTGTCTAACTGGATTACGACATGGACATGCAGCATGTGTGCCACTGTCTCAGGAAAGCTTCAATTAGATGAAGGATGACCCGTTAAGCACACACCAGGACACCCACACCCACACGCAAGCCCCACAAGCCCCACAAGCACACAATGGCCGCAGAACAACCTTAGCCAGAAATGAAAAAAAACAAAATGGCGCACCAGAGCAACAGAGAATTCTGAGTCCTGAGTACTGAGTACTGTATACTGAGTGTCCTGCACCTGAGCTACATAACTGTTAAATGCTGGCGGCTGTGGCAGCTCAAGCGCCGCTTGAGTGGCCGTGATGAGCATTCTACGCTCGACTCTGACTGCTAGTAGTAGTGGGTGGTTGTGGAGGGGGGGTAGATATATGGAGGTGGGTATGGGTATGGGTATGGGTATGGGTATAGGGGCAAGCTAATGAAGCTGAGAAGTTGATGAGCAAATAAAGTGATTACTAACTATGCTGTACTCGTATGTATCTCTCTACTAAGTACATGTGCGTAGTGTTGGTAAACGTAAAACAGCAACAGAAGCGGAACACACACACTTCACTTTGCTTGTTCTACTGTGTGTGCTTGCGTGTGTGTGTGTGTTTGTGTGTAAGTGTGTGTGTGCATGTGTGTGGTGTGGCAAGCAAATGTCAAAATGTCTCTCTGATGGTCCTCGACAAACAAAGGAAAGAACTGAGCGACACTTTGCCTCAAGCTGCTGTTCATTTCAACTGCTCTTCTTCTTCTTGTTCTTCTTCCTCAATTTGGTTGGTCTCTTTAAGGTTATGTACGAGTGTTTGCTAGTTGTGTATAATTGGTATCGTTATCGCTATCGTTATTGTTATCGTTGTCTCAATGCATGTAGTTTGTTAACAAGGAGCATGCGATTTAGTTCCCAAAGCAAAAGCTACGCTTGCTTTCAAATATTTTACTTAAATATCACACACATTAGAAAATTCGTTTCAATTTCGATTAATACACACACACACATATACATACACAGATAAGGATACGTTATTAAGGTTATGTTTGATATATCGAACACATACATATTCGTAAATATACATACATACGTATTTGTTATTGAACAAAAGATCTATTAAATGTAAAGTAAAATATATGTATATGTGTATATGTATATGTATATGTATATGTATATGTATATGTATATGTATATGTATATGTATATGTATATGTATATGTATATGTATATGTATATGTATATGTATATGTATATGTATATGTATATGTATATGTATATGTATATGTATATGTATATGTATATGTATATGTATATGTATATGTATATGTATATGTATATGTATATGTATATGTATATGTATATGTATATGTATATGTATATGTATATGTATATGTATATGTATATGTATATGTATATGTATATGTATATGTATATGTATATGTATATGTATATGTATATGTATATGTATATGTATATGTATATGTATATGTATATGTATATGTATATGTATATGTATATGTATATGTATATGTATATGTATATGTATATGTATATGTATATGTATATGTATATGTATATGTATATGTATATGTATATGTATATGTATATGTATATGTATATGTATATGTATATGTATATGTATATGTATATGTATATGTATATGTATATGTATATGTATATGTATATGTATATGTATATGTATATGTATATGTATATGTATATGTATATGTATATGTATATGTATATGTATATGTATATGTATATGTATATGTATATGTATATGTATATGTATATGTATATGTATATGTATATGTATATGTATATGTATATGTATATGTATATGTATATGTATATGTATATGTATATGTATATGTATATGTATATGTATATGTATATGTATATGTATATGTATATGTATATGTATATGTATATGTATATGTATATGTATATGTATATGTATATGTATATGTATATGTATATGTATATGTATATGTATATGTATATGTATATGTATATGTATATGTATATGTATATGTATATGTATATGTATATGTATATGTATATGTATATGTATATGTATATGTATATGTATATGTATATGTATATGTATATGTATATGTATATGTATATGTATATGTATATGTATATGTATATGTATATGTATATGTATATGTATATGTATATGTATATGTATATGTATATGTATATGTATATGTATATGTATATGTATATGTATATGTATATGTATATGTATATGTATATGTATATGTATATGTATATGTATATGTATATGTATATGTATATGTATATGTATATGTATATGTATATGTATATGTATATGTATATGTATATGTATATGTATATGTATATGTGTAGTCGTTACTTTCGATTATATCTCAATGTTTTAATTTGATATATGTAGTATGATAAGTATTTAATAAAATATCGATATACAGAACAGTGTATCGATAATGCGACAAATATAACGGTAGAGCAGAGGATGAAAACTCACATGCACTATACTGATAGGGTTTCTAAGTCTTCCACCAAACCCGACTAATGTTTCCAAGCCCCGTTTACACTGTTTTACTACGTTTATGCGATAACGCTTTCATCGATATCAAAATAAATTCCCATAAATTGTTGAGGATAGGTGGCAACGCTAATTTGGGATTTAATGCGGAATTTTCAGCTGAATTTAGTTGGTTTCACGATTTCCGAAATACCTCTCGCATAAAGGTAGTTACATATATAATATGTATGTATTATCTATTAGCCATTTCCGTCTTCTAGTTTCTTCCAAGGATACACTTTTTTCATTGTTGCTTCAATTTCCTACTTGAATTGACTTTCCCATTGTCCTTCAGTTGAGGAAATGTATAAAGTAGCTAAAGCTACGTTCTTCCTAAGTTTCTCGGGCATATTACCCAATATAAGATTAAAAACTTTAATCTCGTAAAGTGAAACAGGGTCGGAATCAATAACATATGCAAATTGTATACCGAAATGAAAATTAGCTGAGTTAGTTGTGGAATATAGTCTTGAAATGTTGGGATACTTCTACAGATAGGAAAGAGAAAAGAAAACAACATTTAGATACAATTATGAATGAGCAATCTTTAGCTAATGACAAAAGAAGAAAATGCAAACGTTTAGTTTGTGTTGTTTTAAGTATGTACTTATTTAAGAGCCATATTAGTTCCTTAGTATTAGGTTAATAAATGGACATTAATATATTATATATATGTATATATATACTATATATATATGAATGTATATATGTATATAAAACAGAAATCTTGTAGAGAATTACACCAATAGCACAAATTGTATTCGAAATGTGTTGTTTTTCCTTAATATAATCGCATATATTTCTCTTGTGTGGAACCCAAATACAAAATATATTCACACATGTCTATTTATGTGTTATATCAACGCATACGACAGATGATTATCATCGCTTACGTTTCACAAATAAGAAGAAATAAAGAAAGGAAAAAAACACAAACAAAAACAGAAACAGAAACAGAAACTGTAAACGATACACAGTTGTGAAAGTATTGAAAGGACGTCACAGAAGGACACGCATTAGCGATGGCATTTCATTATAAACTTGATGAGCCAGGGGAGAGGGGTGTAGGGGGAGGGGAGGGGTGTTGAGGCAGTTGGAACTGACACGAGAAGCATTTGCCGCGTCATGGGGGCTTAGCCAAAGGTCGTAGGCCAAAAAACAGAAGACACTAACGGATGAAAACAAAAAATAAAATATAAATAAAAAAAACCCAAAACATATAAACAAAAATGGGAAACGGCACGGGCAAGGAAATGAAACAAAATATATATATATATATATATAAAAAAAGGAAGAAGTAGAATATTTTATATATAAAAACCCACGCAGCAAAAATATCTGTTAACGGCTCTCGAACCTGGGCTCTGGGCTGTAGCCAAGGCTTCTGGCTGTGGCTGTGACTGTGACTGTGGCTGTGGGTGTTGCGGCTTATTCATGAATAATATTTCTGTACATATACATACATACATACATACTCGATACTCATACTAGCCAAGCGACAACAACAACAACAACTGTAGCACGTGTGTGTCTCTGTCTAAAAACTCCATTGTAATGCATAAATGTGCCATAATAATATTTGAGTCACATCTTGAACTCATTATCGTAAACATTTCAGATTTCCTTCTCAAATGAATTCAATTTTTGTGATTGTTTAAACTCGAGATGTATTCAACTTGGTTTTTTCTTAGCGATACCATGTCATTTCATTATAGTTTATTATTATATTTTTTTGTTTTGTTTTGTTTTGTTTTTTTGAATATATTCAAATATAATAAGTACTTATTACGTATACGATATGTTCTAGAGCAATGCAGGCGTAGTTCAATCCACTCTGGAAGCTTAATAAATATAATGTACGAGTAAAGAATAATACTTTCTCGAAAAACAATGCTTACAGCTGCTCTAAATACAACACAACACACACATACACACACACGAAACACACACTAAATTAATTAAACGAAACGAAGTACAAGAAAAATCATAAGAAACATTGAAATTTGTTTTTTTTTTTTGGTTTTGGGGGGGGGGGGTTAGAGGGAGCACATATAAAGTGCTTGGAAGTTTCGTAGAGTATTATATCAAGCAACATAGGAACTGGAGGAAGTCACCAGAGGATCTGGATCAATACAAAAGAAAAGTTAGTTCAATAGAAGTTCTTAATGGCTGGGGTGCAATGGGATCGAAACGATTGCAATGTTGCACAAAAGTATGCTATCGACAATGGGAGTGTTTATCGATAACATTTGTTCAAGTTTGAGTAGTTTTGAGTAGACAGCAGCAGAGAAATAGTGGACAGAGAAGATATAGTAGAAGACATAGTAGAGAGATAGTAAGTAAGTGTATGGAATTTATGGAACAAAGCCAAACATACAATTATATGGACTAGGCAAACACTAGAAGAAAATACTACGAACAAGTAAGTAAATGCTTATATGTTATAAACGCAGTAAAAAAATATGCATAAAGTTTGAAAAGTAATTTGGTGAAAATGTTCGTAACTACTTAGTTAAATGAACTACGAAATTGTATTTGAATTCGAATTGTTTTTGTGACCAGTTTTTGTTTATTTCAACTCATACAGACCGACTACACAGATACTCATTAGTTCAATTGAATATGCCTGACGGTTCGTCAGTTATCCTTCGCCCCGCAACTTGTGCAAAACTTATGTAGTAAGTATACTACTACTATATGTACATACACATATCGAATTTCAGATGCACAACAACAGAAAACACAAAACATTCAAAAGCAATCAGCAACCAAAAACGAAACAGAAAGGAAGAGAAAACAAAAAGGAGTCGAATCATTCAGGAAACAAATAGGAAACAAGCGACAGTTCGAATCGTTGTAATGTAAAATGTAAATAAATTGAAACGCATGCAGGAATTATCCTTTCAGCACGTGACACTGACACTCAGATGGAATTACATCCTCGCTCGCTGTGTGTGTGTGTGTGTGTATGTGTGTGTGTGTTTGATTGTGAATTGCATTCGATTGTTGTGGCACACACACACACACACACACACATAGAAACATATGCAGTAGTTTTCGAAAGAAATCATGAAGCACAATACACGTATTGGATAAGCAAATGGGCGAGTGGGTGCTTTGGTGGGTGGTTGGTTGGGTGGGGTGGTGCTCTTGGGATATGTGGGTGACTTGAGCATGTTCCATGTGTGTGTATGTGTGTGCGTGCGTGTGTGTGTGTGTGTGTGTTCTGCAAGCTGTGCTTAACCCCACCCCCTTTATGCAAGTTACAACTTATTGAAGCTCATTTGCTCAGTTATTCAGATACAGATACAGAATACAAGACATTTAGATACAGATACTTAGATACTTTTGTAAGTTATCAATCTGTTAGTTACTGGAACTCACTTTCAACTGATTTCTTTCTTTCTTTCTGTTTGTTTGTTTGGTTTGGGTTTTGTTTTGTTTGTTGCGTATTTTTTGGTTTTTTTCATATTTTAAAGTTTGTAAATATATATATATATTTTTTGCGTTTTGCTACGAAAGTACGTGTGTGGTAAAAGTTGAGCGTACACTTTGAGACATTACGTAATGTTAGCACATACATTTATGTACATAAATTTGTATTAATAAGTAAGGCATATATAGTTATGTCAAAGTTTAAGTGGCATACATGAAAATCGGATTTGAAATCAAGGAAAGAGAGAGAAAAACAAATCATAGTTGAATGAAAATAATAGCAAATCATAAATGTTAAACAATAACCACAACGGAAACGAATCCTCATTAAAGTTGAGAATGCAGAATAAGTGGAATAAGTAAATAACTCAAGTACAAACAACGAAATCAATAAAATATCTTTTAAGAAACAACATTATAATTACTACAACAAAATTACTACTATATCATTGCATTACCTTTCGCATTGCCGCAGTGTCCAGGAGGCAATTATCCACAGGGAGACCATAAAGACCAATAGGACCGTTCCCGGGCATATTGTCATTAGTGTTTTTAAAACAAATCTGGAATATATCGAACACATTTCCGCATTAAACATTTGCCTATGCTTTAGGTTTAGCTTATTGCGCCGAAACCCTGTTCACACTCATCTCATATTAACGTGCAATATTCACGTCATATAGCTTTCCACTGACGTCAGCGCTGTGAGGCGACATTTTGTGTTTCGTGTCAGATTTGCATGCCATTTCTTGTGAGTAATGTAATATTATTATTACTTGATGGGGGCGTTGCACTGCGACCTATGAGATCTTTTGTGCTCCCTTCTAAGCCTAAAGCTCACTCATCAACCCTATCTCCTGCATAAATGCAAGGATCTTGGTCGGATCTAGAGTACCTATATCAGTTTTTCTGAAGGAAAAACCCACCGAGATACCTGTTTCTTCTTCTGTGCAAGGGCAGTGCAGTCTGTTAGTATGTGTGATGAGGTTTCAGCCTCCATTTCACAGAATCTGCATGTCCCGCTTCTTACAATTCCTAGCTTGCTTAGGTGGTTTCTCAGTCTACAGTGCCCAGTCAGAGGGCCGGTGACTATTCTAAGTGAATTCTTCCCCAATGGTATTAGTTGCTTGAATCGTTTAAGATTTAATGTAATATTCATCCAACTAATATTTAATATTTAAACACTTGCAAAATGTTCTATTGCGCAATAGATTGAATGCAAATTAATAAGTTTCATACAATTTTTTGACAGTTGCGCATTAATCAAATCATAAAATATTACACGTAAATATTAGATGGTGTGAACAGGCCTTGATTTATTTTATTTTTTTTTTTATTATTTTTTTTTAAAACATTCAACATTTTAATATTGTTTAAAGTAGAGCCTTGAGAGTGTGTATCAAAAATTGTGAAACATAAAACTGATTAATTGATAAGGTTAGATACCGCTCAAGATATGAGCCGTTCAGTGCACAAATCGATTGACGATTCTTTTTATACTCTGTTCTCTCTGAAAAAGAGTATATTGGGTTAGCGAAATGTCCGTCTATTCGTATGAATGCAATTTTTCTCCACAGCCTTGAGTCTAGAGCAACCAAACTTGGTACACATGTTGGTGTATATTCTCAATTTATGAAGGGTCAAGTTCAATTTGGGGAAACCCGTATCTTCCGCTTTTTAAAGCTATAGTCACCAAATTTGACATATACACTAATGTTAAGATTCCTGACAGATCTGCAGCAAAAATTTGTTGACACCCCAAACCCCTACCCCGCAAATGAGCAAAATGTATATCTCCCATACCTTTACAGGTAGAGTTACCAAATTTGGCATACAGACTAATGTTCACCCCCTGGAAAGTTCTGCATCAACAAAAATTTGGACCTCGCCCACACCCTTACAGGAAGAGTCATCAAATTTGGTATACAGACTACTGTTTTTATCGCGTCTCTTTCCAAACCCACAAATAACCAAATTATACAGGACTAGGAACAGAGTATTCTGCAGTATTCTTGCTTACTAGTTTTCTGTAACTGAAAACTATATCTATATATTTGAGTTTATTATCGTGAGGGGAAACTATGATATTATTTCAACATATTTGTCAATTTTTTTGTTTCGTTTTATGAAGTTAATCGATTTGTGCACTGATGTCAAAGCATCAAGGATTTGCTTTCCTTTTGGGGGGCAGTCGCTTCTGGTTTGTTTTGATTTGATTATTGGCTTACCTTGTGTTAAAATTAATCCTATTGAGAGCGCCGATGCTCCGTGATGATGCGTCTGTGAATAGCTTTGAATGAAGCAGCATAACACGGCAGATTAAATATAATCGAAGGAACATAGGTAGTGATAAAGCTACGTCGTATGGCACCATTTCAGTGCCAATTGTTTTATTTTTATTGGCCAATTTCGTCGTCCACTGGAAATAGTATTCGCCAGGAATTGGATGTATAGCGCATATAAAAAGTTCTAACCCTATTTGACTAATTCGTTGCCATGTCATTGCGATCCTCCAATCGTCGGCGCAGTTATCTATCATGAATAACTGTTTGTAGTTTTGTTGTTTGTTTGTTTGATTTATTATTATTATTTTATATTGTTTTATATATATATATATAATTGAGTGTTGGAATCGCAGACATGTTTGTGTTGATTGCATTACATTTAATAGTTGTTCATTTGATTGTTTTTTTTTATTTTTTTGTTTGTTTGTTTATTTATTATTTGTTGTTGATAATTAGTTGATGGGTTTCCGGATTTGATTTTAGTTTCGTTTTTGGTAGACATGAAGGAGCACAGAGAAAAAGAGAGACAAAAAAAAATGAATTATTAAATATAATTGGAATTTTATTGATTTTGTATTTGCGACTAAACAAAATGAAAATACACCCAATTACGAGCATGAAATATTTGACAAGTAACAACGTCAATGAGGTGTACATATGCGTATGTCTATGTCTAAGTGTGCGTGTGTGTGTGTGTGTAGTGGTGGTATCTGATGTATGTGCATGTGTGTATGTATGTGTAAGTGTGTGTGTGTTTGTGTGTGGTGCATGTGTCGCTGTTTTTGTGTGTTTATTGTTTGTCAGTGTAGAAGCGCTTAGCGATGGGGCGGTGAAAGCGAAAACCTTCTTTATATAAATACGCTAACTTTGTTATCGATATTCGATAACGATTGCGATTTCATAACCTGCTAGTTGCAACGTTTCAACTGCTGCTGCTGCTGATTCTGCTTCTGCTTCACCATCTTCTTCATCTGCTTCTCCTGCTTATCCTTTTATCCCGATAACGCTGCCCGCGTTTCCGACTTCGATTGCGACACATCGTTGACTGTACCGACTTGAGGGTTCGATTCTCGGTATCGGTTATCGGTTAATCGGTCGTGCTGGTGTTGGCTATTCGTGATTAGCTTACACAGGGCACTATGTTCCTCTACACATGTATGCGTACATGATGCGTATGTGCGTGTGTATCAGTGTGGGTGTGAGTGAGTGTGTGCAAAGTACTTACTGGTTAGGTGGGCGGCGGTGCGTGTTCTCGTGTTAGCGCATTTTATAGTATTTATTTTTATTTTCTCTTCATCTCTTATAACATAGATTTTATTTGCCATTTGATGTTTACCTTTTTAATTGGCTCAATTTCATTTAAAGTTAAGCCAAATCGCTCACTTTAGCTCTGATGAGAGTCTCATCATTTGAATTATAGTACTAGACTGCCGCTGCACTCGGGCTTTTTATCTGAGTCTAATTGGCTTTGGCTTTTCAGGATACTACTGCGCGGTGGGGTCTTTGGGCTAGCTACCGTGCACTTGTCGTACGGGTCAAGTATTCATTTTAAGCCCACTTGACTTAATAATGATGAGCAATTTTATTTAATTGGCGGCTTAACCGTTGATTGATCACTAAACTGTAGCAAAAGCCATTAAAGTGCTGCCCATCTAGCTTAAACGCTTGGCCAGTGCTGCCCATAAACGGAGCCATCTTCAGGCAGTAAGTATAAGCTAACGGTACACACAGTACATTTCAGTTTCAGTTAAAGCAAATTCCTATTCCTTTGAATATTCGAAACATTCTACAAGTTAATCACATTTTCACGTCAATTGAGCTAAATAAATGAATATGCCAAACAAAATATTTCGTTTTTCAGTAGAAATAAAGCTAAAAATTAGTCGGTGCAACCTATCGATAATTATTTATTGAGTTTTTATTGAGAATCTTATGCAATATCGTTACTATTGAAATGATGGACAAGCCAAACAGTTGACGAAGCCCGTTTTAAACATTCTGATTGAAAAACATTCCACATTTCCAGTTGTTCTTTGCGATTTCCTATATATTGTTAACGAGCCCTGTCGACGGCTATCGATATTATCGATAGCTTAAGCACTCACTATCGATAT
Source organism: Hirtodrosophila histrioides (assembly GCA_037075165.1). NCBI lineage: Eukaryota > Metazoa > Arthropoda > Insecta > Diptera > Drosophilidae > Hirtodrosophila > Hirtodrosophila histrioides. The sequence goes on from JBAMCL010000270.1 coordinate 239,706, forward strand.
TCTATATATTAGATTGACTTTTTATACACTCACGATAAGCGCCTGAAAATATGTACGAGTATATCGAGAGTTAAGATATGGTAAACGAGTATGAATCAATCGACTCAAGTCAACACATTCTTCATATAATTTCATATAATTTCATATAATTTCTACATTAGCACATCAATGTTCCTTCAGGCGGCTATCATATCATATGATATGTGTATACTATATCATTGTCGTTGTCGTAACAGAATGCACAATACTAACACTTAAAAGCACATAGTTTTGTATCTAAATACGCATAATATTCACTACACTACTCACATTTTATACAAATCACATTTGTGAATGTTGCGAATGGTGCGGGCATACACTTTGTTGCTATTAAGTATGGTATTGTAGCTGGGGACAAGCCGTGTGTTGTTGTACAGGGTTGGGGGAGTAGTTACGATAGCTACGAGTATTGTTAGTAGTACGAGTACGAGTACGAGTATATTGCATATGAGTCATTCGCAAGTTAAGCCGATTAATCGAAAGTACTGCTCAGTTGAGCTGGCTAAGAGATCGCTAAGAAACTGAATGGATATACTACTACATAGTATGGATTTGAAAAAAAGGAATTTCGATAGTACTTATAGACACAGAGAGTAGTACATACTAAGTATGCAGTTCAAATATTCTGACAAAGTCCTGTGAATTGGTTTTTGTGTTGTATTTGCAAAATCGAAGCACCGTTCGAATCTTGGTGATTAAATGATTGATGCTTATTCCAAATCGACTTAGCAATGAGAATGCTCATATGTGTGGGTGTATATATATATGTGTGTGTATATATATATATATAAATATTTATGTATACATGTGAGTCTGTATGTGTTTGTGTGTGATGTATGCATGTCTCCCAAGTTGTGGGCGTGGCCATGTACTAGTACTACACATAAGGCCCCAAATACGAGTACAGCTGGTGAATCGGTGGTGAATTGGTTGGTTGGTTGGTTGGTTGCTTCTGGTGCAAACTAAGCCACGTTTGTTCTATTTAGTTATTCAGTGTTCCTCGATCAGCTGGCTGGTTCAGCAAGAAGCCAATTGCCTTCTTTGAATAACAGTTACGAATACATTAACCGCAGTTTTTATTGTAAGTATGCACCTAAGCGAGTTGGAAAGCAATCGATTCTAGAATTCATTTTGATATCCCTAGTTGCTGAAGTTTAATCGTTGTTACTTCAATTAAATGTTGAAAAAAAATCAAAAACTCGTAATTTGATTACTTTATTTATTAAAATAAACTATAAAAGACTTAATAAATAATAATATTCCAATTAAATATATATGAGGAGAACTCTAGGAAATTTTAAGATCTAAATTTAACTTTTCAGTCTAACTTCTTATTCTCGAAATTCACAAAAATAATAATTCGTATAGTTTTAAGCTCCATAGTAGCTCCTAGTCTACCAACTACCATAACTTTGTCAAAGCCTTATCGATTTCCATACGGAATGTCCTTTTGATCATGTTTTGTACTCTAAATTGACTTGACATTTCAATTTTATAAATATAAAAAATTAAAAAATAAAAAATTTTTAAATGTTTTATGATTGTTTTATTACTCTAAATTGACTTGGCATTTTCATTTTATTAATATTCAATATAACATTTTTTGGTCCAAACAAACAAATTCGAGGGTTTATTGTTTAGCACAGTCGCACTAAATTTGGTACAAATCGAACTACTATATATTATAGCTGTCAAAGGAAAGCTCGGATAAAAAATGAGTTTATGTATGGAAAACCTTATTGTTTATACAAAAATTCCAACCAAACTCAGCAATTGCGAGTTTTATTATAGTTTATATAGTTTGCTTAAATTTTATCAAAATTTGACCACATTATATAGAACAAAAATTGAGTTTTTGCTTAAAAAACATTGCTGCAAGGGTTTATAACTTCGACGTTCCGTTGCCATCTTGTTTTAAGTCAAAAATTGAAATAAACTTGAAGTGTGCCCGCAATATAGAAACCTTCGAGAATGTGTAAAATCTGATGTCTTTAGATCTTATAGTTTCGGACATCTATTGGTAATGCTTTTTATACTGACAAAGAAATATACTTATATACTGTATAGGTGCGCTGATGCCTCAATTATTACCCCCTTTTATGGAATTAATATAAAGATGTTCTATACTAAACTTATGTTAATAAAATATTGGCTTATAGAATCCTTGCTTTAGAGATCTGGCAGTACATATATTTATGCGTTAAGATCATTTCGTGAAGTTGAATTTTCATTACGATCCGTGAAATATCGTTTTTGGTCAGGATTTTATGAACTGATCTGTGACTAGTACCCTTATGCCTACTTTATGCAGCGGGGAATAAGATCAAACTTTCTAAAACAAACATCTTGTGGTCTCTAGTCGATAGTTTTCCAACTCTACAGCATACATACATACATTTCAAACACTTTAATATAGTAGACAAGTAGCTAAGTAGAGTTAATACATATGTAGTTTACTGAATGTGGTTATCTAACCAAATATAGAACAGAGCTTGTATTAAATATAGTATGCAGTATATATATATACGAGAGATAAGTACATACATTGATACATGCGTACATAACAAATATGATGTATTTTCTGTATAGGCAACTAAACATCAAAATTGAAACATAGCATTCGTAATTTGTAAGTTACTTTAACTGCGGCTTCAGTATATTCATTTGTATTGTATTGATACATATACATATACACAAACATACATATACACATACACATACACATTGGTATGGTATGCATATGTATGTGTGATATAATTGCATATGTATAATGTAGACCGATATAAAGATCATTTGAAGTGGCATTAATATTGTTGTTTGTTGGTTTTGTAGCTGTAGTTGTAACTGTTGTTGTTGAGATTGTATATTTTTGGTTATTGTTATTGTTATTGTTGTAGTTGTTGCTGTTGTTGTTGTCAAGCTAATCTATGTTTGAATGTTGTTGGTATTGTTTACCATATATAGTATGTATGGGGTACATAACACTATGCATGTAGAAATTACTCACAAATATTTATGATGTATATTATATAAGTATTACTTACTGAATTCTGCAAAGCATAATTGGAAGGTAATTACATATTAAAATTTTACTTTAAACATCAACATTAAAAGGGGGTGGAGGGGGGTTAACATTTAATCGAATTTATATAGAGAACAAAGTATGAAGAATACGAATATGAGCGACGACGATATGTATAACTGATATATAACTGAATCTGATTAACTGAGTTCGTTTGATTTGATTTGACTGACTTGACTGACTGATTGACTGATTGACTGATTGATTGATTGATTGATTGATTGATATTGGTCTTGCATCTTGATGATTGAACATTCAATTAATGTGTTCTGAATCTGATTCATGTACGAAAATGGAATGCAAGTGAGTTAATCGATATTTCTATTAATTTTTTGATATTTTTTTTTTTTTTAGATTGATTTTTGAGTTTGATTTTGGGATTGAGCATAAGTTTGAGATTGAGCGGTGATTCTTCCATATATATTCATTTTTTCTGTTTTTCTGTATTTCAATTACAAATTCAAATTGACACTGAACACAGGACTCACAGGACTTTCTCATTGTTATTCCTCAAATGGAATAACACAGTTTTGATTTTGGGAATGACGCAGCTACAGCCACATTTATAGTTAGTAGGACAATCAAAATTTGACGAAAAAACAAGTTGCCGTTCTTAAGTTATGTATTTACGATAGACTTATTATCAATTGAAAAACTTGATCATTTTCTATTGTTGTTGTATTATAATATTTACTAGTATTGTGTGCAATGTACCGTGATGTCATGTAATTGTTATTATGTTATGTTTCATCAAATTCAATGCATATAGAAATAGCAATATAATAAAAGAAATACAAATAAGTTCTCCATGCTCTAGTCTTTCCTTTTTTTTTTTTGTTTTTTTCAAAATTATATATTACCATTACTCATGCGAACATTTTAATACATGTGGTTGGTATTTGCTAATTTGTAAACACAAAAAGAAGTGGGTGTGGCAATGGGAAATGTTTGGTCAGGGGTTAGGGGGTCGGGTGTCGGGTGTCGGATGTCGGAGGTCGTAGGACGAAGGACGAGGTTGGTCTTTGGGGGCAGGTTAGGTAGTGGCAAACCAAATAAATTATAGTGCTGTGCATGCAACTGGTATTAAAAGCGCATGAAAGGATTGGATGACAACCCAATTATAAGAATATAGTCGGATTCAGAAGTTTCGAGACTCAAACTGAGACTCAAACTGAATTTGATGTAAGAGTTGTTGTATGAACGAGAACATATAATGATAATTTAGCCGTGATCATCGATAGATCAAATGAGTTCTTCACTCTTACCATCTGCCACTTCATAGATTGGTATACAAAGGACTCTTTATACAGTGAGAAGTGGGGCGGAGGGGGAGTTTGATGAGGCGATGAGCTGGATATGATTTTGCATATGCATGTAGTATTTACAATGTTAAACGCCCTGATTTATCCACTGATGGGTATGTTGTTGTTGGTTTCTGGAGTTGAGTGATAATGATAATAAAATAGTACATGTTCTGGGCTTATAAAGGGTTCTCTTTATTGTTGTCATGAGCTTAAATCCAATTATAATGGCACGAAACAGACTAATGGGACATACGGAATAAGATTATGACGGAAAATGACGTTAAGAGTAGCACTCGAAATATTCTAATTTCGTTTATCAAAAATATATACTATGCAAGAAACACAATTAAAGAAGTACTTAAAAAAACATGAACCGAGTTTTACACTTTGGTTCTCAATTTGTGTGTACAGTTGCGCTTGGTTTCGTTAGCTGCATGCATGCTAACGATAACGATTACGATAACGATAACACACAAAAATGCGACAACAAAGTGCAACGCTCTCTTCTGTTGGCATTCTCTCTGGAAGCTACGGGCAACTTTGTGGTTTAAGAACAGACAGAGAACACACAAACAAACAACTGCAATGAGGTGGTGTTGGGCTCTACGCTGGAGTTTACTGGAGTAGGGGTGGTTAAATGTGGGTGAGGGGTTGCGGGTTGCGGGAGGTGGATGGTGGGAGGGGCGGGGGAGAAGTATCTAGGGTTATTTAAATGATGCGATAGGTTGGTATTGGGTTCATAACAGTGAGCGGGGGACGATGGCAACGTTAAACAATAACGATGACGACCATCAATAACATCTGCAAGAGAAAGATACAATTGCACTCACTCTCACCTGCACTTCCAAAGCATGGTAAGCTACTATAAGTCCTAAAAGAATCACAGTCGAAACAGATATTAAGGTTTTTAACGCTGTCGAGTAGAACGATGCCTGCAACAAGAAACAAATACACAGAAAATACACAGATTTATTAATATCGATCGTTCAAATCACCTAACTCTTTATTATCGAATATTCGAGTATATTTGTAACGATCAACTTTCAATCGTTACAATCACTTCGCTCGTTACTTTATTTTGATTTGTGACAGATTTGAAGTAAATGAGAGCAATTCGAATCTATAAGTATGATCGATAAGTATCGAATCTGTAATCGTTACAATCGCTACACTTTATAGTCTATCTTTTTTGAAAGTTTTGAAATAAATGAGCGAGTCAAATCTGATAGTAACGATCGATAGTCAATCGTTAGAACCGTTTTAAATTTTAATCTATTTAGATTTATCACAGTCTTAAATTAACTCAGCGATTCGAATCTATTAATTACGATCAACATTCACTCGCTTCGATCGCAGCTCTCATTATTCTAATTCGATTTATGCAAGTATTGAAGTAAATAAGGGCGATTCGAATCTATTAGTAACGATAAGTATGATCGATAAGTATTGAATCTATAATCGTTACAATCGCTACACTTTATAGTCTATCTTTTTTGAAAGTTGTGAAGTAAATGAGCGAGGTAAATCTTATATTAACGATCAATAGTTAATCGTTAGAACCGCTTTTATCTTTAATCTATTTGGAATTATCACAGTCATAAATTAAATCAGAGATTCAAATCTATTAATATCGATCATCATTTAATCGTTATAGCCGCTTTACTCGCTATTTTATTTAGATTTGTAAATGTTTTGAAGTAAATGAGAGCGATTCGTATCTATGAGTAACGATCAATATTCACTCGTTAGCACTTCTTCATTTTTCTATTCTATTTAGATTTATGCAAGTTTTGAAGTATCTATAGGTAACGATCAATATTCACTCGTTACAATCGCAGCTCTTGTTATTGTATTTTGATTTATAAAAATTCTGAAGTAAATGAGAGCGACTCGGAGCTACTAGTAACGATCAATATTCAATCGTTAGAATTTCTTCATATTTTTATTCTATTTCGATTTAGGAAAGTTTTGAAACAAGTGAGAGCGATTCAAATCTATTTGTAACGATCAACATTCACTCGTTATAATCGCAGCTCTCGTTACTCGATTGCGATTTATGCAAGTCTTGAAGTAAATGAGAGTGATTCGAATCTATAAGTAACGATCAACATTCACTCGTTAGAATCGCAGCTCTCGTTACTCGATTGCGATTTAGGAAAGTATTGAAGTAAATAAGGGCGATTCGAATCTATAAATAACGAGCAATATTCAATCGTTAGCATCTCTTCATTTTTCTATCCCATTTGGATTTGTTTAAGTTTTGAAGTAAATGAGAGCGATTCAAATCTATTTGTAACGATCAACATTCACTCGTTACAGACGCTCTCGTTATTCTATTTCGATTTGTGATAGCTTTGAAGTAAATGAGAGCGATTCCGATCTACGATGAATCGAGTAACGAGAGCTGCGGTTATAACGATTCACTCGTTCTCGATTGCGATTTATGAAAGTGTTGAAGTAAGTGAGAGCGATTCGGATCTATAAGTAACGATGAACATTCACTCGTTACAATCGCAGCTCTCGTAACTCGATTGCGATTTATGAAAGTGTTGAAGTAAATGAGAGCGATTCAAATCAATTAGTAACGATCAATATTCACTCGTTACAAACGCTCTCGTTATTCTATATCGATTTGTGATAGTTTTGAAGTAAATGATAGCGATTCGGATCTATAAGTAACGATCAACATTCACTCGTTACAATCGCAGCTCTCGTTACTCGATTGCGATTTATGAAAGTGTTGAAGTTAGTGAGAGCGATTCGGATCTCTAAGTAACGATCAACTCGTTACAAACGCTCTCGTTATTCTATTTCGACTTATGCAAGTCTTGAAGTAAATGAGAGTGATTCGAATCTATAAGTAACGATGAACAATCACTCGTTACAATCGCAGCTCTCGTTATTCTATTTTGATTTGTAAAAGTTGTGAAGTAAATGAGAGTGATTCGAATCTATAAGTAACGATCAACATTCACTCGTTACAAACGCAGCTCTCGCTATCCGCCTGCTCGTATACTCGTATGTAACGAGTGGCACTCGCTACTGCTTACCTTCGTGTAGACGCCGGCACTGCTCAGTTCGTTTTCAATCACCATCACGATGATCCCGAACATACCCATGACGAGCGCGTAGTCGCTAATGCGTTTGCGCTTCTCGAATAAAGCTTTTCTCTTGCCCAGGCGATAGCCCACATTGGGTTTGTGTTTGGCCGAGTTTGTAGATGGCTTCCTGGACGTATTGCCGCCAGTAAGCGCGCGTTCTTCCATATACCTGCAATAGAACAAGACGTGTGCTCAATTCAATTAGCCTGCAGCGGCTGCTAAGTCAACACTCGTTGCCCAGTTCAAGTGCCTACAACAACTACATAGTACTACTTACATATAAGGCAACAACAACAACTTGCTAGTCGGATATCTACATAAGTATGACAGATATATAACCATCTAGAGCGAAATGTATCTGACGGCATTGCTTAATAAATCTTCAACTAAATGGATGTCAGGTTTGTGTTCGTTTGTGTATCGTTTTTGTATATTTTTGTTTCGGTTTTTGTTGTTGTTGTTGTTGTTTTCTGCTGCCTCATGAAAATGTGTCACATCAATTTTATATCCAAAATATACAAGCAGAGAGATGTGCGTTGATATTTTGCTGAGAATCGAAAACAGAAACAGAAACTTCCCGTGCCATCCACATCTTCCCTTGGAACGTACCAAATTGCTGAACTGTGCCAAATTGAACGTTATTACAAAAATATTGTACTTTGAAGGCACTTAAAACAGATTTATGCATTCAACTGGACAATGTAGAAATTCTTTGGCCTCACTATATTGACTTTACAATACATAATACTATGTATTAAATTGAATGGTCATCACAAACTCAATTGATTGCCCTTTATCCACGCCCAGTTTGCGAAACTTTATGTATATTAAATTTGGGATTTGTTGGGATTAGTTTTTGGCTATCTCTCAGTTTGTGGTGAAGAGGGCAATACTTATGTAATGACATTTATAAGCTGACCTTCTGGCGCTGACAGCTAATTATGGCCCATGGCAATTAGTCAAATTTTTTGTTGGCATTTTGGTTTGTTCGGGGTGGGAGGTGGGGATTTTGGTTTTAGGGCCTAGTTAGTTAGTTGCTGGTCTATTCTAAGGCATTATCTAAATTGTATATATGTATGTGTCTGTGTGTGGCTGGCTGTGTGTATGTTTTCAGCTTGTTTTTAAGGCACTTTCGTCGGTTGTGGTTGTGGTTGGGGGGCACATGAATTGGTAATGAATGTGGCTTACACAGTTGTAGTTCTTGATTATTGATTACATTACGCTAAGCGAAATGCGCTGCTGCGTTTTTAGGGACAGATGACGGATTGGCGATTGGTATACATACATTTCATACCTAGGGTAGTCTGAGTGGATACCCACAAGTGCCTCGGCCGCTTCTTCGTTGCATCCAGATGAGATCTGTTCCCGGTTCGCAATGGAAGGTGTTTTCATCGAGCCAGGAATTGAAAGTGTCGACGCTGGCTTGCGGAGCTAAAACACAAAAATATCATTGGCTTAGTATAACCTAGTATAACAACATTAGATCAAATATTCACAAAATCCACTAAGTGGCAGCATTTTGCAGGTGGCTTGGAGTTTTTTTTTTTGGGTGTTCGTGTTTTGTCTTTGTGCGTGTGTGTGTGTGTGTGTGTTTGTGTGTGCTACGTCCAAAACATTTGTGAATTATCAGCTAGAATACATTACCATCATCATAATCATACCAGCATACAGTATATGTAGTTAATTCAACCACAAATCAGGCAACATAACAAGTGAGATGACTAATCTTAGGTACTAAGTGGTTCGTGTGCAATTTCTAGAGTGTTGGGTATTAGAATTGTTATTCAAATGTTTACCAATTGTTGGCTTAAAGGTTTCCTTTATTTAGAACAGCTATTGTTTATAACACAAGTAGAAAAGACTTTGATTCAGTTTTATTCGAGTTCATTTTAGCAGTCACAGTTGTCCACCTGATTAACTTATATTTTAACTTTTTTAAAGGCAGTACTTAAAGCCAGAGACGCTTTTTCGACCATATAAAACCCTATAAGACATATACATGTACATATATCCCCGATCAGCATCAATAGCCGAGTCGAGCTATTCGTCTTATCCGTCTGATTTCAGGAACTACAAAAGTTAGAGAAACCAAATTTGGAATGTGAGCACGTTATACCATATAATTCAAATTCCCCTAATCATCCCTGCTCATCCCTGCAATTCAATTAGGGTAATTTTGATGAGTTCTAGCATGCATGATTCTGAAGTCACTCTTAGGGCTACATTTTTCAATGTCTACATATAATCTCGCATAGCTTTTTCTTAGATAAAGTTATCTGTTTCGTAAAGTGCCCCAAGTAATTTCAATTTTTCAATCGATTAATAAGTTTTTGTATTACGTTGAAATGTGAATGGCGAAAATGTTCGAATTGTGGCAACTCTGTTGTGCAAAACAGCTGATTTTTGTTGAAAGGTGGCAACATCAGCAGAGGAAGTAAAAGATCTTGTTGCGTTTGTTAAATAAAGCCAAACAGATGATTCTGGAGTGTATAAATCCTTCTAAAAGTGTGGATAAATTGCACGGTTTAAAGTTAAAGCTGTTTATACTCTGTTCCAGAAGGGACAAAGAGTATATTGGGTTTGCGAAATGCCCGTCTGTTCGTATGAACTCAAATTTTTTCCACACCCTTGAAGCTAGAGCAAGCAAACTTGGTACACATCTTGGTGTATATCCTCAATTTATGAAGTGTCAAGATTCCCTTTTGGAGCTATTGATATAACGAAACGATATATCTGCCAGTTTATCTGCCAGTTTATCAGACACATAGCGTTTATTGAGACATTGAAGAATCGCCCCGTGATCTATTGCGCACATTTCAAACGATCGTAAAGACACTAGCTATTCAAGAAGAACTAGGCAGCAGCAGCGCAGCCACCACTTAAAGCGCTCTGCTTGCTTGCAATGCCGCTGAACTGCTTGAGGCGTGTGTCTGTATATGTTTGTGCGTAAACGAAGATGTGCTTAGCAATTTCAGATCTAAGTACCCAGCAGTCTTACTGGTTTACTCTCAGTTTTTCACCATGGACATATATTACCTTAATACGTGACTTTAATTGCAATTAAATCATTTTTAAGATCCTTTTAGCAAGAGCCCGCATCCATGCTCACTTATATTTGAAAATTTGAACAAAGACTTGCATACATATCAAATATGAGGTTGATTTCCTGTGCAATAAAAACATTTTTCTCCGGCTTAAAAAATAAAACTTACAACTAAAGTTTAATTTTCCTAAAAATTAAAGCTTAATTTGTTAAGGTAAGGTAAGAAATTATTCTGTATGTTAGTACGAGCCCTATATACTATTTATAAACATGATAGTATATAAAATATTTAGTAGTATCTAAGTAAAATCCAACAATTTAGCAAAATTTAGACAGAACATACATTTTTGGAAATGGATTCCCAATTTATCGACCTACGTCTTAGTAATATGAAATATTTAACAAAATTATAGATAGAACATACATATTTTGAAATGGATTGCAAATTTATTGTCCTACATCCTAATAATATGAAATATTTATAGGTTTAAGCTCTCTCTCTCTCTCTCTCTCTGACAGCAATCCAGATGATGCTTCATCAAGTAATGTAATGCAAATTGATGATGACACAAATGTATGCATAGTGTATGTATTTTCCTATATTTCATATTGGAAGTTCAGCTACCTTCAAGCCAGGGCTGCACACATGCACACACACATGTATAAACAGTGGCGGGTACTGCGAGATTCAAACCCCACCTGAACATTAAAATATTTCACACAGCCCTAAACGGTAAAAGCTGACCTTTTTTATACCATAGCAGAGGGCATTATTATTCTGTCTCGAACTGTGTAATGCACTGAAGGAGACATTTCCGACCCAACAAAGTATATATATTCGGAGTCAGCATTAATAGCCGAGTCTATATAGCGATATCCGTTTGTCTGTCTGTTTCTATGCGAACTAGTCTCTCAGTTTCAAACCTATCGTAATGAAACTTTGCACAGACCCTTCTTTTAGCTGCAGGCAGTAAATATGTCAGAGTTCGCCGGATCGGACTACTATAACATATAGTTGCCATATGAATGATAGGTCGACAACTATGTTATTGTATGAACAACTTTTTTGTTTATAAAGGTATCCTTACCAAACTTAACCAAACCGAGTCTCTAGAGAGCTATATGATAATTTGACCAAATTTTGTCAAAATCAGATAACTATATCATATAGCTGTCATAGGAACAATCGGGTGAAAAATGAGTTTTTGCATGAAAAACTATTTGTATTACATGCAAACTAAGTGGGAGCTGTATTTTACTTCATATAGTTTCCTTTAATGTTATCAAAATAGAACCACATAGCTCCCATAGGAGCAATCAGGCGAAAATTGAGATTTCTATAAAAACATAGCTTCGGCACTCCGAAGATAGCCATTCTTTCCTGTTTATATGATTATTTTTGTTATCTTTTATGAGTTACCAGAATGATCTGTATATTCAGATTTTATGTACGCACATATCTTCATTTAAATCGCTTGATCTTATAGTAATTGAGTTGAGTGAAAAGTATATATTTTTGTGAATTTGATTCAAGAGCTTTGTTTAAAACATTCTTGGCGATTTGTTTTTAGAATTAACCCAAAATGATTGCCAGAATATCGTTGGAGCTCAGCTTTATAGTAGATTTTATCTGGATTTCAGCGCTGACAGCTAAGCTGCAGCTAGCAAAAGGATGCTTTGTCGAAGGATTTGCAAGATGCATTGAGACAAATAACAAAAGCTTTGTCATGGAAAGGAAAACTACCTCATTTATTTGCTTAAGACTGTACTTAGACGTTGTAGCTAGTTCCCCCAAGCCTCTGCAGCTCTTCCCTATAAGCGAAATGCAACATTAACAGCTTGAAGCAACTAAGTAAACCTCATTGCTTTTGTTACTTTGGGGCTACTGCCAAAAAATGCTGCGTACGCCACTGTCTGTGTGAGTGTGTGTGTGTTTGTGTGTGTGTGTGAGCATATGTACATTTGGCCCAGTCATCATAATTGGCTCAATTGAAGCCACAGCAGCATCAGGCCCCATAATCCTTTTTGCCAACCACAATCTCATAACTCGAACCCAGCTTTGGCTCCTTGTTGTGCCACGCCCACATGGACAGCATTCAAAGGACATGAAATGGGAAGCTGTTGTTGCTGCTGCTGCCTCTGCCTCTGCCGCTTGCCGTGTTCGAGTGGGCCAAAGTGAAAGTGACGTCATCAACATTACATACTCAAATATGTATAGTAAAATCATCTGGCTTTCTTGTCATTTGGCGCTCTAAATCCAATTATTTGGACGCCCAAGTTACTCAAAATGAAACCGGAATTGAAAGCGCACATACAGAAATTTCCTGTTGTGTGTGTGTATGTTTCTGTGTGTGTGTGAATGTGACTACTGTGGGTATTTCTTGCCCTTTTTCTGAATCAGAAAATACTAAAATACTGACTGGCACATAAAAGGCGCACAAGTGCGGCGAAAGGAAGGAGCGGTAAGCAGCAAATACGACGAAGTAAGTATGTAAAGATTTTCTGTGTGCAAAAGGGAAAAACGCTAAAACACTAAAAAAAAAAACATAATAATAAAAGTAGAAAGAAAACCAAAAGCGAAGATAAAAAATGAAAGTACGCACACACACACACAGACAGACGCACACACAGACACACACACAAGCAGCACTTTGCTCTTCATATTTAAATGAAAACTAAAGATAAGTAATCTTAACTTGGGTGCGGTTTTCTCTGCTTCTTCTTTGCTGTATGGCATAAGCACGAGCTACGTCTAGCTTAACTAACTAAGTAAGTAAGCTCTAAACTTCACGCACACATTCACACACACACACACACACACACACACACACGCACATACACACGAGTAGTGCTCAAAATATGCCTGGTACTTACAACAAATTTTCTTTAAATTGAGCATAATGTGAACTGACTAACTGAAAAACAGAACACACACAGACAAGCACACTCATTGCCGTTAAATCCAAATATTTGTTTATAAAATCCTTCATAACCTCACACACACAGACACAGACACCCCTACCTCCCCCCGCGCCGCACGTGCTTGTGTGCTGATGCTTGAGCTTTGCTCTCGCTCTTTACTTAGTTGTCGTCGCCCCTACTTCGTGCTTATTTGTCTCTGTAACTGTTAACAGTCTATCTGCATAGTATATGCACACATCTATGTATGTAAATGTAGATGAAGGTGTATGTGTGTGCGTACTTATGTTCTCTTGTGTACTTTCATATGAGTGGCAAATGCCGTCTCTCAATTGAGGCCTTAATCAGTTTGGCTTTCGCATTTTGTGCGCGCCCTAATGAAAATGCTCACAAAGCTGGCCCCGAGTAAGTGGAATTGGTTTAATGCTAAGTAGATTTTCTTTAATGTGTAGCTGATGCTTCGCTTATTGTTGTTGTTGTTATTGTTGTTGTTTATGCGAATGAGCGTTGCAAGCAAAGCTGAGCAAACTTTGACTTTGAGTTAAGCTCAGTTGAGTTGAGTTTAAATGGAAGAGTAAAGCTCGAAGCTCAATGTTGTGACAGGCCTAGCTGATGTTGTTGTTGTTGTTGCTGTTATGCTGCCGCTCTCTCTCACTCGCACTCTCTTGCTTGTCGTATATGTAGCTGATCAGGTGGCTAAGTATGTGCGTGTGTGTGTGTAAGTGAGTATCTGTTGTTGCCACGCCCCAAAACAACATTAAACTTGAATGTTGAAAACAACAAAAACAGCTGCTGCCGCTGTTGAGTTGTTTGTCATTGTTGTTATTGTTTTGAACAGTTGCGTGTCTCACACACACACACGCACACATTGGGCCACACGCAATGGCGCAAAAGAGGGAAGCAGCAGCAGGACGGGGGCGTTATCAATGGCGGCAACGGCGACACAGATCCTGCTACTGTCTACATATGCAGAAAAGCCAAGAGCTGCCAATAACACACAGCACACACTTGCGTGTGTGTGTCTGCGTGTGCGTGTGTGTGTGTGTGATGTTGTGTGTCCAACATAAAACAAAACAAATTGCGCATATTCTGGAACATCTAATGCCAATGATGTTAATTGGATTTCTTAATTAAGTTGAAAAGCAAAACGACAACGGAAACGCTACAAAACGAGCCAACAACAAAAATAACAACAACAACAACAACAAATTATGAGGCCCTCCTTCAACTAAAACACAAAATATAATCAAATATGTTGCGTACCAACTAAAAAACCTGCTTGCCTGCAGATGTTGCGCTCCTCACCGCACCGCTCCTCTCCTCGTTATACTTATATACTACATTCAAATACCGAATATTTATTATACCCAGAACTGTCCATAAAATATATGTAGCATACTTATTGGGGCACAGCAGATTGAAATTTCAGTTCTCTTCAGTTGCTCCTGCACTTCATGTTGAAATGCTGCTGCTCTTCCTCTTACAGAGCATCCTTGATTGTTGTTTTCTAAATAATGTTGTTTTGAAATAATTTAGATTTCCACAAGCATTGCCTTGAGTTGAACAACAAATCTAATGCCCATTAGACGGCTCTGTCGAAGTTTCTGCTTAGAAGCCTAAGCTTTTGGTTGTTCTAGTTATTTTTTGTTAGTTGGTCGCCTAATTAAGTACTAATTGCCTAAGCACTTTAAGTGCAATCAACTAATGACTGGCATATAACAGATATCATAGTCATTGACTAGAGTAAGTAATTATTTGCATGCACCACTGCAATTGAGCTCTTGGCAGACAGTCAAGCCGACTGACAGATAGACAGATAGACAGACAGGCAGGCAGGCAGGCTAGCAGACTGACGGGATCAACACTTGGCATCTTCTCAAAAGGTGAAAATGGTTATCCTTGGCATTAACTAACACAGTTGCGCGTGTTATACATGAAAATGTCTCTCTCATTTGGATTATGGGTCCCGCAGTGGCGTTGCCACGCCCCTTTTTTGTTGTATGTGTGTGTGTGTTTCTCACCTACTTTCTCACCTCCCAGAAATTAACATACTCATTGTGAGACCTTTTACGAGCGTCGGCCGCACGGACACGCATACAACACATTAGAGGCACTGGCCACACACAGGACACACACAAACACACACAGCACACACACACAGAACTCGCATGTGCTTGTACTCGAAGGAAATTGGTGGAAATTATCGAGTTTCCTATACAAAACGCGTCTAACACGCAAAACTGAGCCCACACAGTCCTTGCTGGAACTGTTGTTGTTGCTGGAGTTGTGTTTGTTGTTGGAGTTGAAGTTACTGCCTATTGCTTTAACGACAGCGATTAGATTTGGGTGCGGGTCCCTGCTCGGGCGCCATGTTTCCCCTCAAACGTATCCTGCCAACACAGTGTGCTGCACATGATTTTCATCCTTGCCTTCATTTTCGTTTGCGTTGCCTAATAAATTTAGCGAAATCAACGTTTAGTTGTGGCTTAGGTTTCTGGGGCTTGGGGTTTGGGGTTTAGGGGCTTATTATTCCTGCCTTTCATTTCTCTTTTTATTTTGGTCTCGAGTGCAGGAAATTCATAATGAAGTGTTCGCTTTGTTGAAGCTTAATTAGGCGTATAAGTAATATTTTCAGTTTGTCAACAGCTAACGGCAGTATTACAGTATGTGTATGTATGTGTGTGTGTATGTGTGTGTGTGTGTTTGTGGGAGAGTTAAAAAACTTTGAATTAGTAAATTAGTTCATCCTGAGTGCACAATTCGGTCAGTCAGTGTAAAATCGCATGTGGCAAGGCATTGCGGCAGGATAATCAAGTCAAACACATAAACTCATTGTTTGGGGCGTCGCACACTTCACTTATCGCTTTTATCGGGCCATGTTGTCAATTCAATGGGCGGGGGCATGCAACAACAATGTGATTATTATTAGTAGTACTACTAGCTTGATGAACATCAGCTATATGGTGAGCTTTTGTGAGCGTGCCAAAGCGGCGCATTCAATAAATAATGATAACTTGACAATGACAAGAATATTCTTAGCCCCAGCCAGGCTTCTGGCCTAATGCAGCCAAGACATAAGTCAAATGGTCGAGACTTTAGTATGCTTTGTCATTGTCGTGTGGCTTTTTGGGCCACAGTCGACTCAACTGCAGGTTGTTATGATCGAAAATCAATATGGAACTAACCCCATTCATTGTCTGCTGATGGTGCCATGCAAGTGTAAAGCAGCCAAGACATGTGCCACTTGGCTTGAACCACCGAGACACTGAACCACCAAACCACTTACAATTTCAATTTATTGCAATGCTGCCTTTTTTGATTTCAAATAAATAAAATATGCTCGTTGGCGCGTTGACGTTTCACGTTATGACGCCTCTGACGTATTCAGGTCCTCATCAGGACACTGCGGATCTGCGGATGATGATGTTGATAATGATAATGCTAATGATGATGATGATGATGGTTCAAGTTTACTTAACTTGACTTTTGTGTGCTCATTGCTGTTGCAACTTGTTGTAAAGTACGGGCGTTTTCATTATAATTTCCATGCAAACTCGCAACTCAAATATTTGTAACCACACACACACCCACAAAAGGACATGTGACCATTAAGCAAACAACATCAATGCGCAGCTTATGGAGCTATAAACGAGGTGTGCGTGTGCGTGTGTGTGTGTGTGTGTTCTGCACAGGTCAACGCTAAGCAAATAATTAATAAACAATAGCCC
Source organism: Hirtodrosophila histrioides (assembly GCA_037075165.1). Taxonomy (NCBI): domain Eukaryota; kingdom Metazoa; phylum Arthropoda; class Insecta; order Diptera; family Drosophilidae; genus Hirtodrosophila; species Hirtodrosophila histrioides. The sequence continues at coordinate 256,922 of JBAMCL010000270.1, forward strand.
AAAGGCAGAGACAAACGATATGCGACCATTAACTCGTCCTTGACTCGACTATATTCATTTTTGTTAACGCAAAAAGGTGCACAAGCCTAACAGGCCCCCTCCTAACAACCTAACCCGCCTGGGCGTCTCACCCAAGTCATGCCACTTTTGGTAATTGTAAAGGCCGTTGCTTTTACCTGTTTACTTGTTCCAGCTGGCCGCGCACTCTTGCTCAATTAACTGAACAGGTACACGGCAAGGAACACGTCGAATTTGAGTTTGCGTCAACTGATTGTCAACAGTTTGGGTACGATAGGAAAGGAGGGCAGCTTGTACTCGAGTGTTCATCAAGTGTTGCCACAGCTAACCAATTTGTGTGGCAACTTTGTTTCAATAACAATTACAATAATTTGCGGGGGCAGGAAGCGGCAGGCGACTAAAATGAATCATTATTCGATCGACATCAAATCACACTTCAGTTCGGAATTTGGCTTAAATTGAGCATGCGGTCAGGGCCACGTGCGTTCCACAACAACAACTCGATACACACTCGTCTGTGTGTGTGTATGGTGTGTGTGTGTGTGTGTGTGTGTGTGTGTGTACGTGTGTATGGAAACTTGTTTGGCCCAAGAATATCAAAAAACGTTTAGATGGCTCGTGACTATGAGAATGACAATGAATATGAGGGTCTATGATGGGGTGTGTGTGTGTGTGTGTGTTTGGGGTGTGTGTGTGCGGTGTGAGTATGTGTGGCAAATAGTTGGACACGTGCACAATGCATACGTGGAGAGTCCATTTGCTTTAAACGAAGCGTATGTAGATTAGTTGCCATCCAAGGAAGAAAATCACAATCTGGGAAGGGTTTTTTTTCAGGAGCTGCGCAAGAGTTTATAAACTTGAAATCAATATGCATTCACACAAGCCAACTGAGCTGAATAAATATGGCAAGTCTTATCTGTTTCTGTCTGACTTGATGACCAATTTCAACTTTTGCATCAAAAAACAAAAAAAAAAGGAGGAAAACAAGTAGCTTTCAACTGAAAACATCTCCACGATAACAATAGTTTTTATCGTTGTCTCGACAGTTGCTATCCGGTTTCAAATTGAAACTAGACAGAACATGTCCAAAGTTCCCGACTGCATTATACTCTCTCTCTCACCAACATGTGTACAAAGTTTGCTGGCTCTAGCTTCAAGGGAGCAGCCAAAAAAAGGAGTTTCATCAAATTTTCCTTACAAATTTACCCCGCATAACTAAGGATGTTAACAATTAATCGATATTGATGAAAAATCAAAAGGTTTCGATACTATCTCAATTATTCAAGCCTTTATGATTGATTTATTTCGTAGTCACAACGCTACAATCAAAAGGACCTTCAGCTGATTTGAGCTGATGACTAAAATCAGTTGAAGCTAAAACCAAAGGTGAATTACACAAATTCGATAATAACAGCTGAAACTTTGGTTATTTTCTGTTTCCAATTTCAACAATAAAACGAATTGATTTTATAAAAATACAAATCAATTTGCAGCAAGAGCTTTGTGCGATTTTTGCTTGAATGAATCATGCAATTTCCTGTTCACCTGATGACTCGCCTCTGCCCCTCGACAATTGGGGCAAAACAAAACGATTAATTAAAATGTAATTAAATATACATTTTTATTAATAGACAAATTCGATATTCTGCAGCAGAAGCTACCCGCTTCTGTAAAGGGAAAGAAGGGGGCCAAAGTTGGACTCCTGTCTCGCCAAAATTTGCAAACTTTTCTTAAACATGTCACAACTGGAGTTGCAGAATGTAAATCAGGCATTAGACGACATCTATACATCTTACAAGGACACTCTTATATCTGGAGAAGCAGTTAACAGAATGCTGCTTTTCATTTCGAAAATGAGCATAGTTTTTGAAAATGTTTGGTATAAACATGTAAGAATGCTCCCGACTACGAAACTCCCTGTACCCAGGTCTCAATCTTAAGTGGCGGCTGTGCTTCTGAATTTACTGTCATGAATAACTTCCTTGTCTATTATCCGATCAATTTGAAATTTGAACAGTAGATCAGGAGTGACTGAAGTATTGTATATGTCAAATCTCAAAGCTATATCTTTAAAATTGTTGGTATAAAATGGTTTTATGGAATTGCGGGGGAACGGGGGGAGATATCTGATATTGGAAGCAAACTTGATCTGCATACGATGTACAGGAACCAGGATCTAGGACAGACAGACGGATATAGCCAAATCAAAATCTCTTTTAATACTGATCAAGAATATATATACTTTATAGGCTCGGAGATGTCTCCTTCTGCCTGTTACATACATTTGCACAGATTGTGTACCCCCTTTTCACTCATATTATAGGTACAGGGAGTAAAAAACTACTAAAAAGATATTATTGTTATTATTAATAAAAGTTAGATAGAATTTAAAAAACTACATCAATTCTAAGTCATTTCCTATTTTGATGGCAGTCAAACGTTTAAGGATGCGACAAAAGCAAGAATTGCAAAACAAAATGCTCTCCCGAGAGAGGATGTAAAGGCCAGAGAGAGCTAGAGCTAGTCAGCAAATGATTCAAGGAAGTGCGAGATGAAAGGGGGGCAATAAGGACACTAATTGATTGTTGTCATGTTGCAATTCCAGGTGCACAATTGACCAGCTGGTATTTCCACAATTCATCTGACATTCTGCACAATTGCAGCTGGCTGGGACAATTGGCATCTGACATTACTTGAATGCGAAATGGATTTCACAATTAAAAGGCTACAAGGAAAACTACTTACTCAGTGCTGTTAATGTGCTGTCAGAGAGAGAGGGAGAGAGTTACATTTGAGGGGGGCTTAAGATGGGTGCCCTTTGGAGACTTTGAGTATCTTAATTGCTATCAGGTTGCTGAGTTCTTGGGCCAACTAATTGAAGTCTAGCTAACAGTTTGACAACCATGATTGATTACCACTATCCCGATAGTAATTCAATATCAAACAATTTCACAATATCATTATAATTACTTATAATAGGGCATTGTTCTCCGCGTGCATTTTGCCGCGGGTCATTACACCCAAAGGGTCAAGAGAGCAGAATCTAATTGAAAACACGCCTTCTCTTCTAGATCTTTGCTTTCAAGTACAATCAAATACCAACACTTTGATAGGTTTAAAAGAATGTTCCAAAATAGGACTTTTACGGAGTCAAAACAATAGCTTTCAGGATGCCATTATAACTAACTTATGCCTCCTGAAAACTAGTGTTTTTGACTCTGTACAGCTCCTATTTTGGAACATTCTCTTAAAGTTATCAAAGTGTTGGTATTTGATTGTACTTAAATTTAAGATCTAGAAGATTGGTGTTTATTTTGTTATTTAGTTCTTACAAACGATTAAGCATTATGCATTTTAAGGATGTATTTTTACTGCTGAATAGATATTTTTCTTCCCAAGATCAACTTATTAGCTTTCTGTACTAAAATATAGCAGCTGTTTTTAAAAAGGGTTTTATAATTTGATCACGAAATGTTTAACGCTTTGAAGAAGACGTTTCCAACCCCACAAAGTATATATATTCTCAATCAGTATCAATAACCGAGTGAATCTAGCGAGCTCCGTCTATTTCTGTCTGTCAGTAACTCAGATTTGGAGTTGTATTAATAATATTTGAAACCTATGCTTCTTTATTTTGTCTATATAACATAAAGCTGATATGGAAACAATCGGAGAAAACATATGTCACTAAACACACATTCTAGAAAGTTATATGAAAAAGATTGTTGTTCTCAAAGTTCTCTAAAGCAAACTACGCAATTCTAAGCACTTTTAGGTAATTGAAATATAAGTTTGAGTAGAGTACTATTTCCTTAAGCTAGTGTGAAATGAACAGAATGAAACTATGTCTATGTGAACTAAGATATTATATACAGCTATTAACGTTATGCAAAGGATTTTGAGGTAATAATTTGAAGTTAAAAGTTATTAATATAAGGAGAAATAAGATAAAATAGAAAGATATACATAGATATTGGATAGGGAAAGTCTTGAAGCTTTGTTAGGGTTTGACTAGACTTGATTTAAATCGGACTACTGCTATATATGATATTTTTTATTTATGTATATTTATGAAGGTTGACAATAAGATTATTAAGCTGCGTTCTTGGACCGATAGCTTAGGGCTCATATATGATATTGTAGGAAGTATCGATAGAAATATAATAAACCACATTTCGCTCAAGGAAACTCAGCAATTTAAAACATTACTATAACTTATGTAAGTTGCTTAGATATGACCAAAATCGGATCAACGATAGTGCGATAGTTGAGTTTTTGTACGAACAACTTTCTTGTTTTCCAGGATATCCCAAACAAACTCAGCAAGTTCGAGCTTTGTTATAGTCTTTATATGCTGATCAAATATGGTGAAATTGCGAGGACTATAGTAACAATCAGTTGCAAATTGGGTTTCTGTATAAAAAACATTGGTGTTAAAGCTTAAGCATATCTTCAGCAGGTCGGAAAAAGTTATTTGTCTTAATCAACATAGCTGAGAGAGCTAAGACCTGTTAAAGCTAAAGCCAACTCTGCAGATCGTCGTCTTAATTAGGAATATACATACGTACTTTATACGTTGATTGTGGTTTCCATAGATTATCCTTAGCAACCATGCAGTGCTCTCAACAAAATGAACATGCTTTTGATGATGAAAGTAAAAGAAAAACGCAGCTGCTTACACGGATGTACTCCTTGGAAACTTGGAGCTTAAGAACATGCGATACTTGTTGAGTTTTCGCTCCTAATTAAAATGCATAATTAGAATGAATCAGAGTTGCTTCAACTGGATGTTTTCACCATAAGAGTTTTGATTACACATTGCATACTTTAAGGCGGCAACAGCAACAGAAATGAGAAATAAGAAAATATATACACACATATACATATAAGCAGTTGGCAACGGTGCGTATACGCAACGTGCAAAGGCTGAGCGTAACGCATACGCACCGTTGAAGCCCGCTTTTCCCCCCCGCACTTTAAAAAGTTTTTCACGATTCGCTGCTCATTTCGCCAGAGTTGTTGTTATCTATCATGCGTGCTTTTGTTTCCGCTCTTGTTGTTGTTGTTATATATAAGCCTTACATAACGCCCATATTGCGGTGCGTACTCCGCACCCCGCACTCCGGCACTCCGGCACTCAGGCTGATAGATGGGGCAAGTTGTTTCTCGTTGTGCTGTGCGGCTCTCTGCTTATCAAAAGGCAGCGAATTGCATAAGCTATTGGTAGGATGCTGTAGCAAACGTTCTACTTGCAACAGCAACAATCAGCCAGCCGGCTACAACAGAGTAACAGTGAACATGTGACAACAATCAGCGCCCTCCCGCCCCCCGCAAAACGGAGCGGAAATGTCAATCAACAAGCCGGAAACTGGCAACTGCCACCGAAACTGAAACCGGCTTGATGTAGCACATTTTTTTTTTTCAATTGCCTGACAGCCGGTTAGCCCCAAATATGAACTGTTTTGGGGGAACTCCAAACTGTTTACTTCTGAAACTCTGTATATGTATTGTACGAGTAGAAAGCTGTATAGAAACTATATAACCAATGCTTGTGTCGTAACAGGACACGCTCAAATTGGGCGGGGAGATAAATATTGTTCTACGAGTGTTTGCTACGTTTCTCATCCTATTTGGACAAAAAGGACGAAATGAAATAAAAAGAAAATTGTTAAAGCTATTTATTATTATTGTATGTAAATAGTTGGAGTTAGTATATATCAAATTGGAGTTTAGTATAGATAGTTTAGATTAGCGTACTTGTTTTGTATATGCTGGCTCGGTGTTGCGTCGCTGGTTTCGAGAGCGAGGGGTTGTGGGGGTAGCCCTTTGCCTTTGTTTTTGTTGTTTACGACATTTAAGCGGTTTAGCATTGGTAATAGTACATTCGTCCTATCGTTTCGGCTTTCATAGTGTTTTAGTATTGTTGTTGTTGTTGTTGTTATTGTTATTGTTGTTATTGTTGTTGTTATTTTAATTGTTCTGCTTACGCCTTTTGGAACAAGCTACAAATCGAAATAATTTTTTTGTGTTCTTCTTTCTTAAGCTTGGCACACAAACACACAAACAGCAAACATTTGTTAGGGCGACACACACACACAAACACACACATACAAACACACGCACACACACACACACACACGCACGCACACTAGCACACAAACAGACACAGAAACACGCGCACTCGAAAAAAATATTTGAAAAGAAAACAGATGAAATTTATTTCTTGGTTATAATTATTATTAAATGTTTATTGTAATTGTTGAAACTGTTATAATTGTTGTTAGCTGTTCCTGTTTATGTTTCTTAAGACGCTGCCAGAACTGTTCTATTATAACAATTTATTAAATGTTATTTTTGCTTATTTAGTATTATTTTTTTTTTAAATTTTATTATTTTTTTTTTTTGGGGATTTTTATTGTTTTATTGTAAGTACATTTGAAGTAAGTGTATATTTGAATGGAGCTCTGCGCTTGCTACGTCAGCCATGGGTGTAAACACAATACAGACTGAATCTTAACTGGCAACGAGGACGACGACGACGACACAACTTTTGTGGAGGACGCCCAACGACGATGTCGATGAGGACGATGACGACCAAGTTCGAATTAACTCGACCACAATACGAGCAGCGCGAAAAACGAAAAGGAAAACGAAAACGAAAACGAGCTCCCGAGGAGACCAATCGACTGAGCGACTGAGCGACTGGGCGACTGAGCGACTGAGCGACCGACTGTACGACGAAGCGACAGTAGCCGGGATACAGTATAAAGTATAGAGTGTACGGTATACGGCACACCAGGCACTCATTTGACGAACGGCCTGTTAAAATGAAAGTGAGCGCGCGCCCGGCACTGTTTTGGCCAGCAAAAGGACTTCGGCATCAATGTTGTTGTTGTTGTTGTGTTTTTTTTTTTGTTCTTTTTTGGTTATGTAGAGTATTGCGACGCCCCACGCCTGACTCTCAATGCTTGACGCCCGACTCTCGATGGCAAATAGCCCAGCTGGTTTTGGTATTCACTCTGCCCCATTATCAGCTGCTGCTGCTGCGGCGGCTGTCGCTGCAGTTTTTCGCTTGATTTGTGGCGCCGCCTGGTGATCACTCTTCATGGCGGCTGTGCTGCTGCAAAAATTCATTTATTTCGCTGCCTTTTTTGTTGTTTTTGGCATTCTTTGTCCTTTTGTATTCTTTTTTTTTTAGTGGCATTTTTTGACAATTATGAATTGGCGTTGTCAATTGTCATGTGTGTTTTGTGCTGCTCGTTGCTCTCGCCTAAACGTTTGCTCTCGCTCTCTGCGCGTGTCTCTCTCGCTTGTAAGCTCACGCGCTCGCTACCTCGCTCTCTTGCACTCGTTCTATGGCTTTGCTGTTGGCTGTAGCTGTCTCTGTTGCACGCACATAATTGTGCTTTTTTTTTTTGAGTGTGTGTGTGGACAACTGGCAACTGCCAACTGGGTACACGTACACTAACAGCAGCAGCAAAGGCAGTAAGAACAAAAGCAACAAGAGCGCCCACACCAAGAGCGCAGCCAGAATGCCGCCTGATAGCTCTTTGGCGTGCCAGCTGCTGTTGTTGTTGTTGTTGTTGTTACTGCTGCTATTGTTGTTTTAGCAGTAGCAGCAGCTGCTTTTGTATTTGTTGTATTTGTTGTTGTTGCTGGCTGACGCTTCCTTCTTTAACTGAACTTTGAGCTTTTGAACTTGATCTAAGCATAATTTGCGCCTGGCACGCGATACGAAAATCAAAATTGAACTTTATAAGTTAATCCTTTGCACAACTATAAACTAGTATACAGACAGCAGATGGTCTATATTTATATATATACATTATAGTACAACATACAGCATGTCCTGTTTGAAGTAAGAGAACAACAACAACAACACAAATGGAAATCAAATATATTTTTTTGTTTCTTATTTTCCTTTTTTGTTCGCAATGAGAGCGCCGGTTGGAGTCTCGTCTTTGCATTTGAGTTTTGCCCGTTACCCGTGTCCTTCGGTTGGTCCTGCGCATTGGGCAAGCGCCGATTTGCGTAAGGTGCCAGGCTCCGGCAACAACTACGGCTCCAGCTCTGGCACTGGCTCTGGCTCTGGCTCCTGGCTGGCTGCCGGGCCATAAACCCATGCCCAGCACCCACAACCGCACCCACAAGCCAACAACATACCACCCACCACCCACCACCCACACACACTCGCAACACCCACTTGCCACCGTCACACTGATTCTCAATCCAAAAGTTTCAGCTGCTGCGCGTTGCTTTGTCATCGACAATTGTCGTTGTCGTAGTCACGTTGTTCAGCAATATTTTTTAGTTGATCACATGTGTGTGTGCCACGTGTGTGTGTGTGTGTGTGTGAGTGTGTGCGTAACTCGTTTGGAATGCATCCTTTACGCTCCTGCGGCTCCTGCGGCTCGTGCTGCCTGCTGCTGACGATGATGAACTTGCAAATGGATTTGCGTAGCAACAACATGTGATGGATGTGGCAGAAAATCATCAACTCAAAGCCACCCAAGCGCACAGCTGACACACGCAACTCGAAGACCACCCCACTCCAATCCACCCCACACCCCACACCCAGCCCACCCACACATCTAACACGCTTACATGCCCATTGTCCTCCCACTTGACATATCCTTCAATTCGCTGCTACCTATCATTAGGCAACGTCTCACAATGTGCCTGCCTGCCTGCCTGCCTGCCTTTGAGCAGCCATTCAATTGTACACAAATTGTCAGCAGGACACTGCGAACGCATGAAAGGACACTGCATACAGGGGCATGCAAGCAGGACTTACTGCTAAAAGTGCCTCCTGCTGTTACGACCCAAATGCCACCACAGATAGAAACGTCAACGCAAACGACAGATAGTCAAAATGTTGTCATGTCAGATTTTGAATAAAACATTATAATGAAAACTTTATGCATTTGTCAGCCATTTGTAACGCTTGGGCAACCCAAGCGAACCCATATCGCCAGTTGACAGCTCTGCCAGCTGACAGTTGCATAGCCTCGATACTGGGATTGGCAGTCGGAATCTACTCGCTCTTGGGGGGGCTATGGTTGGGGGTTGGGGGTTGCTGGTTGGGGTTGGGAGGGTGTATAGGCCATCTTCGGCATGTCACATTGCACAATACAATCTGCAGTTGAATGGCTAAGCTATTTTAAGGATACATATGACACGGCAACGTGAAGTTCATATTAGTAATACATGAACGAGCTCATAATCCAAATTCCGCGATTCAACCGAAATCGTATGACGCACTTGCAATTCGTCTTATAAATTCTTAGTCAAATACAATAATTTATGTAATGCCCCCCCTCAATGCATATGTAACTGACATATGTTGACATCATCAGACATTTACAATTTTTCGTTTGTTTTTGACAGATTGAAAGGTTATCTGTCTATCGAGCTCTCCTCGAGCGTACCAAACCTACCCACGTCCTGTCAATTCTGGGAAGTCGCAAATGACGCAGAGTGACAATTCGAGCGAATACTCGTGTTCTGCTTGCGACATAATTACGCCGTTGTCTTTGGCTAAAAAATTCATGGAACAGTCATCAAGTGCATGTCGCAGGAGTGCGTCTTACGAAACTCATCCTACAGAGCAAGAAACAGGGAGAAAATAAAAATAGTTCTGATTGAGGGGGTTATATCTTGGCTTATCTCAAGTAGTCACAAAAACATGTTTGCCTCAATTGTAAGGCTGTTTTCTACAGGCTACGAACATTCGGCATGAATTTTGAGTCCTTAAAAGGAAGACTAACCTCAAAAACTATATTTGCTTGTAGGTCGGAATATTGAAAGAGTCAGTGCTTATTTTCATAAAGATTTATAACTGACTACTAGTAGCAGATAGACAAACAGACTGACTGACTGAATTGAATCAAACAGGAATACATACTTTATAGAGTCAGGGAAGACTACTTCTCCCTGTTACATTTTTAGTACCCCCTAACAATTTTATGGATAGCAGATGTAAAATATATGTTACCATATTTAGAATTGATACTATTGAAGCAGATATTTGAAGTTAATAATATCGGGGGAAGCCGCAAGTCGATAACCTCTAAGCAGGACTAACTAACTACTCGAGAGTCGGCAGAAAAATCGGAATTTTAATTTGATAGTGGTAAGGATAATCGTATAGCAGACTCGTCAGCTCATCGAAATGGTTAGTTATTCAAAATCGTGCTAAATAATGATTATATGTATATAGTTTAGTTTATAGTTTCCCATTTTATATAAAGTACAAGTATGTACCTAACTATTCAACGTGGTAAACATATTTGAGATCTATCAGTTTTGAATATTTCTGAAACCTCAAGATACTGAGCCAACATCCAACACCCGCCATCATCTGTCCTGATGTGCCCTTAGTTTGACCCGTGCCGAAATTTGACCATCCGTCCCAACATCTCTTTTGGATTTTTCTATCCCACACGTTCCCTTACGATACTTAGCCAATAGTTTTGGAAACCAACACTGAATATTTGATATTCATTACGAAAATGTAAAGAATGCCAACAAAAACATTCATTTTTATTAATTTTAAATCATTTATAAAATTTTGCTCTCTGCTAACGTCAAAGGATAGAATTGATGTTGGATGTCAGTGTGAATAGGTGTTTCACATCCAACATCATTCCCATGCGTTCCCCGAGGGTGTACTCAGTGTGAAAAGCCTATTATCCATCAATATTATCGATAGTCCTAGCGATGTACTCTAATGTTAAGCAAAGTTTACACAAAATACTTAAAAATACTTGTAACAAACTAGGAATTCTAACATAATAGTAAATATTTGCGAGCGCGGAAAAGTTTCCTATTCCGGATGCCAAATAAGCAAAAGTGTTTAATTAATCATACGCTCTTTGATAATCAATAATTGTCTTTGGGGCTGCGAGGCAATCAAAAGTTTTTCATATAATATTCTAGTTGGGTGCACTTGCACAAAAAGTTATTTTAGATATTGAGTTATCGGGAATAACGGAATGACTCACAGAGAAAATAACACAGAGAGAGAGGCCAGAGAAAGTGAATCAAATAAGCGAAAGTCGTTGCCAATTTGAAATTGTTTAAATGCGCTTGTCATATTTTATTGATAGACACTTGGATGGATAATGGATATACCATATACCATATATAGTACCATTCTATATAGTATACCAAATGCATTCGTTGAGGCCCGTTAACGGAATCGTGCTCGAGCAGCTGCAAGCGGGAACAATTATCATTAAATTTTCAAAAGTTCTTTGACGATTTGCTGGCGGATTATGCCAGATATCGCGCAGGGGGACAGTGAACGAGACGTAGACCGGTACCGGTATCGGTACCAGCGTTGGTAGCAGTACCAGTACCGAGACCAAACCAGAGCCAGAGACAGAGACCGGGACAGAAACCGAAACCGACCCCGTACCAGAGGCAATAAGTTATTGGTCATTGAGGCCACCTGCCCGTCAGTCGATGCTCCACATGTCCCCCACCCCACTGTCAGCCACTTAAATAACGCAGTCAGGGTCAGACAGCGACTGGCCGACTACAATATGCATGGCCAATACGGGCATATGGGCAATGGGCAATGGGCAACGGGCTATGGGCAATTGCCGATGGGCTTTGCGTTTTATATAGTATTATAGTATTGTGTGTACGGAGGGTACTGCAATTGGGCGGGCGTCGCGTTAACGCAAACGCCTTAAATATTTCAGCAAGCCAGAAGACAACATTGAGGGGGGTGCGGGAATAGCGGTAGCAGTAACTGCTATTGGCAGTTGGGGCTGCCGTTGGACACCCTGGGGGCCCCTGGTGGCCGCTTGTCGCCACCGCAGGCGCATATAAAATTTATCATCAGACAAATATGCATAACCGGAGGAGGTGTTTTGTTTTTGCGCTTGCTTATAGCGCCACATGTCGCACACATTTACTTGCATCGATAATTTATGCCCGGCAATACACAAAAGACAAACACCCAAAACTTTATCCGTGGCCTCAAAATGCAGTTAAATAGTCAACAAAAAAAAGAACAACAAAAAGAACAACGAAAAACAGCTACGAACACAAGAAGAAGACTGCGGTCGAAAGCTCCCAACTGCGCTATACTCTGTTCCCAGAGTGTTGCCTTTGTTTTGGTAAAACCATCAGCAGTTATCATATACAAAAGATATAGCTTTTGCTCAATTTCGAAGGCGGCTGTAGTGCTGTCCAAGAATCTTTTAGTACAAGGGTTTAAGAGGCCATCAGAACTGTTCATCTCAAATTTCATGACTCTAGCTATAAAGATGACAAAGTTAGAGGCCTTAATCAGTTGGGAGAGCGAAAAATTCAACCCAATCTGTGAAGGATGAGAAAATGGTACGTGAAAACACTAGCCATAGAATGCTTGAACAAGTTGACAAAAAAAATGATAGAGTTAATCATTTATTGTAAGCGCTAGGATACTTATTTTCTCCTTTTCTGATAAGTCGACTAAGTTCTGTTGAAATTAAATGTCTCAAATGAGGATAGATGATATCTAGGATATTTGAGACATTTAATTTCAACAAGAACTTAGTCGACTTAACAGAAATAGAGTAAAGCATATTTGAAAAGAAAAATATAGCTTTACTTAATAATATTTCAACTGAAATGTCATATAAAGAGAGCAAGTTAGGCTGTTGAACGTAGACAAAGGTACTTCTCAATTGATAACGAGATTGGGATAGAGTTAGTTCTTGACAAAATATATGCAGTACCAAATTTGTGTCAAACAGATAAACGAAAATTGCAGAAGCCCAGCACACTCTATGTACCTTCGGCAACAGAGTATGTAGTATTATAAAGGAGACGGGGAGGGCTGCCAACCAGATAGCTAGGCTAACTTGTCGATCGGGAAACTTATATGCCATTAATTAAAGTTGCTAAATTGCAGTACAATCTGCCATCTGCAATATATCAAGAGGATGGCACAATGACAGCATTGATGCTCTGATATAAAGCAGCTCTAAAGGTGAAAGTTCATTGAGTCAGAAAGCAATCTTGAAATTGCACAGATACCAAAATATTTATGACTTTCAATTGCATTGTTGATGTGCTGTAGTAGAAATATATATATATTCTTTCTGTTTGCTTCACTTACTCCTTTCTTAACATATGTTTCCTTGCCAGCTGACTAACAGATATTCGGATTCATGACAACATGAAGCGACTAAGCGCGTAAGCGAAAGTTATTGAATAAATTATATACAGCTGAGACATTTAAAAAGATGTCAAGTTTTACACCCTGTAACCATAAAATGGGTAAAGTTTATATATTATGGAACAGGAGTAACAGCCGAGTTAAACTGGTCCTTTTGAGAGCACAGATCTCAGAGACTGCAAGTGCTCTATGAATACATTAACAGCTACGAACTGTCTGCATAACAGACTATGTAACAAAAGACGAACCGTCTACATAACAGACGAACTGTCTACATTACACACTATGTAACATAACAGACGAACCGTCTACATAACAGACTATGTAACATAACAGACGCACTGTCTACATAACAGACAAACTGTCTACATTACACACTATGTAACATAACAGACGAACCGTCTACATAACAGACTATGTAACATAACAGACGCACTGTCTACATAACAGACGAACTGTCTACATTACACACTATGTAACATAACAGACGAACTGTCTACATAACAGACTATGTAACATAACAGACGAACCGTCTACATAATAGACTATGTAACATAACAGACGAACCGTCTACATAACAGACGAACTGTCTACATTACACACTATGTAACATAACAGACGAACTGTCTACATAACAGACTATGTAACATAACAGACGCACTGTCTACATAACAGACGAACTGTCTACACTACACACTATGTAACATAACAGACGAACTGTCTACATAACAGACTATGTAACATAACAGACTTGAATTGGTGAATGCACGCCAAAGCTGTCAAGATTATTAAGTGGCGAAAATGTAATACTCTAGCAGACTTCCGTATTTATCTGATGTTAGCGAAAATGATAGATCTTAAACAGTTAGAAATATGACTAGAAAGGCAGCGGTACACGACTGGGCCAGGCTTGTAGTCCTGGTCAAGAATACCAGGTCGAAAAAGATATTTGAAACACCCTGCAGGAGTTCAAAGCAGTACAATATATGTACTTAGGAAAGGAAAAGGATTCAAAGAAGTACAATAAACGTACTTAGGAAAGGAAAAGGATATTGAGATCAATATAAAAATACTTATAGTCGAGTTTACTTAATATAGTTAATAAAGCCAACACAGAAGATAAAATGTTAACTTCAGCGAGCCGAAGAAGAAATATCCCTGTACAAACGATCTTATGTAAATCGATGCTACTATATGATAAAGTAGACCGATTCGACAGGTTTCAACAGATATATCTACTGTCTTGTCTCTACCAACAACACAACAAATGGAACCGTAGATGGACAAATAGACACTCCTATATCTACACAGCTCGATGTGCTGAACAAGAATAAATATACTTGAATATGTATACACCAGTTGGTGTCGAAAGTACACCCTTCAATGTGTAACACACTACTTGACAGCATTATAATTCCCTCAGCGGGGGTATGAAAGGATTATATACTACAAACGTTGGACGCCTTGACAAGTTGATTGCAAACTTGGCTCAGTGCGCAGTCGGTTGAAAGGGTATAAACAATACGGAAAACAACAATACGTAATGCAATTTATTATAACAACAATAAAATGCCAGGGGAATGTGCGGTCCGTTTAACACACAATTTGGAGTTAGCTTCGTTTATTTCGCCACCGAATCGATTTTCAAGCAGTGCCCGCCCGCCTGCCAAAAGGTGACGAGAACTTGTTTGCTTTCGTTGCCCCCAGGAAATGTTGAAGTAATTGACGAGTTCTAGACGACACCTAAGCACTCCACCCTTCACACTCCACACTCCACACTCCTCCTCCGATAGCACAACCAGCACGACAATAAACCAACAAAAACACCAAATGACCCTGACCTCAAAATCGTATAGAAAAAGGAGGCCAACTCCGGGTTGGATTTCATTAGTCAAGTTGAGTTAACGTAGGGATTTGTCAGCTTTATTGGGCAGTGTTAATGCCAAGGCGCCTTAGGCCCAGGTGCTCGGAGTAATTTACCATGAATTGTCTACATCTTGTACTACTACGAGTACTAAATTCGTAATAGTTGATGTATTTGATGTATTTTGTGTGTTTCTTGTAATTTTGTTGTTTTTTTGTTTTCAATTTTAATGAGAATCTATAGATGGCTCGAGGTATAACAAATATCCAATCACTAATAGAGATGAGTTCGCGGCAAATCGATTAGGTCATATGCCGGCAGCACTCTAAACAATATATCAAAGACTGGGAACGTGCTGCTGAGGGGATAATGGTGGAGGGTGTATATGGCTAGGAGAGGCATACGTTTGCTATATTATACGGGGGAATCGAGTATTTATGGGCATTTGTTTCGATAACAATCCCGATACAAATACAACAGATACAATAATCTCGATGCTTGCGTTCGACCGGGTCGCTTTCTTATATATGTACATACCTATTGTGTTTGTGTGTGTATTTTTCCCACATTTAATTATATTACCCTTACAACCGGGGGGCATCATCATCATTTTGGTTGAAATTGTAAAACAATCAAAAGCTCAATATAACTTTATTTTATATTCGAAACATAAATAAGATATTATAAAAGATCATTATGTTGGCAGATCAATATCATATTTATCTTTTTTGAAAAATATGATATTTTTCCCAGAATTCTAACATTTTTTATTTTGAAAAATATGAAATTTTTCCCAGAATTCTAACTTTTGAAATCATAATGACAATTTCAAATATCATTAACTGAATATAAGTTTTATATTTTTGAAGATAAATAGTAAATGATCAAATATCACTGTTGATCTTTATCAGATATCAATTTAAAAATATTAATTTGACAACCTTTAAGAACCTAGATCTCCAAGTAAACCAAATCCCAAATCCCCATGATCACCACCCAAATCACCATGATATATATATATATATCTTATCAATATTTTTATAGTAGGCAAAAATAAGCAAATATTTCTAGTTTTCTATTACTAGCACTATTATATCATAATTAGATTTTTCGATATTTCAAAATTCACCATGAACATATATTTTATAAATTTTAATAGTTATGGGCAAAAAAAAAAACAAATATTTTTTGTTTTCTTAAACACTATTAATCATAATTAGATTTTTCGATATTTTATGGTATTTTTAAAAGAATATTGTAATAATATTGTGTTTTTAAATTATTTCTTTAAAAAATATCAGTGCAATTTTCAAATAAAATATACATTTCTCAGTGAAGAAGTAAAAATTACAAGTACTAACTCTTATTTTCACAGAGAGAAATTAAAATTGTAAAGTGAGTATTGAATATTATATAAAACTGGTAAGTTTTAATAAAAGACATCGGAAATGAAAGGATAACATATGTAAGTTTTAAGGCACTTATCTTATTGAAACCAATTTCCCAGAAAGAATCTTCCAAACACAAAATGATATAAAAGTTTTTGGTTTTGGGGTTATTTTAGAAGGCCTGTAGTATCGGAAAAGAACATCTTATATTATTTTCTAACACCCAATAAAGTTTAGTGTTTAGGTAAGGGCATTCAAGCGTCGTTGTGCTAGGCAAAATGTAGTTCCATTGTTATTTTGGTCTTATAGTTGTGTGTGTGTGTGTTGTTTTCTTTTTCTGCAGATGCTTTGGATGAAAATAACTTGGAATAGCCCAGTTTTAGTTCACAACGGCTCGTTGTTTATTTTTATAGTTGACTTGATGGGCAGCATCCGTGGACTTGGAAACGTGAACATGGACACGGACCTGGACCTGGACCTGGACCTAGATCTACATGTAGATCTGCCCCCGAACTATAGTACGTCATTGTTACAGCCATAAGTAGTTGGTAATGGATAGTTCTAGCAATTTGTCATTTGTTTTTTATACTCTGTTTTTTAATATCATTTTGAAATAAGAGTTTATTGGGTTCGTACCATGTTGGTCTGTCGATATCAATACACATTTTGGATACCCTTGAAGATAGATCAACCAAATTGGGCTAAATAAAGCTATGTCTTCCACATTTTAACAGGTATACAGGCTACCGTTGGACTCCTTGACAGATCTGAGATCTAAGAATATTTAACACACAAATGAACAAATTCTAAATTCCCCACACCTGTACAGTTAGGGTTTTTACATTTGACTACAGACTTCAGTTCTTTTCACCTCCCTTGATAAGCAAACTATATCAGACTGGAAACGAGAGTATTCTGCAGTCGGGAGCTTCCGACTGCAACGTTCTTAGTTGTTTTGTATTTTTGCACTTACCAAAACGGGCCGATCGCTAGCATATGAGAGTTTTCGGGTTTGACGCAGCGTCTCCACCCAGAGGGAGGTGCGGCGTGCCGTATTGGGGCCGCGACTCGAACCAGCTCCGCCGCCGCCAACGCTGCCGGTGCGCATCATTGCCGACGGCGGCAGCGATGCTTGCTGCGATGACGTTGGCATTGCAATGTTCACTGCCTTAGACGCATCTGGTACTAAGGCCATCGGCGGACGCGGCGGCGGACCCGATAGTGCACCCGGAGGCGAACATGGAGGCGAGCCCGGAGGCGAAGTCGGGATCGACCCCGAAATCGATGCCGCAATCGAGCCCTGACCCGGTAGCGAACCAGGACCTGGACCCTGACCCGGTGACGGACCCGGAACCGGTGACGGACCCGGTGGCGGAGACTGACCCGGAGGCGTAGCCGACCCCTGACCCGGTGCCGGACCCCGAGACGAGCCCGGACACGGACACAGAGCCGAACCCGGAGGCGAACCCAGGGCCGAACCCGGAGGGAGACCCGGAGTCGGACCCTGGCCCGGAGGTGGACCATGACCTGGAGCCGAACCCGTAGGCGGACTTAGAGCCGGACCCTGACCCGAAGCCAGACCCTGACCCGAAGCCGGACCCGGAGACGGACCCTGACCCGAAACTGAACCCAGATTCGGACCCGGCGGCGAAGCCAAAGCAGGACCCTGACCCGGAGCTGGGCCCTGACCCGGAGCTTGACCCTGACCCGGAGCTAGACCCTGACCCGGAGCCGGAGCTAAAGTCGGAGCCTGACCCGGAGCAAGACCTAGAGCCGGAGCCTGACCTGAACAAGAACACGAACCCAACACCGATTCCGGACACGGACACTTCTTATTCGGGCTGCCCTTGCATGGGCTTTCCATGCAAGAGACAGGCGTCATGCCGCAAAGGCGATAAAACTTTGAAGTCACCAAAGATCACAATTCACGTGAAAAAAAATATTATTATATTGTGTCTTAATTATATTCTTGGATTTTGAAGTCACCAAAGATCACAATTCACGTGAAAAAAATAGTGTTTTATTGTCTTTTAATAATCTTCTCTTTCTTCGGCTTGAAGCGTTTAATTATTTCCAAATTTCTTTCTATAATAATTAAAGAAGCGAACTTTTGACGAGGACACTTTCTATTTTGATATTTTCACCGTTTCGAGGCACAAAATGCATTATTGTGTGTGAGATTCGAAATAGTTTTTGTTTTTTTGTGTTTTTTTGTTTTTTTGTTGATTGTTTGGAACCGTTTGCAGTCGCAATTCTCAAAGTTTTAATGTTGATTTTTTGATTTTCCCGAAATGTTGTTGATTTCAATATTTCGACGTTCGGCTGCGTAATTGTCCAAATGTAAACACACACACATGAAAACAACAATTGCAGATGGAAAATTAAAAATGGAATCGGAAGGCGGCCAGCCGATTTGGCATTATTCTAAACGTTGTACTTTCATGTGATGTCTACGAATATTTTTTTGGCCATCTGTCTGGTGGTAGTATTAGTAGTAGTAGCACAACCTGCAGTTAATACTTAGTAGTAGTCGAGACCTGTAGCTCTGGTCGCGTTGCCGTTTCCCGCACAAATGTTGTCTACGAGTAGATGAGATTTTATTTATATATTTATCAATCTATTCGAATTTTCAACATGTTTTTGGTCGGCAGCACGCGTCGCGTCGCGGATCGCGATTCCGGATTACCCATTCCCGATTACCGATTGCCATTTGCCGATTGCCATTTACCGATTGCCGATTGCTGATTGGCGAGAATTGAATGGAAACAGCAGCCACCGCTGCCACTGCTGCCGCTGCCACTGCTGCCTGCCGCTGAGAGAGACATCCGCTCAGTTGGCATTCCCCTCAACCTCACCTGCTCACGCAGGTCTCAGCAATTTAATGTTAACAATTGATTGCCTACGTCATGGAAACGATGCTCAAATCAGAACGTTTCCTGCACGCTCTCACCATACGCTCTCACCACCACTTACTCACGCGCCCTCTCTCTCACACACTTTCGCTCTGACTTAGTCAAACTCTCTCGCACACTTATTCGCATTTAGCGGTGGATCCGGGCAAATTTTAATAGTCATTTGTCCGCTGACAGGTTTGCATGAACTTGAAGATGCCCTGTGCCCAATGACTCATAGCACCCCCCGTGTACAGTGCCCAAGAAAAGCAAGACAAATGCACAAAAAAATAAATACAAAAAGAGACCCAAAAGGAAACCTTGTCCCAAATGGCATAATTCACAATTAAATTATGAGTACCGAGCTCTAATGTACACTTAGAAAATTCTTATTCAACAATTATTGGCCAAGGGCCAAATTGATTTTACAAAACGTTTATAAACAAATTGTTTGGGTAATAAATTCCAGAAATTGTAGTGTGTCAAGAAAACATAATTCAATTTTGTCTAAAAATGAATTATTGTAATATAACAACATTATTAGATACGGTAAGTTTACTTAATTTCAAATCGAAATAACCAACAAATTTCGAATTCGAAATTTTAGATTTATTTCAAGCAATTAAATTCGATGAGTGTATTGAGTATGAGTTATTCTTAATATTTCAACTCATTGGTGCATCTAAGAACTATGCTAATCATAAGCAAACGAGTGCATTCAAAACTTTAACTGCAGGCAAGTGAAGAAAACTATTCTTACCTTTTCGATCTCTTACATAGTGCTACTCACATGAAACTACTTAAATACTAGATAATACCAACTACAAACTACAAACTACAAACTACAAACAACTAATTACAAGCTAACGAGTCTATTTGAATGTGAAAGTGAATGCGAATGTGAATGCAATAATACGAGCATGAGAATCCTGTGCCGAATTCAACTATCAAACCAATTCCACATAAAAAATGAAAGTAAAGCCTACTTGTGGGTTGGTTTCAAAACTAAATGATAAACAATTTTTCTGTCGAATTGATTCGTAAGCGGAATTCGGAACAGGTGTGATATATTCACTTGATGGGGGTGGGGGTGGGGGGGAGCCAAACAATGCTGAACATTGAAGTATGTGTCATTAGCAATCCAAAGTTAAGGTAGCTGGAATTGATGAACTAAGTAGCGGATGTTGTAGCTGATATTGGCGTACTAGTGTGTGTGTGCAGCACAATACGAGCACGAATATGAATACTTATGAATACTTATGCGAATGCGAATGCGACTATGAGTGTTTACTCAAAAACGTTGCATATCAATTACATATGTTTACGGGCATTCAAGTATTATTCAAATGTATCGCATTTTGGGAAAAATGGTGCCATTAAAATGTATTCCAATCAAACTTCAACTACAAAAACTTGTTTTTGGAAAAGTAATTGGGTTTTGTATTTTTTTGGTTTTTTTTTGGGGTTTTTTGCTATTTTTTTGTTGTATTTTGTATATACAGAAAACATATAAAGTTAACGTTTATGCACAAAATGCTAATCGAAGTTAGGTTTGTTTTGGGTATTGCCATTAAGGTTTTTTGGTTTTTTGTTGTTTTTTGAATTTAAGATTGTAAGATTTTGATTAAATACCATTTTGGAGCATTGTAGCGTTTCGTTAGTGGCCTCTGTGAAGGCCCTTCTAAGTCGCAACTTTCGACTTTCGGACAATGTGCGAGGCATTAGAAGAACGCCCTAAGAAGAATTATTGATGCGTATTGTGATTAGTACAGTTAGTTATTTAAGTAGATAATTAGTTAATTAGTCAATTAGATATATGAGGATAATTGGGGAATATACATAAGCTAAGGGGGAACTAAAATCAATATTGTACTGAGAGCAATATAATACATATTTAGTTGGATAGTTATAAATAGCATATACTAAAATAACATAACTAATTCCAATTAATATAATAAGTTACACTTATTTTACAAATATAACAATTCTCATATGGATGTGCTTAGATCAAGGCTGCAGACCTCAAGCTGATTTGTTTTGCGGGGGGGAAACTTTAAGATTGTAGAGTGAAAACCCCTTGATTTGAGGTTCGGTTAGTTTTCTTAAAACCTATTGAGTTTCTTGAATAAAACGTTGCATTAGAGTAAGTACATATTAGTATTAGGTTTACATATTAGTTATATTAAGTTAAACATAGTGTTAGCTTCAACTTAGCTCAAGTAACCAAGATATTTTTATCTAAAATAGCACGAAGACACAATCACAAAATTAAATGCCCTAAAATGCAAAAAGCTGACATATTTTTGAGCCTACGGCAACGAGCCTAAATATTTTCTGAATTAACGAAATGTTTTTCATACTCTGTTCCCGAGGCGAAAAAGAGTATATTGGGTTTGCAAAATGTCCGTCTGTCCGTCCACACCCTTGAAGCTAGAGCAACCAAACTTGGTACACAAGTTGCTGAATATCCTTAATTTATGAAGTGTCAAGATCGCCGACCCACCCCCACACCTTCCTCAACAATTTGGGGAAAGCCTGTATCTTCCACATTTTTAATGTTACAGTCACCAAATTTGACATACACACTAATGTTAACATTCCTGACAGATCTGCATCAAAAATTTGCACCCCAACCCCCTCCCCCACAAATGATCACATACTATCCCCAAAACAAGTTTTTCACAGGGGTATATCTCCTAAAGTTTCATAGCTAGAGTAACATTACTTGGCATACATACTAATGCTCACCCCCTGGACAATTCAGCATCAAAAAAATGTTGACCCTTTCACCCTCTCCCCCGCATATGAGCAAAATCTATATCTCCCACACCTGTACAGGTAGAGTCACCAAATTTGGCATACAGACTAATGTTTTTTTCGCGTCACCTTACGAACCCACAAAAACCACATTATACGGGACTGGGAACAGAGTATTCTGCTGTCGGTGCGTCCGACTGCAACGTTCTTACTTGTTTTTATACCCTAGCAGAGGGTATTATAATTTTGTCTCAAAATGTGTAATGGCCAGAAGGAGACGTTTCCGAGCCAACAAAGTATATATATTCTGAATCAGCATGAATAGCCGAGTCGATATAGCGATGTCCGTCTGTCCATCTATCCGTCTGTTCCTATGCGAACTAGTCTCTCAGTTTTAAAGCTATCGTAATGAAACTTAGCATAGACCCTTCTTTTTGCTGCAGGCAGTCCATGTGTCGGAACTGGCCAGATCGGACTACTATAACATATAGCTGCCATAGGTAGATCGGTCGACAACTATGTTTTTGTATGAAAAACTATTTGTTTATAAATGTATCCTTAGCAAACCTTATCAAACAGAGTCTCTAGAGAGTTTATACAATCTGACCAAATTTGGTAACAATCGGACGACTATATATATATCTGTCACTATATATCAAACTTTTTGTTTATACAAAAATGTCATCCAAACTAAGTGAGAGTTTTATTGTACTTCAAATAATTTCCTATCATTTTATCAAAATCGGACCACAATAACTTTGTATAATATTTAATTCCTGCTAGGGTATATAGCTTCGGCACTCCTAATATTGCCGTCCTTTCTTGTTTTTTAATATTATTACTACTAAATAGAAACTATTTCTGGCTTTTAGGGTGGGTTTCTGAATTCTATGGCATTTCTGTTTTGAGTGTAGGAAACGGGAACTTTGACTATCAAAATCAACTACCTTTACAGTAATCGCTATATATTATAAACGATCGTTTCTATAACAATACAACATCATATTGTTGGATCTTTGTCGTCATTAACAAATCTTATAAAATAAGTAATACCTATTTGAGGATGACATTTTGTGAAATGGTTCAAGCGGTTCCCGGTCCGCTTTGGAGAAAAAAAAGGACCCCGCGGTGTTTGCTTTTTAATTACTTGTTCTTGCATTCCGCCTTCTTCCGCTATATCCTTATATTATTTGAATGCTTCTACTACACAATCTGTCTCCTCTATGGTTTCTGATCGTGACTTTCTTGTGGTTCTTTGGGACTTTAATATTGCCGTAACTAGCTGGATTTCAAGTCCTGACTCCAGCGCGATTTTATTGACAGCTTATTTGGGATGTCATTTTATCAAATCAATCTCAACTCTGAGAAGTTAGGTTAAGAGTCCATTTGCAGCCTTGATTTATATACTATATACTGAAATTGGTAACTACAAGGATTATATAGACTAATTTTAAAAGTAAATGCTGCAGTTTATACTAATTTCTTTTCATATAATAAAGCGCCAAAGCGCTTGTTCAATAATTTTGCTCACAGCATACTTTTAGGCGCATTGTGAAAGCTTTCTTTTCGCACACACGCCTAAAAGCAGGCAATGCACATTTTCATAATTTTCGCATTTAATGGTGAGAAAACGCAAAATAAAATATATAATTAATATGTGAAATTATAAATAAATCCTGGAGATTCAAAGCAACACACTAAGTACGTCATTATTCAGAGTGTATACACTAAGTATAAATGTATATATATGTATGTATATATATATAAATATACATATATATGTCTTTGTGTACGCAGATTAATAGGTAGAATGCACACAGAATAAAAAGTTCGGGGCATATTGCATAATTAAGTGAAAAGCTTTGAAACATGAATCTAACTGAAACTTGAGTTCGACACTGAAGCTTTGAGTCAA
Source organism: Hirtodrosophila histrioides (assembly GCA_037075165.1). Taxonomy (NCBI): domain Eukaryota; kingdom Metazoa; phylum Arthropoda; class Insecta; order Diptera; family Drosophilidae; genus Hirtodrosophila; species Hirtodrosophila histrioides. The sequence goes on from JBAMCL010000270.1 coordinate 280,929, forward strand.
AGCTTTTCACTCACTTGCAACAAGCTGGCGTGCGCGATGTAAAAGCTTTTCACCCTCACTCCCTTAGCGCGCTTACACGTCCACACACACACACACACATACACATGTAGACAGCTAGGAACACACAATAAGGTAAGTGTGTGTAGGTGAGTAAGTATTTATTTATGGTTTGCCAGTACTTTAAATTGCATACAATATTCATGTGGGGGTGCTGCGGCAGCTGAAAGCTGAAAGCTTTAAGCTCTTAAGCTAAAAGTATGCAATAGTCGTTAAAAACGTATTTATTGGGTTAGGTCTGAGGTTTGGAGTTTGGAAGGTACCACGAAAATTGACATTGGGCTGATAAATATCGACATTATTAACATTTTCGGCCATTAGCTTTGCCCGCTGGCTGTTTGGGTTTTGAATGTGGCAAAGCTTTTGGCCATAAGCTGCTTTTCTGTTTAACAATATTGCCAAAACTTTATAAAGCTGTTGTTGTTATGAGGCTATAGACCTCCCCACCCGTTCCCCATCTACCCTGCAGCCCCATGCTAGCCTAAGTGTCAATTATCTGTTGTTCTTGTTGTTGTAGTGTCAACAAGGGTGAAAAAAATGACAAAAAAACAACAAAAAAAGCGACATCAAATGTCAAAGAGTGACAACGTTCATCAATCATGTTAAGGTCACTTCCCGCGTGAAGAAAGGCGGTCGAGAAAATGCAGACATTGTCGAATTTATTGATATTAATTACAATTCTAATTATAAGTCTATATTTAGACTGGCGCTAACATTTCTTGGCCAAAAAATGTAAGGAGCGACGCCAAAAATAGGGGTGGGGTGGGGACTCTACCTCAGGAGAGCTTAGCACATTTTCATATTTTACTGGAAGGCTACGTGACCCGACTGCCAGACTGATTGAATATGAATATTAATGTTAAACGCTATTGACAACTTCAAGAACATAATTTGCAATTCAAGAGCAATATGAATAATCAATTTCATTTTGAATTTCAATTTCGTTACGGTTAACGTCCAAACGACCTCGTTGTGCAACGATTTTGAATGTATTACCCACTAAGTATGGCACTTCGCAATTTTTGATTTACTGTCGTCTGTTCAGCTGGCTGTCAAATCAATGTAGATGCCACCCTTTAACCAACCCAACCGCTCAATCACCCACCCACCACACACACACACACACACCACTGAGATACAGAAAATCCAAGAGGCTCAGTCCCAACAAGTCTTTGGCGAGAGTAAACAAAATTTTTAATTATGATCGAAAAAGCAAAATATTAATTAATAAGTATTATTGAGCGTGTGAGCAATATTGATTTTTCTTAATTGGATTTAAGCGCAAAAAAATTGTGAAAAATAAATGAAATACTCATACGACGAGTACAACAACAAAACAACAAAAAGCAAGTAGCAAAATGATGGAAATTCTTCAATGCTTATAATAATATGTACTTAAGTACTTATGCATTGAAATCAACTTGATGGAAACTTGAAATTTGTTTAGAAACTTAGTTGCTTATAGACTATGGGGAGCATACGTATGGGCTGTCGCCAGGGGGACGGGCGTAGGGAAGACAAAATACTTAAGCCTACAAATAGAACAGAACTGTTTAAAAGAATGGAAAACTTTTTATAGGTATGTGTGTACCCGCTTATATAGCTTTTCTTCGTGCAACATCTTGATAACTTAATCGAAAAATTGTTCAATTTAAACAATAATTCAGCTATTGAGAGTTTACCTTTAAAACAATAGTTTTCAACAAAACGGGACTTCCATGTTTTAGTATAGATAACACGATAAGTTTTTAATCATATAATAAAGGTCCTAACTGTAGAGATGGAATAAACATCGATAGCTCTAACATTCTACTGCTTATCGATGTCTTTACCAATAAACATCGATAGTTATAATATTCTACAACTTATCGAGGTATTTACCAATAAGCATCGATAGTTCTAATATTCTTCAACTTATCGAGGTAATTACCGTCGATAAGCTTTTAATCACATAATAGAAAGGACCTAACTGTTGACATAAAATAAATATCATTACTTCTAATATTCTAGAACTTATCGAGGTATTTAATGTCTATGAATTTTTAAGCACAATAAAAATGACCTTACTGTAGAGATGGAATAAACATCGATAGTTCTAAAATCTTATAAATTATCGGTGCCTTTACCAACAAACATCGATAGCTCTAACATTCTATAACTTATCAATGTCTTTACCAACGAACATCGATAGTTCTAATATTCTAAAACATATTTACTGTCTATGAGTTTTTAATCTCATAATAAAGGTCCTAACTGTAGAGATGGAATAAACATCGATAGCTCTAACATTCTACTACTTATCGATGTCTTTACCAATAAACATCGATAGTTATAATATTCTACAACTTATCGAGGTATTTACTGTCTATGAATTTTTAATCACATAATAAAAATGACCTTACTGTAGAGATGGAATAAACATCGATAGTTTTAAAATTCTACAACTTATTTATGTCGTTACCACAAGTTTTAAATCACATAATAAAAATGATCTGCATAACTGTAGAGATAGAAGAAACATCGATAGCTCTAACATTCTACAACTTATCGATGTCATTACCATCTATAAGTTATTAATCACATAATAAAAGGGACCCAACTGTAGAGATGGGATAAACATCGATAATTCTCATATTCTACAACTTATCGAGGTATTTACCATCGATATTATTTGGCGAATGATACGACAAAGAACTACTACATATCCCTACATATATATATAATTTGAAATTTGATAGGCAGTATTGAGAACGTCAAGTATTTAATTAAAATTATAGCTGAAGCTGTTATTAGCAACAGCTTAACTTCACAAGAACTCAACACAATAACGTAATTACTTTATGATTATAAGTTGATAAGAAATCTATGAGTATTACAATCAGTCTTAATTTCAAGTAATGACAATATCAATTATATTCCGTCTCTACATGGTATTTTAAACAAAAATGTAGATAGCTTTAGTGGGAATCTGTACTTAAAAAGAACTTACAAATATAATGACAATGCACTTTGGTATTTCAGCTGCTAACTAGTTGAAAAGTTTTTAAAGTGTGACCAATCGATTGAAATCAATTAAGTATGTAAATGTAATTGGTCCGTTGAAAGCAACTGTAATTAAGGCTCTTGGGTTTTGAACACATAACATCGAGTGCTGGGGTGACACTACACGGTTACATACTCATAAAGGAATTCCTTAATAGGTTATGTACACACTAGTATGTACACCAATACTATGAGAGACAGTTAGAGTAAGTAACAATTTAAAGGTTATGTACACATTTGTAGCTTAGGTTATGTAGATAGTTTGAGGTTAGGTTATATATACACACACATTTAGTTTTGCTGGCAATTGGCCTCCAGGCAATCAGTCAAAGTCCCCCACCACTCTAACTACCCGCTGCCCACAGCCAGGTATTTTGGGTAATTGAAAAGATGATTGTCGCTTACCTGCTTAAATGGACGCATGCCGCCATTGATCCTCAGGGAATCGGCCGCAATGCCCGCAATGCCATCTGTGGTGCTTTCCCGCAGCTGTTTCAGGGATACATTCGGCACCGTGTGGGAGTGGCCACAGGAGCTATGGGAGCCACAGCAGATGGCCGTTGTGCTCGATTCCGGCTGTGAGCTCTGACGTATGATGCGCGAGCCATTTGTGGGCGATGACGTAATGAGCACTGGCGGCACCTGGGGCTGCTGATAGTGTTGCATCTGCAACTGTTGGTGGTGCACCTGGAGCTGCAATTGATGTTGCTGCTGGTGCTGCTGATGCTGCTGCTGCTGCTGTTGGAGGGTTGAATTTGATATGCATATGGCCATCGAGCTGGTCAGGTTACCCTGTTGGAAGGCACTTTTCACACTGTCGCGGGAGGCGGAGCGATCAATCTGGCCGCCCGTTGAGATGGGCGTTGTGGAAGCCCGGCGACTGCAGTTGCGACATGCTCGACAACGACTTGGCGCGCTGGGTGGTATGCTGGATGATAGATTTTGATATGATGATGTACCCAAATTGGGATGACTGGAGCCCGTCACCGCCGGATGATGATGGCCGCCATCGTGGGGCTTTAGGCTTAAATTCATAATTGATATGGTCGGTTGCTTCAGCTGCTGCTGATCCTGCTGATGCTGCTGATGCTGCTTGGTCGTCATTGCACCGCCAGCCACGCTGGCTGATGCCGATATTGTGGTGGTCGTTGATGTGTTTTGTGTTAGTTCTTGGTCCTCTTCGTGTACTTCGATATCAGGCACAATGGATGTAGTACGTAGCCCCTGTTCAATGTCCTCGTCGTGCCCTAAGCCGCCCAGCCCGCCGCGCATGCTCTCCTCAGATCCCATGCGCGCCTGCTGCGACTGCTGCGGACTGGTCAGATATGTGGAAGTCCGATCCTGACGCATCAGTGTCGGCTTGCCGCCGGACGTGGAAGCCATATTGTTTGATGTTGGTCCGTTTGCTGAACTACTCTTCACTTGGCGCAGCAATGCGGATCTGCCACCCTTCGTTGGGTTCGATACTAGCAGTGAGTCCGTCTCCTCGGAACTAACATAGCCCGAGTTGGTATTATCGTTTAGCTTTTGAATTGACATCTGCAAGTAAACGTTTAAGAAAACCAATTGATTAAACGGAGAAATAAAGGTATTCAGACACAATATGACAGTGGAAAGAGCTCTCGATATTACATCCAAAACATGCAGTATCTGTGATAATTATTCAAATCTATAGTTCAGTATGCATAGGCTTAGTTTGGTACCACTTATAAGCGCTACAAACCAATATATTTAATTCATAAGTGGTGACGAGAAGCAGTGCAGGATAACTTCCTTTCTGTAAATGGTTTTATCTTGGGTAAAAATCAGATAAATCGGGCACACAGCAAATAGAGTTTAGAATATCAGGGCTAAGTATTCTATAGTATCTTTAAAATTGTGAGCAATCATGTAGTTTAACGTTGTAGCTAATCTTATTTAAAAATATGTGTATATTCTTTAAAGATTGTCTTATTGTACAGCAAAACTATTGTACATATTTCTACTATTATAGATTGAAAATAGTGTTGCATCTGCATATTAATAGAAACCATTCAGAAACAAGTTTCAATCTTTGCTCTACGTCGAACAAATTTGAACCCATCCGAACATCTTCCATCGTATTAAAGATACAGCGGTAGAATCTGTTATGGTACGTCTCTGGTGAAGTAGAATCCAATGCCCAAATCAGCCTTATTGTTATCTCGATACCATGCCGTTGGACCAGACATTAAATAACTTTTTATCTTCAGATCTGTCATACCAACTATGCTCAACAAGAAACTTTATAAACTGAGGGTATATATCAACATGAGTACCAAGTTTTGTAACTCTATCTTTAAGGGTGTCAAAATAAAACATACTCTTTTCCCAACAATTGTTTTTAAAGCAGACAATAAGAAATATATAAATTTAAAAGACAACCGAAGATATTATTGATAGTAAGTATAGTACGCTTTGAGCTATCATCAACGATTATTTGTTCCACCATCGGTAGCTTGAAGCCTACATTAATAATCTTGACCTAATATTGATTTGCAAATAAATGTTAGCTATATACTATATCTCTCATTAAGAGAGAAATCCCAAAGTCGATATAAATGTTAGGAAAATACTGAGATGAAAACAAGTAAGAATGCTATAGTCGAGTATACTTGAGTATAAAACTCCCTGTACCCAGGTCAAAAATTCCCGATCGCATTTTCGTACACTTACACATGCACACACACATGTGTTTATTATCCGATCGACTTGAAATTTGGACAGTAGGTGAAGAGTGATCAAAGTATTATACATGCCAAATCCCAAAAATATATCTTTAAAACTGTAGGAAGAAGAACGTTTTTATCGAATTGCGGGGAAACGGGGGGAGATATCTGAAAATGGAAACAAACTTGATCTGCGTATGGTATACGGAAATTACATTCCAAATCATTCCAAATTCAACGACGCGTTCATCCGGACAGACGGACAGACGGACAGACAGACGGACATTGCGAAACGAAATCTCTTTTAATGCTGTTCAAGAATATATATACTTTATAGGAGCGGAGATGTCTCCTTCTGTCTGTTACATATGTACATTTCCACAGATTTAGTACCCTCTCTTTACCCATTCTATGGGTACAGGGAGTAAAAATCCACAAATGAATTCTGTCAGGTTAACGGCCAGCAGCAAATGATATTGTATTATTCAATTAAGTATTTATAATTATAATTGGTAATATGCATGTGGCATATGACATGTGTTGCATAGCAGAGAAATGAACGTGTTGCCTGTAGGAATGCAGCATTATGTAATTAGAACAATTATAGTCCTGTCAAAACGACACACTCAGATAGAGAATGCTGGATTCAAATGACAAAGTTAATATAATAACAAGGTAAAAACACAATGCTCGTTTTACCCACACATTACTGCCGAGGATAATGAGCCAGGATGCCCGCAGCAACAAACTGTACTTTTCATTTGACGTCGGATCAATTTGCCAATTATCATACTCCGTTCCCAAAGGGAAAATGAGTATTTTGAGCTCATACAATGTCCGTTTGAACGCAATATTGTTCAACATCCTTGAAACTATAGCAACAAACTACACATGTTGGTATACGAGTATGTAGTAGTTTATGAAGTATCAAATCAGAAAGAAGTCTATGCCCAAATCAAGTTTTAAGCGATTGTAAATGTTTTACATTTGTATAGCCACAGTCAACAAATTTAACGAACAGACTACTACTGACCTTTTTTGGAAAATTTGCTTCAAAAAAAGTTGTCACCCTCCTTACATCCTCTCAGTTTTAGAGCCATCGTGATGAAGCTTGTTACAGATTCTTCTTCTTGCTGCAGGCATATATCGATACCGGTCGGATCAGACCACTATAACATGTAGCTGTCATAGGAGTATACAGTCGAAAATTGAGTTTATGTATACAAAAAAAATCTTGTTATAGGATTCGAAATGAGGATGATGATGATACTATTAAGAATATTATCAATTATACCGATAGTTTCGACGTAGCTACTAGCACTGAAATATGGTTCACATAAGAGAGTCTGAACGGGCAAAGAATGCTCTCCCATGATATACGAAAGAGAGGCTGACAAAACAAAAGCTCAGGCAGCCTATTGTCAATGGAAAGCAGACAGAAAGCTTTTAAAAAACAATAACAACAATAAGTTAAGGAAACGACAAAAAGCTCAAATATTCGAGCAGGTAGCACGTGTATAAGACATACCTATGCATATGTAGATGCGTATGTTTCTTTGTGCGTGTGTGTGTGTGTGTGTTTACATGTACATACATACATACATACATATGTATTTGTTCGTATGTAATGCTAAACCCGCTGAGCTGAAAAAACTTGATGACCGCACACCTACGGGATAGCAAACATTGAAATGCAAACATGAACTCACGCATGTAAGCTTAAGTGTGTGCGCCTGTGTGTGTATATATGTGGGTATGGGTGTGTGTGTGTGTGTGTGTGTGTGTGTGTGTAAGGTAACCATTCCTATAGGGCAATATTTTATATGCAAGCTATCCCGGATTGCTTGATTAGGTGGTTTGAGGTTGGGCGTTCTGGAGTGGTGCGTGTGAGATGCGTGTGTTAGTTTGAGCGGGCTGGGGGGCGGTCGATTGACAGGTAGAAGAAGATAAGTAGGTGGTTACATGGTCGCCGCGCACAGGTGGGATGCCAGGGAAAAAACTAATTTGAAACAACTTTCAAATCTAACAATGAAAATCAATACTACAGCTATAAATACAAAACGCTCATTCTAAATTATGCAAGAAAGTCGCTCGCTTCAGCTAACAGCTTACAATATAATCTTGTTGGTGGTTGTTCTTTATGAGTAGCGGTTACCGTAATGGTAACGGTCGCAGTAACAGTAACAGTGCCACAATAACAATTACAGTAACACTGACACAGGACATGAGTCCGACACGAAATGTGAAAAGTCGAACACCTGCAAAATCGCCAAGAACTATCCTACTATACACTATATATAGTAATACACCATACACCAAACACCAACGCCGATTCGCCGTACACTATACGTTCGCATGGCAAGCGTGTTGCTAATAATAGTCAAAGCCCAGTCCCAGTCCCAGTCCCAGTCCCAGTCCCAATCCCACTCATGTTCTGATCCAAGCCGAAACACTTCATTCGCAACAATTGTGGCACCAAATTGATTTAAAATTTAGTGCAACCCGCTTCGGCAATGGGACAGACCAATCGGAGGTACCAGCCGTACCTGGTGCGAACCTACATATAGTATGCATATGGCGACAGGTACATGCATTCATTTTCCACGCCCCCATTCAAATGTGCCATTAAAGGAAACCGTTGATGGGGTTTGTTTTCGCAATGATTGAACGGTTAGGTTGTCGGGGGAGAGGGGGAGGGGCGTGCGGGCTAGACTATAATTCACCCACAACCAATACATATATATAGTATTTATACGTCTGTTTGTAAGTCTTTGCACACAAGCATATAATGAGCTAAAAGTTAAATATTCATAAAGTTAACCAAGCATACCAAAAAAATACTTTATGGTTTATTTTGAGTATTCTACCTACACCGTTCCCAACGTCGGAAGTCTGTTTTAAACTGTCATTACAATCGATTGAAGTATTCCAAACGAAACATACGTAATACGTGCATATACACAATACAGGAAGTGTCTATTGCCCGCAAAACACGTGTCAATTATCCTCTATATTCCACTTACCTATTTTAGGATGATAAACACTATAAACTTAAGAACTCAAAATGGAATTACTACAGGACATGCAGACAATATTTTAAAACTGTTTCTGAGGTGCACCGTTTAGTCAGTTACCAAGGACATAGTAAAAATTTTTCCTGTATTTTCACCTCCTATTACTATGTAAGAACTTACATTTATTTGGAGTATCTATTTAGTTTATCTATATATATAAAAGAGTTTATCCTAACTGACGCGAATGGTAAGAGCTAGAAAGCAGGATGGTATTTTCGAAAAATTCCACCCCCAATTGCGGAAACTTTTTTGTTTACCACCCCATCAACCTTAGGCTCATTTTCAATGATCTATAAAGGAAAATTATTCCACTTAAGTTTCACAGATTTCAGAAAGTTCAAACCTCTGAGGTGGGAAATTGGGGTCCCAAACTAGAATAGGCTTAAGTCTAGATCAGAAGCTTAGTCCGAACAGCTTCAAACTCAGTTCCAAGGCTCAACACAGTAAATAATTGGACACAGGTCTCTCCGGTTTTAGAAAATTCACGCCCAGGAGTAACTGTTTCCTTATTAAGAGACCCAATACCCCCTTTTACCCATTTTATGGGTACAGTGAGTAAAAATGAGTTCTAAACTCTGTTTTGATGTTGTCAAATCCTTAAGTAACTATGTTATCTAAGTTAATTATTTCATAAACTGTTAAGCTAATCTTCCTACTTCTTACTTGGAGTTTGAACCAATTTCCTTTGATTCATTTAAGAACATATAAATGTTTTCAATATTTATGTAATCTTAATCCAATAGTCGGTGTAAGCTGTTAGAAAATAGGACAAATCGGAACAATGCAAATTGTATTTGAAGCACTGGTTGACCTCGCCACGTGTGAATGTCCTGTGACATGGAAAGACAGTGCAGTACTCACTTTAATACTCACTGTGGTGCTCAGTTGGCTGGCTCAGCGAGGAATAAGTTATGTGCCAGTTGCCCAGGTGACCCAGATGTCATTCAGCACTCGGCGTTAAAACATGGCCCACAGCACGGCCAATAACAATAAAACAACGGCGTCAACAGCGGCCACAGGCCACAACTTGTGTCCGAAACAGAGGACACTGGCTGCAGCACGAGTATAACACAAACACAAACACAAATACAAAAACAAAGCAAAAAGAACAAGTAAGCATACTCTAGTGCTCTAGTTCGACTAAAACATACCCTGTTTGTTTCATAAGTTTGATAATAAATTGATCCCTGATTACTTATTATTTCTCCGCTACATAAAAGTTCATGTAAGAAATAATTATAAATTTATGAATTCCATTCGTCCTTTTGATTTATGACAACACTTTGCAGAGGTTATGTGAAATTTGAGCATAAAATCGAACTTTACCTTCATAAGTGGATAATTATAGGGTTCGTTCAGCAAAAACTAATCGTTGATCAATCAGCAAATATTCCTTAGGAAAACACATATTAGCCAGCGGTAATCAAACAGTGATTAGTTCCGTTGAATATGATTATGGGTTAGAAAAGGTAGGATTATATATAGCACATAGCTGCCATAGAGCAGTACAGATTCTAAGATAAGCATAAGTCTTGCGGAAAGTTATTTCTCCGTAATTTAGGGTGAACCTTCTGTATGCTTTTCGAAGGGTCACCCTCAATTACGGGTGATACTTGAACTACGAGTATATACTGAACTTGGCTGTTTCTGCTGTTCAAGAGTATATATACTTTAGATTAAGGAAATGTACCTTAACATACATTTGCACGACTATCTTTTTTTCCCATTTTAAATAATAACAGGGTATCAAAAGCAACAACAACAACAAAAAATCAAAAAACTAAACCAAAAAGAAAAGCAGGAAAAACAAAAATTCTATTGTGTAATGGCCGCTTCAGGTTTGCCCATTCAAACCTGACAGCGTTGTTTAATGGCCTGGCCACAATTCTGGACAACGCCAACGCCCCACATCCACATCCCCAACCACAACCCCACCCACACTCAAAGTTCCCTGTGCCCTGTGCCCTGTTCCTGTGTCCTATGCCCTGTATCCTGTGCCCTGCTCCCTCCCGGTTGCCTGTGTGCCAATCCCCGTTACGGTGCCTCGTAACCGACAGGTTCCAGTCCTATTCATATTCCCAGTCCCTTCAATCCGACGTTCGCATGTACAGATAAAAATTTATTGCACAACTCAAAATCAGAGGCCGTGCTTCGTCCTGGCCAGTTGGAGGGCCGCTTTGTGCAGTTGTGTATTTGTTGTGGGTGTTTTTTTTGTTTTTGAAATGCCTGCCAAGAACTGACCCCTATATAAATTCATTATTGTACAAAAGGAAAACAAGAAAATCGTTACGTTGGCAAAAGGCAGCCACATTTTTATCCCCTGAAACTATACAAAAGTACTCCTACAGTTTGGTCCGACCTCTTTGCATTCGTCAGCGTCTGTTGGCACATTTCCAAAGACGATAAACTATGGATGGTCAAATGCCTCTTACAAGCCCGTTAAGTAAGACCCATTTTGTCTTTGGAATGACGTCAGATTGACAGATTTTAGTAAGAGCTAAGTAAGTATCAGGACGAGAGGCCAAGCAAGCAGCAAAGAGGAAATAAAGAAGAGAACTGAAGCGGGAAACGAGGTGAGAAACAAGGAGGTTCGAACTGGAGTTAAGATCGGAATAGAAATCTAATCACATTCTTACCGGGACAAAACAACTGAACTCTATTTTGTTTAAAATTATTTTTTCTTTTTCCAATTAGTGTATCCTTCTATTGGGAGAACATTTTAAAGTGTGGTCAAATTTAAAGGAATGAAACCACTGCAATGCCAGTATAGAAATTCAGAGGGAAAACAAGAAAGAACAGGTTTCTTTTGCGTACCGCAGCTACATATCCTTACAGCAATGTTTTTTAATAAAAAACTTAGTTTTCATACGAGTGTTCCTATAGAAGCTATATAATAATGTGTCCGAGTTTGATCAAATTTGTTCAAATTTGTTGGTATAAGCTTTCTAGTAAGTCCGTTTGGCTGAGTTTCGTGATGATATCTTCATAAATAATATAGTTTTTCATACAAAAACATAGTTTTCGACCTATTCCTATGACAGCTATTTATATACATACTATTTATGTACTGCCTATATTATGCTTCCTGATAAATAAAAAGAAATATATTTATTATCTAATAGTCCCATCATATCTATAGTTTCTGGCGCTTTTTCCTGAGAATTGAATTTTACATACTCGTCTTTAAATAATAAATTACAAAAAAATCTGTATTTTCTATATAATAAATAAATGATTCAACTATAGTTGAAATTATCTTAGCTATCAGCACATGTCTAGAGAAAATCCAAAACTTAAGGATAAGCGACAAATCTTGTTCGTGATGTCCTTGTGGTGACAAAGTAACTTCCACTCAATCCACATATAATGATAGAATAATGTGCTGAACAGAAATTTATATAATATAATCAACTGTTTTGAAAGTTGTCAGCAGGCAAAGTTTTACTTTAGTTGAAAGTCAATGGGGATGATAAAGGTATCGTATTTTGCATCATTTGATTGACCTTTCTCAAGTTGAGCTACTAAGGGAAAATTGTTGCTAAGTTTCTACCTTCTGCTACTTTTACAGTGTCTCTGATATTGTAAATGTGTCCCCACCAGCCACCCTCCCCCACACACACACACACACACACACACACACACGCACACGCACACACAATGGGAAAACTGACATTTTCGATGTGGGTCCTGCGTTGTTGTTCCCCTTCCAGGAACTGAGCACACAAAGGGCTTTTGGCCGGATCCGAGAATGGTTAGAAATGAGGCTGGCAGCTGGGCAATTGATGCCAAGTTAATGAAAGCATCAATGGTAATGCTACTTAGAACTGCCCTCCGCGCATTCATTTACGTAGTATAATACTTTTATAATATTCTCACACACACACACACACACACACATAGAGAGAGAGACACAACACACAAAAGGTTGTGCCAAAGTATTGTAATTTACTTGTCCCCATTGCCAGATTCCGAACAGAAATTCAAATGACACACGAAAAATATTTAGACAGACATTGACGTTGTCCAACCGTGACTGAGAAGTCGTCAACAACTGTCGGGATGGATCTATAACTATGTGTATGAATGTATATACTTATACATACATATATAGTATGTATATTCGAGTATACCTTGGCTATATAATATGGATTATTGCAAGCAACTGCCAACGGCTGGTAAGGATGCCCATTAACAAGTACATTGAGAATATCTATATTGTAGAATACAATAACACATTCACCTTAAAGACTCTTTTCGCTTTGAATGTGGCCAAGAAAATGGAATGAGATTGACTATAGAAATGGGAATGGGAATGGAAATGGAAAATGGGCACGTGGTCTGTACGAGTGTCTGCAATGAGTCATAAACGATTTTCCCATTTTGTTTCTAATTGAATGAGTACATAGTACTTAACATATACAACAATATGCATATGTTTATGATCAGTGCCCATAAAATGAATTCAAAGGGTATCATAAGGTTGTCCAGTTGAAACAGGCAAAGGGACTTGCCTCTGTTCCTTGAAGTATATATATATTTTGATCGGCATTAAAGTTAAAGTCGAGACTATGGGCACCAAATTGGGTATATATATGCATACATACCAGATCTGATTAATCTCAAATTTGTTATATCTACCCTACTTTTGTGAAAAATTGGATTACAAACACAATTTGATATACTTCTAGTATATATCAGGAACTGTCATCATTAGTTTTATTGAAAGCATTACAAAATAATGCTTATTTTTCATATCCTGTTGATACTTGAACAAAATATTGATTAATTTTTAGTTATACTATACAAATCAACCAATAATCATTATTTTTGGAGCGAATAAAATATAACATAAATTAATGATTATTCCTCAAGTTTTACTTTTTGCTCAAAAATTGATTGATTCTTTGACATTTTTGTAGGGAATCAGTTCAAAATTCATATATATTCATAGTAAGTAAGCCAGAGCGAACCTCTATAATCCATTTTTGAGTTGAAAAAACTCTTGAAAAATAGAATATTGCCAAGAAAAAATAACTTTTTAATATTTATTTCATTTAATTTTACAAAAATTAACCTCTATAATCAATTTTTGAGTTAAAAAAAACTATTGAATAATTAAAAACTCTTGAAAATTAAAATATTTCCAAGAAAAAATAACTTTTTAATATTCATTTCATTTAATTTTACAAAAATAGACATCTAAAAACCATTTTTGAGTTGAAAAAAATCTTGAAAAATAAAATATTGCCAAGAAAAATTACTTTTTAATAATTGTTTCATTGAATTTTACAAAAATTAACCCCTATAATCCATTTTTGAGTTGAAAAAACTCTTGAATAATAAAAAACTCTTAAAATTTAAATATTGACAAGAAAAAATAACTTTTTAATAATTGTTTCATTGAATTTTACAAAAATTAACCCCTATAATCCATTTTTGAGTTGAAAAAACTCTTGAATAATAAAAAACTCTTAAAATTTAAATATTGACAAGAAAAATAACTTTTTATTAATCATTTCATTGAATTTTACAAAAATTAACCTCTTTAATCCATTTTTAAGTTGAAAAAAACTCTTGAAAAATAATATATTTGCAAAAAAAAAGAATTTCTTAGTTTGTAATATTTATTAACTTATTTTTTTATTTTATCTTAAAAATTAACCTCTTCTTGAGTTGAAAAACTTTTGAAAAATGAAATATTTCCAAAGAAAAAGTAGTTATTTAATTTAAAGATGTTTATTATTATATATTTAATTTAACAAAAAGCAACTTCAGCGATGAATACTACTCGCTCTCTCTAAATTACTATAAGTGAATGATTTTTTCGCTTGAAATAAAAAATATTTATAACGTATCATACTATACAGAGTATCTGCTAGTCGTGTACTGCTGACTAAGGCATACCGATTTGTTTTTTATGTATTTATACAATTCTTTTTACAATATTGTGCAAACAAAGGCAATAGCAAGCCGAAGCTGGCATACTCTCACACACACACGCACACACATCCGACTGTTTTGAGAAGGGTAACACACACACACAGCACACACACACAGCACACACACACACACACATGCCTATTGTGGGCATTATGGTGGGCGCATAAATTGAATATGGTATTTTCTGCAGATGGCCATAAAGATTTGGGTTCATTGGCTTGACATTGATGAGACAACGCTGATGGACTTGGATGTAAATTGACTACACGAACTGCATAAATATTTAATATCTGTATACGGGAATGGAAATATATTTTACCTACACACGCACACTAAATGTAAATATATATATTGTATGTATATATATATTTATATATCTTTAAGTGAATGCAACCACACAGAAAATCAATCAATGGCTTTGGACGCGCCAAAAATCAGCAGATGTTACATACAAAACTTACACATGCATAAATATACATATGTATAAGTATGTACATATATTTATCTGCGTATACGTAACGTCAATGTGTTTAACGGGCCAGAGTTCACCTAAGAATCTTGGCCAAATTGCCTTAGGAAAAGTTAGCGGAAAACTTGTTTGCTGTCTCTGCATGCAATCAAATTGGCAAATCAATTAACGCTTAGATTGTAACTCCAGTAATTTAACATTATTATTATTAGTTTGCCTAATCGATATCCGAATGTTGCCCATTAGCATTAACAATAACATTAACTAACATTAACATTAACATAAATGAATTACTTATAGAGTTCCCCCTGTGAGTGCTAAATTTGGAATTGGGCCAAAAGAAACTTTCTGAATATCGCACATAAGTATTTTAGTTAAATGAACTTATCCGAAACAACTAGGAAACGCAAACATTTTTACTTTCAAAAAGGGGGTATTGGATCTGTGCAAGATGTATGTAACAGACAGAAGGAGACATCTCCGACCCTATAAAGTATATATATTCTTGATCAGTATCAAAAGAGATTTCGATTTGGACATGTCCGTCTGTCTATCCTGGTTCCTTGTTCCTGTATATCATATGCAGATCATGTTTGCTTCCAATATTAGATATCTCCCCCCGTTCCCCCGCAATTTGTTAAAAGTCCTCTGTATCAACAATTTCAAAGATATAGCTTTGAGATTTGGCTTATACAATACTTTAGTCACTCTTAATCTACTGTCCAAATTTCAAGTTGATCAGATAATAGGCAAGGAAGTTATTCAACAAATAAGATTCATAAGCGCGGGGGGAAAGAAGCAGCAAAGCCGTCACCTAAAATTCCTCGCTTGTGCTGTCGCTTGTGCTGTGTATGTATGTGTCTTTGTGTATGTGTAAGTGTACGTAGATGCGATCGGAAGTTTTTGACCTGGGTGAAGGGAATTTTGTAGTTGGGTATGCTCAACTATAGCATTCTTACTGGTTCAATACTTTATTGAGGACAAATTCAATATAAATCTCAAAAACAACATCTTTAAATATTCACAAGGTAAACTGCTTAACTCCTTCTATGTTTATCAAACTATTCACCAGAAAACCCACACTATCTATCACTATATCAATAAAATATCTATCTATCTATATAAGAAAGTAGCTGCCAATGGCACGATAGAATCCTTTTGTTATTGTATAGCTACTGTTTGTGTATTCTGATAAAAGTTGATGATATGATTGCCGGATTTAGTCGCGATATCATATAATATAACTGCTATCGGACGTAATAGAAGTTTCCAGTGCTGCCCCGGAAAATTCTAGATAGTTTTTCAGCACACAAAATATAAGTTTGCTAAAAATCTATACCTATTTTATACCCTCGCAGAGGATAAGATTCGAGCCCATAAATAATATATATTTTTGTTCATAATCAATCTTAGATCCATACCCTCCTCACCACCATACACTCAAGAAAAATATTAATAAAGTAAATAATTTCTATTTAGTAAAATTAGTTTCTAAATTTAAGAAATATATTCCTTTCCTCCTGTGGCTACAAAAGTATGGCGAGTTTCTACATTTTAGGGCATTAATTTTTCTGAGTGTATACTCAAAAGTTTAATTTCCTAAAGTTCTGTAGCATCGACAGTGACAGCCCTCTTTAACTGCACCCTTGTTCTTTTCACCGATTTTGGTTAGGATCTTAGATTAATTCATCCTTCTGCTACTTCAGCGTACACTCAGAAAAATGCCATAGAAATCAGAAAATCTTCCTATAATAAAGATCATCCTAAGAGTTCAGAAATAATTTTCAAATTTAAGAAATATATTTGTTGCAATCAAAAACAATACAAGGCTAGCTTCCTATGGCTATAAAATTATGTCGACTTTCTGTTTTTAAAGGAAACTTTTCTTCTGAATCCACCATTTAAATAATATGTGCTTAAGGGTATTCACTCCTCGGCACCCGCGAAGCAAACTTTTTATATTTTTATAGCTTTTAATTAATTCAAACAAAGTGCACATCATTAAAAGTTCTTGGAAGAAAGCAGACTTTGGAGCTCCCCTTAAGCTTTGCAGAAATGTGTTATTACTCGACTCTGACAAAGCCTCTGGCAATATGCCCATTTGGTGTAGAGTATCGTAATGAGTTTTGAAATCCATACCAAGAGTGCTCGGTCGCTCGGAGATTATTGGTAGCCTTGGTCAAGGAGGATGGCATATGCTAAATCACATTAAGAGAGGCACGAGATGCTGGGTTAATTGGAGCGGATGATTGATTACAGTTTGCATTAATTGCGCCTTTCTGGTCATTAACCAGGAGCTCATTAAAAATTCAAAGATGACTTCAGAGTAAATACAATTAAAAATACAATTCAATTTGCATCATTTGTGCTTTTCCAGAGTGTTAAGTAAATAGAATATGTATGTTTTCCAAGTACGCAATTTGTGTATGTTAAATACTTTTCTTTTCTTGGTCCTATCTTAATAAAAATGCCAACAGCAGATCTTTAAAGCAACAAGCAAGAACAGACAGATATCTTGGATGTGCCGAAGATATAAAAGCTGAATTTTCGACTAATGGATCCTATATGATATCATAATCGGATTTTGATGAAACTTAGTTAACATCTAAAAAGCATATCAAAATTTAGAATTGCTAAGTTTGGTTGACGATATGTTGAAAAACAATAAAGTTATCCATTCAACATGATTTTTGATAGATGGTTCCAATGACAGTTATTAGATGTAAAGTGATCTGCTCTTTAAGAAGCTTAGCTAACTTATATATAGGACATTAAAACTTCTATCTAGAGAACTAAAAACCAATGCATTTCCGACCGATCGTTCCTATATGATAAAGTCATCCGATACAACTGGTTCCGTCATAGTATATATGTCTTTCTTACAGTAATAATTAAGACAGATCCTATACTAAAACGTGGAAATGCCTAGATCGACTGCCTGTTGATGCTGATCAAGAACATATATAGGTACTTTATGTGATCGGAAACGTTCTCTTGCAATGTGTTATTCAAGACAGTAAATTATAATAGCCCTCCGCCTGGGGTATAAAAACTATAACCATTTCCCAAATGGACTATAAAAAAATGGTACCGATTTGAATCAAGACATTCAGATGCAATGTGTATCTAGGAGATATTTTGAAAAGCTCTTCAGATATGTGCAGTCCCAGATGACGGTGCACAAAGCCCGGCAGACAGTGCAACGGCCAGAGTACGAGCACCGGGAGATTTTTAGTATGTTGCACATTAAAAAACAGCTCGCCGGGTGCTATTTATGGCGAATTCCTGAACCGCAGGCATATTTCAGATACAACTCACATCCAAATATACGTGTGCACAATTGCATTGAGATGATATATATACGTGTCTGTATCGTATATGTATATATCTGGGACTCGAACTGAGACTGTCACTCCAACTGGGATGAGAGGATGCAATCGGGAACGGGAACGAGAACGGGAGCGAGAGCGAGAATTAATATGGAAATCAAAATGAGAATGATATCGAGATGGAGAACGTATACCGCATGTGTAGAAAATGAAAGCAATTGCGACACGTTCGCCAAACATTTGGCCGAAATCGTCTGTTCAAAATATTTGCAATATCTATTAGAAATGTAATAAAAACAAAATAATAAAAATGCAGTAAAATTTCGCTCCGGGGAAAGCTCTCAGCGTCAAGGCTTCTGTTAAAAGACGGAAATGGCGCTCTGTTACTTTCATTAGTAAATGTTATTTAACAGAGTTGCTTCTACTTCTGTTGAAAGGCGTAACTGGCGCGCTGTAACTTTCACTTTAGCCGGGTTGGTTCTACTTCTGTTAAAAGACGGAAATGGCGCGCTGTTACTTTCATTAGTAAATGTTATTTAACAGAGTTGATTCTACTTCTGTTAAAAGACGGAAATGGTGCGCTGTTACTTTCATTAGTAAATGTTATTTAACCGAGTTGCTTCTACTTCTGTTAAAAGGCGTAAGTGGCGCGCTGTTACTTTCATTAGTAAATGTTATTTAACAGAGTTGATTCTACTTCTGTTAAAAGGCCTAACTGGCGCGCTGTTACTTTCTACTTTATGTCACGGAGTTGGTTCTACTTCTGTTAAAAGACGGAAATGGCGCGCTGTTACTTTCATTAGTAAATGTTATTTAACAGAGTTGATTCTACTTCTGTTAAAAGACGGAAATGGCGCGCTGTTACTTTCATTAGTAAATGTTATTTAACCGAGTTGCTTCTACTTCTGTTAAATGACGTAAATGGCGCGCTGTTACTTTCACTCTAGCCGGGTTGGTTCTACTTAAGTATTATCAAAGGCACGAGATTAATTTCATGATCGCACAAAATGTTGCCAATATTTAGATACATTTATTTAATTATTTTTTCCGAATTATTTTTCGCTGGAAAATAATAAAAATTGCGGCCCAAAATAGAAATTTGATTCAAGAAAAGCACAATAATTAAGAAAACTTGGATATAAACAAAGTGGCTCATCAAAGCTGTTAAAGAATTGATACTTGTTTTTCAAAAACCGCAAAAAGCATCATTAAAACGTAACGGAATTTCAAACATAACATTTTGTATACATTGAACTTGATTTATTGATTCAACAAATAGAATAATACATTTGTTTTGATCTATGAATTTCAATATTTATACATACATATGTATTTCATTTTGGAATGAGCATGTGGCGTTGATTTTTGGTTTGAAGATTTCTTATAATACTATACGTACTCGAGTATATTTAAAAAGTAACCTAAGTGTTTTAAGATCAATTTTTAAATGTTATGATAATAATTTTTAAATTGTTGAATTGTTAAAAAGTTCAGTTCAAAATATTAATAACAATAGAGTTGATCTTCTTTCAAGATAGCCAACCCACAAAACTAATAAGAATGGGTAAATATGATACGATCCGTAGGATCTCTTAACTGATTCGGGGATCAAAAGAAGGAAATTTTCATAACTGAGGGATTAGTTCGCATAGAAACAGACAGAACCACAAATAGGAGGAATAATTTGATTTGAAAACTTCTTGGAAAACCTTTTGGCAGTGATTTAGTATTCGGGTGAACAAATGTTTCATCCCGAGATTCCTTCCATATAATCCAATTTGTGAACAATGTGGTTCCCTACAGTTCGCAGCAATGTTTGACCTACGATCTATAGACTTGGCTTATAAACCAGTTCTTAGATAAACATAAAGTCAGGTTTTTGCTTGGGTTCTTGCTTAGTCCGTTTTATTTTAAATTTTGAATTTAGGGAAACCTAAATCTTTAAAATTTTCAATAAGTGAACAATTTTGTGTTTTCGATTTTAGTGGTAGTTGTCGATTAACTCTATCGATATCTATAAAAATTACTTTTTGCTCATTAATATTTAAAGAATTTCAGCAAACACATTATTATAAATAAATGGAACGGATCGGGCTGAGGTTCAGCTTAGGTTGGATAACTAGTTCGTTGCAAAGTTCGATTTTGGTGTATAACAATCGTTAATCGAATCGGTTCGGTTCACAACCAGTTTGCAGAACAAAACTCATCTTTTTTAAGAGCGTTTCGGTTCAAGCTAGGTTCATCTATCTATTATCCAACTGGTTCGGAACACAGTTCGGTTCTTAGTAAAACAAATTTGGAACTGATTCGGTTCAAAACCAGTTTGCAGAACCAAACTGAAATGCCAACAAACTTTTTCCTTAATGCAACATCATCTTTTTTAAAAGAGTTTCGGTTCAAGCTAGGTTCTTCTATCTTTTCTCCAACTGGTTCGAAACACACTTCGGTTCTAAGTAGAACAAATCTGGAACTGGTTCGCCTGGAAACCAGCTTGCAGACATATTAAAGAACTATTAAATAATGTTTAAAAAAACATTGTACTTTTCAAACAGCTGAAAAGTACTCAACGATAGCTAGATTTAATGGCAGTACTCTATTTGAATAACTTTCAGAATTGACTAAGAGTGAATATTGATTTAATTGTGCGGTGAATACGAATGCGAGTGCGCTTTAAATCATGTTGAATGGTGTTTGTAATATATTAAATACAATATACTGGAATACAACAATGTGTGTGTGTGTGTGTTGTTATCGCATTGGCAATAAGCTGGCTTAAGCCAGCCACACGGCCAGGATCTGTGGCTGACACGAAAAGCTTTTTGTCCAGATTGCCTGGCACTTTACCATTAAAGTTGCTGCTGGCTGGTGTTGATGGTGGGAATGTTGGGAATGTTGGGGAATGGTGGGGTGTATTTGGGTGGGTGAAGTGAACTGTATGTTGTGTTTGTGGCTTGCGGTTTGTGGTTAACGGTTGCATGCCCCAAACTTTTGCATAGTGCACAGAAATGCCAATGCCCCAATGCACACAACGAATGCGAGTGTATGCGAGTGTGTGTGTGTGTGTGCATGAGTAGATGAGCATGTGAGTACATGAGTGCATACATAGATGAGTACATAACTCATTTAGAAAGCACGCTTGGCTCTTGCACTTAAGAGGCAAGTATATGAGTTGTTTGCTGTTGTTGTTGCTGCTTACACATGCCACATAAGTGTGCGTGTGTGCGGTGTGTGTGTGTGTGTGTAACTGCTTCTTACTGCAGTTAGCAATACTCACTTTGATAGTGTGCGGCGCCTTGTTGCAATATTCGTTGTTGCTGCTGCTGTTGTTGTCGTCGTTGTTGTTGCTGTTGTTGCTTCAGTAAGTAACAATTGTTGTTGCTGCTGCTGCTGCTGCTGCTGCTGTTGCTGTTTGCTTGTTAAGATCGGCAATATTTGGCACGCGTGTGTCACAAATGTTGCTGCTGTTGCTGCTGCTGTTGCTGCTGATGTTGCTGATGTTGCTGCTGTTGCTGCTGCGCGTACATATTGCCATTTAAGCATGAGCATGTGTAAGCAGATTTTGTAGATTCTAAACGTATTAACTATGTTAACTGCAACTTAGGCCAGCTGCTGTTGTGGTTGTTGCTGCCGCTGCTGCCGCTGCCGCTGCTGCTGCTGCTGCTGCTGGTGTTGTTGTTGCTGCTGTTGTATGCACTTTTCCATTGGCCGCATTTGGGCTTTGCTTTAATGCTTGCACTGAGTTTTCAACAAAAAATATTATTAACTATGGTTACAACAAGAAAAAAAATAGTATATATATTTTTGAATATAGATGTGAATCTGACGCGACACCCACGGGCAACAACCACAACAACAACAACAACGCGACAAATGACAAAACGAAGTTGCCGCTTGTTGTTGTTTTTTTTTATTGTTTTTATTGTTGTTTGTTTCTATTTTTATATATGCTCGTACAGTTGCAATGTTGTCTGTGTGTGTGTGTGTTTTGGTTGCTCTTTTGAATGTTTGTGGCTGCAACAAGAAGAAGAAGAGGCGCTAACTGCGCCTGGGACTTGCACTCGGCCAAAAGTTAATGGCAAAGTGGCAACACACACACACAGGCACACAGGCACACACAGACAGGCAGACACACACACAAATACGCACACAGACAGAGACAGAAAGGCACACACACACATACACAGACAGAGACACACGCACACAGACACAGAGTCAGACAGAATGCGTCCGTCCGTCTTGCTTTGCACGTTGATGTTTCCGTTAGTGTTGTTTGTGCGATACTGACTCAATTTGTTGCTCGGCAGCGCTTCTATACACGTAGCAACGTCAACATTCGCCGTCGCCGTCGCCGTCGCAGTCAACGTTGCCGTCAACGTCGCAGTCAACGTTAACGTTAACAGCGCGCATTCTTCTACACCGGCTGGCGCTTCGTTTTCGGTTCGTTTTGGTCGGGTCTGTGCCCGGGTCCGGGTCCGGGTCCGGGTCGGGCTCCATTCCCATGCCCAATTTTCACTTGTAAGCCAACAGCACACACACAAACACAAACACAGGCAGGCAGCCCTGCCCACACCCCCCACTGTTGCTAACATGGCCAAAAAAGCAGCAAAGCGTCGGCATCGTCGAGTGCATGCCACAGCAGTGGAAGAGCCAGAGGCAGAAGCAGAAGCAGAAGCAGAGGCACAGGCAGAGGCAGAAGCAAAAACCCGGAGTCTCGCTGTCAGTCAAACCAACGCGTCGTCGCCTGTCGCTGCTGCGTTGCTCGTTGCTGGTTGCTCGTTGCTGGTTGCTGGTTGCTCGTTGCTCTATTGCCACCTCTCCACATCGCCACCTCCACACGGCGTCCCTCTCACATTACGGGCCACCCCACACACCCCGCACACCCGGGCACTCCTCCACTCCTGCATGCTTCAGCACATGCATGGTTCCCGCAGTTCCGTTGCGTCACCGGCTTTGTTGTTGTTATTGCTAGCGCTGCCGCTGCCACTGCTGCTGCCACTGCTGCTGCTGGGAATGGCGCTGAAATGAGCGACTGAGGGGCAGGCAGCGGGCAACACGGGCTGCAGTGTTGAGGTAGCTGCTGCTGCTGCTGCTACTGCTGCTGCTGCTGCTCCTATGTAATGATAAATTCATGATTCTCCCTTTTCATACCCTTGCCGAGGCAGTTATAATTGTCCCATCAAATGTGTAACGCATTGGTGGAAACATTCTCGACGCCATAATATATACATAAGTAATACCATATACTGTGCCTATAAAAACCTCTCTCGACTGTTTCAATAGCCGACACATGCTATACTATATACTATACATATATTTACAATTGTTGGATACTCATTTCTTTATAAACACACCTGTTCCCGATCAAATCATTCACAATCCAAATTGTTAGCTCCACTGAATTCCAAGGAATGTTTCAAAAGTTTTTGCCTTTATATATAAACTATTCGGGCATAACCTTAAAAACGTTAAAGTCTTTCCCATTTCATGCAACAAATGGAAAAACAAAATCGCAAACGATTCGGAAATAGAAGCACCCGGAAATAGGAAAAGATCTAACTATAAAAACTGAAAAGCGATCTTTTTCCTTTTTGGATTGATTTACTTGATTATTCGTATTTTATTTATATATGGTGTGATTATAATATGTACTAGCTAAATCGAGGTCTTCAGGTCTTTTCAGGTCTTCAGGTCTTCTCAGGTCTTCAGGTCTTCTCTAGCGCTCTTCTTTTATAAAAATTAGATTATATATTTTTTTTAATGTATTATTGTTATTTAATAAATTAATAATATGTTCTTATGTTAAGAGTTAATATAAATATTAAAAAAAACGTTTTGTTGGCTTATATTACTTTATAAACTTATCGGAAAAATTTAACAAATACCTAGCTAAATTTTAGTTTATAAGCAACGCCTTCCTATTTATAATTAAGTTGTTTTTATCTTTAATTATGTATCAACTATATTAATATCAAATATATACATTCCATAACCTCAAGAAATTCAATTCCAAATATTTTTTTTAATCAGTAATCGAAATAAAGAAATGTATTCAGTTAAAAACTGAAGTTCTAGATCAGTCCGTTAACTGGTATTTAGAAACAAGTCAAACAATTGTTATTTTCCGCCATATTAACATAATTAAAAAGAAATATATAATGTGCTATCGATACTATCAATAGTCATATCGATAGTTTTTCATCTACTACTTAAACAAAAGTCAAAGTATCTGCCAAGTCGCTCAGTTGATGAAACCTCTTATACTCTTGGTTCATTCGTTTTGTTGTACGCAGTAAATAAGTTGAAACCAATCAAATCGCAGCACTAGATTCATCATACCCTAACAGAAGGTATTCAAGTTTTGTCGGAGAATGTGTAACGCATTAAAGGGGGAAGCCCCCATAATACTTATACATATGCATATCCTTGAACAGTCGATCTAACCTTGATCAACTGTCTTCTTTCATGCCAGCTAAACTCTCAGTTTCAATTCCATCTTGATGAAACTTTTCACATATGCTTCTTCTTGCTGCACGCTGTACATGTGTCGAAACAGACCGGATCCGATCGATACTATATTATATAGCTGCTATAGGTATGATCGATCGTGAATTTAGTTTTGGTCTGAAAACATTGTTTTGATTAGTTTTCAGGAGACAAAACTGTTTTCGTTCAGCTCTCGAGCTGTATACAATCTTTTGTTTATTATTTTTATACTCTTTTCCCAATCGTAAAAGGAGTATATTCGACTTGTGTAATGTCATTTGTGTAAACAAAACTGAAATTCTTGAAAGCTTGGAGAATTTACACAAAATAAATTCGCCTGAGAACAGAGTATACCGCAGTCGTGCAGCTTCCGAGTACAACGAACTATTTTCACTTGATGTGTCGGCATCTAAAAACCGCTGGATATAATATATTTACATATATTTCTAATGTATCGACACATCAATAAATAACCGTTTCCATATTTTTCATTAATTTCTTCTATTTTATTTATTTATTTGAATATTTTACTGTATACATTGACCATTTCTGTCTATTGTAATCTTAAATACTTCTTAAACTTGTTAAATATTCCTCACCACATCCAAAGCTTATTGGAGTGTAACAACTATATTATTATATTATAAATAAGTTTTACCTAATACGTTGAAATTTTGGGAAATTCCATCCATATGTGCGGAAATTTGCAACTTTTTTGTTTACCTTCCAATTGGGCTGAAACTCAATTTCAAACATCTATAGAAAAAATCATTCGGTATATTTGGGAAAATTTAAACCCCTAGGCGGCAAATGGGTTTCTCAAAGTTGTATGTGAGAAAATTCAATTTTAGTCCGATCAGCATCAAAGTTATTCTCAAAATATTCATGTGATTTTAAAGAAAAATCAAATTTTCAAAGCTTTATACACAAATTTAAAAGGCGGGGAGTGCTCACCGATTTTGGAAAATCTACCACTATGAACCAAAAATTCAGGAAAACGTGTTGAATGCAACTAATTTTTGCAACTTATTTGTTTACTATCAAATCAGCATCATGTGATCAATTCCACTTTTGGATAAATTTATTGGATCGGCTTCAAAGTGATTTTCTAACCTCAAAATCAATCAAAATCGAGTCAATGATTTTGGAGAAGAAATGCCACAGGTGGAAAAATAGTTTAAAATTTGGATACTAACTCGAAATTTATATAAAAATACCTCTAGTTATATGTGCTATATTCAGATTGTACAAATATATCGTATAAGAGGGAACAATTCAGTTGATATTTCTGCAAAGAGTATTGGGTCTTCGGCATCGCTGTTATTCCTATTTCTGCTATTGGCTGTGGCAAGGAGTGGTGAGGGATGGTATGAGGGATGAGGGGGGGCGCAGAAGCGTTGTAGATGCCCTGGCGCTCCTGGCGCTAACGGTGGTGGTTGTTGATTGTTGATTGTTGTTTTTAGAATTTCGCATTTCACATTCACATTGTTTTGTATGCGTTTTTTTGGTTACTGCTCCAAACTGGCACGAGTCAACTTTTATCGCACAACAACAACAACAACA
The DNA here is from genome assembly GCA_037075165.1 of Hirtodrosophila histrioides. Taxonomy (NCBI): domain Eukaryota; kingdom Metazoa; phylum Arthropoda; class Insecta; order Diptera; family Drosophilidae; genus Hirtodrosophila; species Hirtodrosophila histrioides. The sequence goes on from JBAMCL010000270.1 coordinate 307,573, forward strand.
CACATATACATATGTATATGTGTGTGTGTGTGTGTGTGTGTGTGTGTGTGCGTGTATGTATACATTGATTTCGCATTGTTTTTGTTTCTTTTTTGGCTGTACCTGTCTTTTAGCATTATGACAATGATGATTATTGTCAGAAAAAACTAATATATAACTTTTATACATAATTACATATGTAGTAAATACACACACATACTTGCATATGTTTGTTTGTAAGTTAACTTATATTTTAGCTTTGCTTTAGGCCTAGTCCTAGGTCAGTCACACATACAAATACACACACAACTAAGTGGAAATCTGGGCAGCTTTAATCAAATCTGTGGACTCGGGCATATTTTTTAAAGGTAAACTTTTCAAAGCAGATAAAGGTTTTTAATAAAAAGAAATATAATAAAAAGTTGAAGTAGATATAAACCTATGTGTTGCTGTTTTTATTAACTTTCTATAAATAGCAATAGATTTTTTAGTGCCTACTTTTTGGGGCACAAGAAAAATACATTTGAATATTTAAAGTTTACACTGCATTATAAGTTAAATTTAGAAACATTTTCAAATTGCGACTAACAGTAACATGTGAAAATTAAATGTCTGTAGTATTCATTAATAATTCCTATATATACTATATATTTTCAAATACTGTAACATTGACGAAGGCCTCTTGCAGTCAGCGCGATATAAATCGCTTGTGAGTTTAAGTTTTGCAATCTTGACTATCAATATTAATAAAAAGATCAAGTAAGAAGGTTGCAGTCGGACGCACCCGACTGCAGAATACTCTGTTCCCAGTCCTGTATAATGTGGTTATTTGTGGGTTCGGAAAGAGACGCGAAAAAAACAGTAGTCTGTATGCCAATTTTGGTGACTTTACCTGTACAGGTGTGGGAGATATAGATTTTGCTCATTTGCGGGGAAGGGATTGGGTGTGTCAACAAATTTTTCATGCAGATCTGTCAGGAATCTCAACATTAGTATGTATCCCAAATTTAGTGACTATAGCTTTAAAAATGTGGAAGATACAGGTTTTCCCCAAATTGTGAGGGAGATGGTGGGGGTATCAACAAATTTTTTAAGCAGATCTGTCAGGAATCTTAACATTAGTGTGTATGTCAAATTTGGTGACTATAGCTTTAAAAATGTGGAAGATACGAATTTTCACCAAATTGTGGGGGAGAGGGTGGGGTCGGGTGGCGGGCGATCTTGACACTTCATAAATTGAGGATATACACGAACATGTGTACCAAGTTTGGTTGCTCTCTCTACTGACAGACGGACATTTCGCAAACCCAATATACTCTTTTTCCCTCCGGCAACAGAGTATAATAAACATACAAAATTTAAGAAACAGAAGCACAGGAGCAGTAAATGAAGATACAGAGTTTGGTACGCCCTTTGCATAAATATCCTTTAAGGCTGCTATTTGCTCTCAAATGTCATTGTTGTTTACCTTATGTGCTATTTATGAAACAGAAGATGGATGGATTTACCTACGCTTACCCACAGAATATAGAATAAGGTTAAGGTTAAAGAACACTTTGAATAAAAGTATGAAGTGAATGTGAATAATGTTCCAAGAAAACAGTCTTAATAATGATTATTTTTACATTTTTAAAGGGATAATGTCATATTGAAAGACTACACCTAGATCATTTATTTATTTATTTATAGAGAGCTAAGTTATAATGATAAAATTATAGGCTAGGTTAGTTTAATACTATAAGCAGTTGGCGTCTTCAGCTTTATGAGATGATATAATTATGTTATATTATTTTATATACATTTTACCTAATTACACATATACATACTTCTTTCCAGGACTATTTACTGCTGCAATAATTTGTATATGTTTCAGTTAAACAGAAAAACTCAATAATAAAACTTATTTTTGAGATTTATTTGCGAAAACATGTTTCATATTTGTAGTCAAAGCAGCTCCGTAAATAACCTGTCTTATTTATAACTTATAGTATTATTAGTGATGGGAGCGTTGCACTGCGACCTATGAGATCTATTGTGCCCTAACTTATAGTAACTTTAAACACATTAGAATGATCATGAATATATATACTTGACAGGGTTAAGGACCTCTCCTTCTGCCTCTTACATACGCCCACATATAAAGTCCTCTTTTTAAGCAATTCTTTGGTGAAGGATGAAAAAATGAGTCTTTAAATGTTAAATGAAAGCCAGTAGTTACATTTAACAATTAAAGACTCCTTTTTTCATCCTTCACCAATACGTAATAGTCAACATCCTTCCTTACTTTCCTTAACCTTCACCAACTCGTAATAGTTAAGTTAAAAATAAAAACAAAAATATTAAATAATTGATTATTTTCATAAAACATTTACTCTTCCTGTCCCATACGAATAGTCTATATGCCTTTAAAAGGATGAGAGATGTTATAAAACATTGCATATTCCCTTATTTCCTTGAAATACTCAACAAACTTTGCTTTGGTTAAGGTTGAGTTCATTTTTGGTTGTCTTCTGAATGAGACGAAGCGATACTTATCATCCCAGCCGATTCGTATCTTATCCTAATTGTATTGCTTATTAGCCAAACAGCTCCAAGTGGCTGCCAGTGACTAGTTGGTAAAACAAAAGAAGTTAAGCAAAATGAAGGCAGCTTTGGGCGTATAAATAGTTAAGCACAATGCACAAGGATTAATGACCAGCAGATAGAAAGTCAAGAGGAGTTCAGGCAGGCCAAGCCAGGAAGGACCCTCTGGGTTACGTACATTCCAAAATTGGAGCACATTAATCAATCCAATTAATATCAGAAGGAAAGAAAAAAGGTCAGCGATGACTCGCGACTGGCTGACTGACTGGCTGGCATTAGTCTAAGACTATGTAATTTTCAAAATGGTATAGCATAGAGAGCCGGGACGCATATGATTTACGAGTTAACTTCAACGGCGTTGCGACAGACATCAGATAATAATTTATTGATGCCAAACATTCTATATTGTGGGTGTTGGCCATGGCTCGCTCTCGGCCCGACAAATTCTATAGACTTAAACGGATAGTTTTCAATAATATATATATATGCATATACATACATATGCACGTGTCCTTACACAGCGATGAGCGTGTGTCCTGTGACGTAAACTTCTCCCATAAAGCTCCTTCCTTTAAGTGCTTTAAAGCTTTTCCCCCATATTGTGGCCATAATCAAGGCAACAAGCCGTTTCGAGCCCAGGTTTTTTCCTTCCCAAGCCCGAAGCATAAACAGCTATTTTGATTTGATATGATCAGACTTTGATTCAATTTTTCAAAATGTCCCTATAAAAGATATAATAAGACTTCCTATTCCTGAGTTTGTTTGTAATATCTCTAATTCTTTTTATGATTTTTTAAATCTTACACGTAATCCTTCTTAAATTAAACTAAGAATATTTATACAAGAGCAACTTTATCCAAATAAAAATATTAAGTCTGATTAATGAAATAAACATAATACTAATTAAAAGCGTCCCAAAAAAAGGAGGGGCCAAATTGAGTAGAAGACTTCGAGGATCTCATCAGATTGAATTAAGCAATTTGTTTATTGTAAATATATTTATTATACTCTAGCATAGGATATTATAATTTTGTCTCGATATGTGTAATGCACTGAAGGAGACATTCCTGACCCAACAAAGTATATACATATATTCTGAATCAGCATGAATAGCCGAGTCGATATAGTGACATCCGTCTGTTTCTATGTCATTTAGTCTCTCAGTTTTAAAGCTATCGTAATAAAACTTGGCACGGTTCTGCTTTAGAACCGGCCGGATCGGACCACTATAACATATAGCTGCCATATGAATGATCGGTCGACAACTATGTTTTTATATGAAAAACTTTTTTGCTTATTAAGGTATCCTTACCAAACTTTCCTATACAGAGTCTCTTGACTATTTCACTATATATCAAACTTTTTGTTTATACAAATATTTTATCCAAACTAAGTGAGAGTTTTATTATACTTCAAATAGTTTCCTATAATTTTATCAAAATAAAAAAAATTGTATAAAAATTAATTCCTGCTAGGGTATATAGCTTCGGCACTCCGAAGATAGCCCTTCTTTCTTGTTAATTTATATTTTGACCAAATTTGGTCAGATTGCATTTTTCAGCTGATCGTTCCTATGGCAGCTATATAATATAGTGAACCGATTTTGATCAAATTTGGTCAGATTGTATAAAGTCTTTAGAGATTCGGTTTGGCTGAGTTTGGTGAGGATATCTTTATAAACAACAAAGTTATTCATACTAAACATAGTTTTCTAATTTTCATCGCCCTTCTCTGCGATTCTCAAGAATTCAAGGGACCCCACTACAATTTATCATTTTGGTGGTATACTTTGTGAATAGCAATAGTTTTTTTTTTTTTTTGAGGTCCACGTTAGAGTGTGTGTAGTGTGTGTGGTGTGAGAGAGATAGAGAGAGAGCGAGAGAGAGAGAGTGAGAGTGAGAGAGAGGGCGAGAGAGAGAGAGAGAGTGAGAGAGTGAGAGTGAGAGAGAGAAAGAGAGAGAGAAAGAGAGAGAGAGAGTGAGATTGAGAGTGAGAGAGAGAAAGAGAGTAAGAGAGAGAGTGAGAGAGAGAGTGAGAGAGAGAGTGAGAGAGAGAGTGAGAGTGAGAGTGAGAGAGAGAGTAAGAGAGAGAGTGAGAGAGAGAGCGAGAGACAGAGAGTAAGTGAGAGAGAGAGCGAGAGAGCAAGAGTGAGAGTGTCATTCCTATGGCAACTATATGTTATAGTGGTCCGATCCAGCCGGTTTCGGCATATGTTCTGCCTACAGTAAAAAGAAGGGCCTGTGCCAAGTTTCATCATGATAGCTTTAAAACTGAGATACTAGTTTGCCTAGAAACAGACGGACTGACAGACATTGCTATATCGACTCGGCTATTCATGCTGACTCAGAATATATATACTTTGTTGGGTCGGAAACGTCTCCTTCTGGCCATTACACATTTCGAGACAAAATTATAATACCCTCTGCTAGGGTATAAAACATCATTTGTGCCAAAAATATCAAAAGTATCTAAAAATCAGTTTCCCAGCTTAACATTAGCACTAGCAGAAAACTGTAAAAGTTATTAAGTTCAAAAACTATATATATTTATATAGTATATAGTATATTGACAAAAACAAAAGGTAAATATTCAGTATCACAGAGTGCCCACACATAAATCAGGACATGAATTCTCTGGCTTCTCCGACTCGAACATAACTAGTAATTACCTTGAAGTTTTGTGCCTGCAAGGATATACTTCGTGCTCTCAATTCCTGTGCGGTCGTGTCCCGAAATCTCGCTCGGCAGCCATCTCTAGTATACGTGTATAAACACGCACACACTCATACTCACACTCCGACTCACACACGGGGAGGAGAAAAAATCGGTGACCTACAAAGTAAGTTAATCATTGCCCAAGGGGGTGAGCTCTTCCTCGGATGGGGGGAAAAATGGGAATCGAAAACGGAAATGGAAACGAACTGGGAATGTAACTCACGTTTCGATACTGTTCCAGAGTAGATACATTGCTATATAAAAGGTAATTATGTACTCACACTTACATATGCATGCTATGCAGTCGACAATTCCCTCACTGGGAGGGGTGGATAATGCTGGTGTGGGAAATATAGGCGTACCCCGACCATAATCAAACAATTCCACACGCAAACCACAAGAAAAGAAGGCGTAGCATGTACATATTGAATGGATTTTAGATTTTATTTTACTTTACAATTGTTTTTTTGGTTTTTTTGTTTTTTTGTTAATTGAACAATATTCAAGAAATTCATACATTCATACTAAATACACAACATTTAATTAGTGTTTTTAAAAAATGCACAAAATGTATCAACTTGAATAGAATATATATAAAATAAAAACAGATTTGCACGTACACATACCATATATATATAGTATAAAATCATCAAATACAATATATAAATGCTATAAAAAAAAAAATAGAACGAATCCTTTGCCCCTTTAAAAGTCAGTTTTGAATGTCCTGTCACTAAATCATAGTCTACTTTCTGGCATATAGCTAAAGCAGTGGCTCCATTCTTGGATTGGTTTAAGACACACTTGTACTTGGGCTTAGTATAACGTCGGAGAGGGAAGAGAGAGAGGCTGAATGATGATATGATATAGGTAGGTAAATGTAGGTATATCGGCTTATATATCCAATCCCATACCAATTCCCGCATACTTTCTCGCCCTTGGGTATGGTATAAAATTCGAATTTCCATAGGTTGGTATATATATACTATATATATATCTTATACATTTTTTGTTGTTTTTAAAGTAGTTACTTGTATTTTGTTAGTTGTTGTTGTGCTTTCTTAGCACGCACTTAAATAATTATACGTACTTATGTATTGTACATACATAAATGGTTGTAGGTACATCAATTTTTAATGTCAACAAACGGGGGAAAAAAAATTGAGTTCTCTGTAGGTATATATATGTATACCGTTAGTCGATACATGTCATGTATTGTGTGTGTGTGTGTGTGTGTGTGTGTATCTATTGGCCGCTTACTTTAAACATCAACAACCATTTTCTTATGTATATCCGTATTGCCCACAACGGAGCAGAACTCATCGAATGAGATTTTGCCATCCTCATCCTTATCGGCAAAACAGATTGTCTTGTCAACAATCTGTTGCAGCTGCGTATCCTTCAAATTGTTGCCAACCATCATTTTGAGCACCTGAAATAGTTCTCCATTCGATATATAGCCATCGTTGTCCATATCATATATGCGAAATGCAAAACGTAGCTTCGATAGTTTATCCCCCCGCACACTGAACTGTGAGACGCCCTGGATGAACTCCTTGAAGTCAACCTCGCCATTGCCATCGGCATCGAAGATATCGATAACACGCTGCACCAAAGGATTCTGCTGCAGCTCCGGCAAGGACATGAACTCATCTATGCTCAATGCACCCGAATTATCCAAATCGAGCTTACGAAAACGTTTCCCCAATCTACGAATCTCATCAGCATCAAAATTGGAGCACATGTCCATCGGCAGCGAAGTCTCGTTTCCCATTTTGTATTATTTTCGTTTTCTCTTCGATTTTGAGCTCAAATGTACTTTAAGCTAAAGAAAAACAAAAAAGTTACAAGTTTTAAAAGTAATCATTATTTTGAGAAATTTGCATTATTTAACTCACTTAAGATTGCTGTTCGATTGTTTTCCAATTAGCCGCACATCCTGCAAGCAAAAAGAACAACAACAATCAACAATTTATTTTTATGTATCCTATCGATTTTTCAATATCCATGTTGTATGGGGAGAACACACGCAACACAAGTGTTTGTTTGTTTGTTGGTTTTGTTGGTTTTGTTGCTGATTTGGATTAACAATCAGCTGCTGTTAATCTTATAATCATATAATGTATATTATTAACTTAATAGTACCGTTAATAAACAAGCGAAATACGTATACGCAGTGTGTATGTGACGCGCTCTCAAGTCTCAGTTGGCTCTCAACTTGCTGCCAAACCAGCAAATACCAACTCCTGCGAATCCTGTGGCAACGCAGCCACCCTGTTCTTTGATGTGTGTGTGTGTGTCCTTTATGTTGGTTCTTGGTAGCAGTTTATTGTACGGAGCGTTTTGGTATACAATTTACAGTGAATTCGAAGCTAGTGTTACTATGCGTTTTTGGCATTTTTTAGCACTTTTTCCGATTCAGCAGTTTATACCAATTTATTCATCTAGAGCATCAAACATTGGCATATATAGTAAGAAACTAACGTATAATTGAACCTTTTTCATGAATATTAAGATTGCAGAGAACTGTAACAATGGAAACAATAATAAAACAAAGTCTGCGTAACTGCCTAAATTGATTGCTCGTCATTTCAAAAGTATATCGATATCGACAAAGAGACATGGACACTGTTAAGTCTCTCCGATTAATATATCGATGTCTTCAGTTCAGCTACTTTGTATAAAGCAATCTCAAAATTTTCAGGTTTTAGTCTTAAGAGACACATAAAAAATTAAGAATGTGGTTTTTGTTGACTTTTAGCTGGAATAATAAATAAATCAACAAGTAAAACTGCTCCCATACAAGCGCGCACAAGTACTTAGTGACGAGGTATCGATACGTGTAATAGCATAACAGAGCACTGTTAGCAAGTGCATGTGCGCTAACAGAGTAATACTGGTAAATGTGGCGCGGTCACACTGTGCGATAGTTGATATAATAATTAAGGCGCGCAGATTTGATTTTTAAAATTGGCAAAGAAATAATAATATTATAAACATTCAAATATAACACTAAATACCAAAAATGCAATTTTACAGACACAATATATACCAAATTATAAAACAATAAATTTTTATTCAGATCTCCCAAATTTGGTCTGTTTATTTAAAGAATTCAGTTTAATATTCAAAATTAAACGTATAACTCCGCTGATTGCAACATCTGGCAACACCAGTGAACGAGCAAGCATGCACATGCTCCGAAGCTGACTGCTATGAATGCAGCCGCCGTCGGAGACGAAAATACAGAATTCGTGCTACAATTTATATTGTTGTCGTATCTTACAGCGCTTAACCGATTGATTAACATCTTCTCGGGATGGCAGTGCACATAAATACACCAGTACAATTAATATAATACACACTTATAAAATCATTTCAGGAAACTGTAACTTAGTGGCAGCACCACACTTCGATAACAATTGGTCTTATCGTGTGCTTGCAAGCGTTGGCGCGCTTATTAATTTGAAACCAGGCAAATGCAATAGCCGAAATATAGCCAATTTCTTCATTAAATACTAAACTACACATTAAATGATATACGCACATGATTAGAACTATTAAATTTGTCATAAAAAATGTGGATATTTTGCTATTTTAAATTATGCGTTTTTAGCTATATGATATAATTGCGAAAGTGAAATTAAGAATGGAATTCAGAATACTTGCTTAATTACGTAGGTGGTCTATTATGAATAAATAAAATGAAGCTGAGTTAAATTAAACGCAAGGACAACCTATTATGACAAATGTTTACCGTTCTAAGTTTAAAAGTCTAAGTTTAATATTTGGTAGACTCTAGTAGAATATTAACATTTTCTAATTATTCTCAAAAACGAGTCGAAATAGAATACTTAAGGGTGCAATAATTTGTAAAAGGTGTTATCAGTTAATGGCAAAGGTGAAATTTTGAAATTCACCGTGGTTAGTGGTATGAAAACACAACGAAGCTATGCTTGCTATCGATATGTGCTGTAGTAAGGTCAACGTTCGATAGTATAATCGATGACTGTGAAGTTGTGACACAAACCAACACTGCTTAAGTGCTGGGAGCATTTTAACGTAGGAAAGTCGACTTTAATTACAATTATACACAGTGGCAGTGTAAAGAAAGTGCGCGTATATGAGATTGATTGAACGAACCTATTGTTAATGATATCCATGTATACAATTCGAAGACATATGTGCACAAATACGAGTTAAGCCCAGGCACGCGACAAGTAAGCAACACATTCAAAATTGTTTATTATGTTTATGCTGGCCTGGCCTGGCCCTGCCTGTGTGTAAATAAACAGAGACAGAGCCCGGCTCTTGAATAGTAGATGCAGACCCGCCTGCGTCGCTTTCAGCGCTTGCCAGCCCCACTGCCACCCAAAATAATTGACTGCCAATAGTTTTTTGTACAATAATCTTGAGTTACTTTATTTTTTATTGTATTTTGTTGTGCGGCTTTTGTTTTTGTTATACACTTTCCAAGCCATCTAACTGTCTGTCTGTGTGTGTTTGTGTGTGTGTGTGTTTCATTTGTCAGACTTGAGTGCTCTTTGTAAAAGTTGCTACATACATATATTTATTAATGGTATGTATGCTGGCATGTATACATGTGTGTGTATATGTATGTATGTGTGTGGCTCAAAAGTTCTTGCAGCTTGTAAAAATCGATAATGTGCACAGCGCAGCGTCGCCGCTTGTTTATTTTATGCTTCGTCTGCAATTTGCAGCCCTTTCCTCCTTGCATGCTCTGCACCCTTGGCATGTCGCACACGCATACAGATACAGTGTGTGAGAGAGAGAGTGAGAGAGAGACACACACTTATGTATAAAAAGCAAGCGCAAATATTAAAATAATTATTTAAGCTGAGCTCTCAAAATTGACCCCATGTCTACCTCTCTCCCCTCTTACCTGCTGCCTTCTCGCTCACTCACACATACGCTTGCCCGATCCTGACCACTCTCGATCTTTGACTGATAGCGAAAGAGCAGAGAAGACGAAAAACAAAAGAAATGAAATGAAATGAAAAGTTATTCACTTGCATTTTTATATCTTCATATTTAGCATATTCTTCAGTTATTTATGCTTCGCTTTTCTTTCGCACAATGAACAAATATTGAGGTTTCTTTCATTTTATTGAAAAAGAAAACAACAACAACAGTTAATCCAATTAACAAAAATATAAGAAGAAAATAAGAACTAACTACGTCGACTTGTGTAATGCTCTACCCCAAAATTTGCCCCTCACTTGAGTACATAGGAATCTTAACATTCATAGTCTAGAATCTGAAATATCTACCTTAGAGGAGAAAATATCTTCATTAGAAGGAGAATTTCTCAAAGATCAACTCCAAAATTTAGTCAAAACAGTTAAAAAAGGATGAAGGATGGAGATCTCTCCTAGCCCGCAGCTATGTTGATGTGTCCTTTTAATATAACTTTGGCTTTAGGAAATCTGTCGAAATCTAGAGAACTTTAAGTTTTATAAACGTTTGCGGATAGAAGAACTAAGAAAATATAAGAACAAGTATTCGTAAAAGGTGTTTAACCTAAGAAATCTACGGAAAATTTAAAAGCTTTTAGGTTTAAAATGAATTTTTGTTAAGATGTCTAAGATACAAACGTTTGCGGATAGAAGAACTAAGAAAAAATAAGAAAACTTATTCGTAAAAGGTGTTTAACCTAAAAAATCTACGGGAAATTGAAAAGCTTTTAGGTCTTAAATGAATTTTTGTTAAGATGTCTAAGATAGCCTCCTGAATCTAATAAGAAAATGGTTTTAGGTAAATTACTTGCAGACTAGCTTTCTAAAAATATATAAACAATACTGAATGAATGAACTTCAGTTTTAGGTATTTCCGTCTCAATTGAGTTAATGCTTCGACTAGGCCCGCAACTTGGCACCTAGTCGGTTTTTATAGAGCCCATGGAATGTGGCAAGCCACAACTACGGTTCAGTCTCTATGGGTACGCGTTTGGGTCAAGACGCTGACGTTGGCTGGAATTACAAGCAATTTAATAGATAACCATAGATGAAATGCGGCACTAAATAGATAATAATGCAACTTGCAGCGTTAACGTTAGCTAAAAATGTCTTCACTGGAGCAACAGCAGCAGCAGAAGCGTCCCACACTTCACTTTGCTGCAGATGCTGGGGCGGGAGCTGGATCTGGAGCTGGAGCTGGAACTGGAGCTGAGACGGGCACGTCAGGCTGCTCGCCAGCAACGACACCGCTCGGGGGCAGCGGCGCTGGTTTCCTGCCGGACATGCCGCAGTGGAAAAAGGATTTGATACAGCGCCGCAAAACAAATGTGGCACGTACTAACGCTGCCGCTTGCTCACCAACGTCCACGGCACCGCCAGCTGATGGCAGTTGTTTGGCTTTAACTGAACCTGCAGGTGAGTTGGTCCAGATTGTAAGCTAGCGTTTTTTGTTTGAGTTCTGCAGTAAAACAACAATTTGCGATAGTCTCGATGCATTCGATTCGCCAATCGATCGCATTCACATCGATATTATCGAAGGTCATCCCACCAGCGGTAATATTGATTCTTTTTTCGGCCATCAGTTATATCACGATCTATGATATCGGTTATTTTCCCAGAATCAATCGTTTCTTCCACAATTGACAGAATCAATCAGAATGAAACGTTTCTTCCATCCATGGCATATCCCATAATCGATGGTTTTTACCCTATAATTAACATTATCTCCCCCCGCAACCCCGCAATTTGATAAAAACGTTTTACAGCCAACATTCTAAATATATAACCTTGAGATTTGGCATGCATAATACCTGAGTTACTCTTAATCTACTGTCCAAATTTCAAGACAATCGGATAAGAAACACGGAAGTTATACACGAAAGAAGCTTCTGTACCACGCTTACGCTGTCACTCGTGCGTGTGTGGCTTTGTGTATGAGTGTGTGTATGTGTAAGTGAACGAATATGTGTTTGGAAGCTTTAGATGTGGGTATAGGGAGTTATGTAATGGAATATACTCGACTAGCGCATTCTTACTTCTTCTTATTGGTAATATTGAAAGTCAACAAACTTTCTAGTTAAGCCTACAAAATTGAAGGTCAAACTGCCATTTGTCAATAGCTTAAACTAGTACAAGTAATATGAATATTCCTGCCCTATTCTATATATTATCTAGAACCTATTAGACACTGGAATTGTGTCTTATAACATATCATTACTCTGCAGACAAGATTCGATCAGCATACTACAAGTATTTTCCAAATTATAAGTGTGAACCACTTTTATGTCAGCCTTAAACCGGTTTCGAGAATATCAGGTGGTATAGACTAGTATATAGTTTCAAATATGTCGGTCTGTGTAACTTAGACGTCTAATCAGAATAAGAACAGACAAATATGTGTAAGTGTATTGAGGTATCGAATATCGATACTTGAAACCGCACCTGTATATTGCGCAAAGTGGCAATAAGCAATCGTATTAGATGCAAAAACATATGTAAGTTTACAAGTGCAATTGGAGCTTAATTAGCCACGTTAATGCCTGCACATTAAAACTATGTACAATTATTGAAAGCTGTTTCTTTTCTGTTATTTCACCTGTGTATATCAACTAACTAGCAGTTATTGTTATCGTATCAAATGTATCGCTTGACAATCGATCTCTATTACGCACGCAACACTATACCAGTGCTGTAAAACTATTGTTCTTTTTATCTAGGATATGTTCTTATCACAAAAACGTGAGATTTACAATTGGACTGTTCTTATCAGAACTTTTTAACATAACAGAATGTGTGTCTGTAAATCTAACAGCGCTGTTAAGATGAACATTAACATTATCCAAATGGGGCTTTTCTTGAGTTTACAATTGCGTTAAAAATGGATCTATATAAAAATTTCTATAATATATGTATATACTTATATATAGATATCTATAAAATAGATTCTAGAATAAGTAAACAAAATTATAGTAACATAACAGACCAGTTTGAGCATAACATCAAACTTTTCTTTATATGTTTATGAATAACGTCCGAGTGTTTCGTAATTCCTTAGCTTTCTTCAAGTGAGTCCAATTACTCATATTGCTGAGTTACTCATGAGCTCTTCACCCACTTTTTTTACAAACCTGACATTTATTTAACTTATCTTTTCGTAACTTTGTGTTTAGATTTAGTATTCCAATTTACTAATCCTTGCTTGACGCTCATTCTTTTTCTCGCTAGGATAACATCGTTTTAGGACATTCATTAAAGATCTATGTATATAACCAATTAGTGTTTTGCTTTTCTCATGATTTTCCGTTTGATCGTGCCTATAACTCGCTCTGTCTTTTGCTTAATGAAATTTTGTAAAACCCTTACGTTAAATGCAGTCAAAACGACCAGAAAAGAGAAATAAACGGAACATCCAAGAAAAGAAGAAAAAAATAACAATTAAATGGGAACTGGTTCTGCAACCTTAATTTGTTCACTCACTTCTGAAGAACTCCACGCCATGGTGTAATAATGTGAGGTGTTGCTAGGCGAATGTAGCCAATAGAGATGAGCAATGCAGTCGCAGTTACAATTTTGACTGTTACTTACAGGTAGCAGTGACTGTGACTGTGACTATGCACCACTGTAAATGTCAATAGCAATATAAACAGCTGTTAAATTCGGGATGAAGACTGTTAATAACTGAACTGTAACTACGCACTCTGTAACTCTCGATCTTCAGTCACAGTGTGTCTGGATATTTGTGTGACTCAGTTAAGCCTTTGCGCGCGAAAGAGATGGCAAGATGGCTCATTTGATTTAGACTGAGCTTAAGTGTGCGCAAAAGAAATAGTTAGATAGTTAGCGTGTTTCTTTGCGAACTAAAGACCAGTGTTGCCAACTTTTTAGAAGCAAAAAAAGCTGTTTTTGGTGGACACAGTGCCGAAAAAAGCTGCAAAAAGCCAGAATTCACGCTGCCCGCTGTTTGCGTTGTTTGAAAAAAGCCAGATTTGACGGGAAAGAAGCTGAATTGGCAACAATTTCCTCATTTGATAATTGGTTACTAACAATTAAGAGTTTGGGCCACATATTATGAATTACACCATACTCAACACTACACCAGACAGAGTTGCTTTTGTTATTTGTTTTGTTTTTATTGCTTGCCTTCTTATCAAATATTATCAGTTGATAATTGAACTGAACTTCAATTCACACGTTCCAATGTATTGACAATACATAGAATACGTACATACATACATACATACATACATACGTATACTATCTTATACGTGTGGCGATAGTCAAAAGTTTTATTATTTACAAGTTGGCTCTTAAACATTTCGCACAGTTCTGTGTTGTTGTCATCATTGTGTGTTTCGCTTTTTACCAACTTCTTTGCAGAGTCAGGTGCGACTGACGCCACCGCAACCGCAATAATAACTACTAGTCAACAACAACAACAACAGCAGCAGCAACAACAGCAACAAAAGTATGTGAAACGTAATGTAAGCCAAACACAACAACAACAAGCAACGCTCAAGACTTCACCAACAGAGGAAAAGTCTGAGAAATGTTTTATTGGAGCTGGAGGTCATCATACGCTTCCAGCAGTAACAACAACAGCAACAACAACAGCAGCAACAGCCCAAAGTACACAAGGCAAAGACTTGGCCTTTTCAGCAGAAACGGCAGCATCAGCAGCAGCAGCAACTGCTGGCAATGCACCAATACCAAAGCAGCGATCAAGTTTATTTAATACAAGAAGTCAATCAACTGGCAAGGAGCAAGAGATTCTAAATTTGGATACCAGAGAGCGTGAGCGTGAGCGAGAGCGTGACATTAACATGGACGTTGAGGTGAATAGCGCTGGTATGTTGAATAGCAGCCATAATCGTAGTCGCTCTCGCACTGGTGGTGAAGTTGAAACTGGCACAGCGACAGCGCCGACAACTGGAGCATTAACAGCAATACCAGGCATAAGCGGCGGCGGCGGCAGCAGCAGCAGCAGCGGCAGCGGCGTCGCACAAGCAGCGACTTCGTCGTCGTCAGCAAATCAGTTGCAAACGAAATGCAAACTTGGCCAGAGCGGTGCTGAAGCAGCGGCAGCGATCTTGCCAATAATAATTGATAAAAATTGTAAAACAAAAATATCTGATAAATTGCAGAGCAACAAGTTTATACAAAATCAAAATCAACAGCAGCAGCAACAACAACAATTGGCCGCGTCGCCCACAAAAGTAGCGGTAAAAACGACAATGGTCGCCATGCAAGAAATGAAAAAGACAACAACACAAAATGGCCAACATCGTCATCATCATCATCATGCCCATCATCATAATCATAATCAGCATGTTAAGAGCGCCGAAAACGAGGTTGACGTCGGCGTCGCTGCCAAGCAAACAAAGCAGCTGGTGGATAACGATCACAGCGAGGATTTAAGCTATGGTCCCGGCATCGTGTCGAAACTTCGCTGCCGCTACCTCAGTCTGGCGCTGCGCTGCGAAACGCGGCAGCAGTGCCAAAAGCAGCGACTGCAGCGTTCCACCAGCCTCAATACGCTGCTCGATCGCAATGACAACGATGATGAGGATGAGGAAGAGGAGCTCAATGGCGCCAGCGTTGAGGTGGCAACAACAACAACAACATCAGCATCAAGCACAGCTGCTGTAAGCAGCAGCGTACAGCGTAGCAGTGTTGCAGCGCCGCCCATTTTGGGCGTTAAGCCAACAGCGATTGTTACAACGGGCAGCGGATATAATAAAAGCATCAGTGTTAGCGTTGTGCAGCAGCAGCTGCGTCAGCAGCAGGAGCAAACGCAGGCGCTGCAGCTGCAGCAGCAGCAGCAACTTAACGGTACAACCATGCGCTCGCGTCATTTCAAGCGCGGCAACGAGGTGATGAAGCGTGCCCGCTCAGTCGAAGCTCTGCTCTGCGAGAAGTCACCATGGAACTCACAGCGTGCCAGCTATCAGGCAGCGACAGTGACATCCAGCAGCGCTGTCTCAGCCACAGGCTCTGCCGCCGTCGCCGCTGCCGCCTCTGCCTCACCCACATGCGTCACCATTGAGGATAAAATCAACAATGCACGCGAGCGCCTGCATAGCGGCACAGATGCAGCGCCCCCCAAGCGTCTTACCTCCATCATTGATGACACCGAACGTCCGCCGCCGGATTTGGTTAAGCAGACGCTAAAAATGTTCGAGGCGAGCGCCAATCGACGCCCGCGCGCTGCACAGCGCAGCAATGGCGTTGGCGGCGTTGCCAGCAAGGTGGCCAGCTACAAGTCAATCATAAAGGAGCAAAAACCGATTCACAAACGCGAGTCAGTTCCGGTACCAGTCGCAGTACCAGTTCATTCACAAGGCTTTGCCGCCTCAACGCCCAAACAGCGTTCACCGCCCGCTCACGCCGTCGTGCCGGACATAATACCGCGCCAATTGGATGTCGGAGCTAGTTCGAACTTTGATTCGCCGGTCTCGCAGCTGGGCAAAATGCTGGGACGATTGCAGCTGGATGGGGGGACACCAACACAGGCTGAGGCTGGACTGGGACTGGGGGGTGGACTTAATAGTCAGCGCTTAGTCAGCGATAAACGTACGAAGGCAGCAGGCGGCAGCAACGATCACAACGACGAAGACAACAACGAAGGCAACGACAATGACGTCGCTGAGAACGACGACGCTGACGCTGACGCCGCCACCGCCAACGCTGCTGCCGGCGCAGCCGCAGACTTTGACGATGTTTGCAATGGCGTTAATATGGGCGCGGCAGGCGATAAGTTAACGCAAGCAGCGCTGTCGTTTGATGAGCCAACGGCAACGGCAGCAGCAGGAGGAGGCGGCGCACAGCGATCATTTGCCGCTGCCCTGCACGAGAACGCGCACGTTAACAGCGCCGCCGCCGCAGTCGCCGCCACCAGCACCAGCAACAGTAGCACTAGCAGTAGCAGAAAATTAACGCAACGCAGCGAAGGCAACGATTATAGCTCAACAATAACAACAACAACGAAACAGATTGGTGTCATCAGGCCGCTGCTAAGTAGTTCCAATCAGGCAGCTGGTAGTGGTTCTGGTTCCGGTTCCGGAACGTGTAACACGCCGTTAACCAGTCGCGAAATTGAAAAGAATCGTATTAATGAAATGAAAAAGTCAACAGCTCTGGCCGCCGATGCAGCTGCCGCTGCCGCCGCCGCTGCTGGCTCCGGCTCACCCACTAGTCTCGATACCGTGATAAACACCAAGGATGCCAGCGAAACGGACGCTGCGTCTGCGCCAAGCGGCATTTCACCAATTTGGCCGCTACGCAAGCGTCGACAGCCGACCGTTGGCAATTCAAATGCAAGCATCGGCGGTTCCCATACAGACAATACCTCCATGGTGTTTAATTTCTCTAAGAGCAGCAAGGAGGTGCCGGATTATATTGAAAGCGATGTTGTGATCTACAGACGTAAACGGGAACTGCCAAAGGTAAGTTACGTATTTGAATATACAACCACACCCCATTCCACATCCCAACCCATTCCAATCTAAACACAATCTACCCCACCCTCCGCCGCCGCCTCGGCCTCACAACATCCCTCGCCATGACAGCTGTTTTGCTGTTGCTTTTATTTCTTATCAGAAATCGCCTTCCCGTTCCTCCTTCAGCCCCAGCTATGCGCGGAATGTGGCGCCGCTGCGCATTATTCATGCTTATATTCTTATATTATAAGTACATATTGTACATACTATATTTGCTGGCGTTGCCCGGGCCAGACCTCTTGAAATGCTTTCTTCTTATGTGAAATTCAGCTTTTCACTCTTCAAGTAGACTTTTAATGGAACTTTGTTGAGTTTTCCTTCAATTTTCCGCCCATATGGGCGGGCTTTCTAAAATCTTATGTGAAGCATGTACTTGTTGATTCGAGTATTGTGTAGAACCTTGAAAAGGCGTTTTAAACCGTTCTAAACTTAAACAAACTTCACACATTCGACCTTGACCGACCACGGTTGATTTTCCAAAAGTGGTTAGCACTCTATTGTTTTTGCGTAGAGTTTAAAGCTAAGGCGCGAATCTTAAACTTTCGCCCACACTTGAGAATCCCATCAGCCCATTTGTCAACCCATGTATTAAGAATTCCCCAAATCGTTGAATCAAGTAGTGACTTTCTTGCATATAGTTTTGAAATGACTGAGAGTGATGTGGGAGGAATTATCCAAAGTTCCGACTTACTCACTTCGTCATAAAGGAAAGCTTTTGCAAAGAATTGATCCTTCCAGTTCTTATGGTTTCGCTTCGCCGCTGATGACCAAACAGTCAGTCAGTGAGGGCAAGAACTTTTATATTCACACACATACATTTCCATATGTACATAGTACATATGTTTTTCATCTTAATCTTTTCAAGCTCCCCTTACACACAAACCCACACACACACACATACAATACCAAGGCCCCAAATACACATTTTGTTTGTGGATTGTGCTTTACGTTTCCATATAAACAAATACAAAAGCGCCTACCAAAAGACACTCAAAGAGAGACAGATCGAGAGAGAGAGAGAGAGCGTATTTTGGAAAGTTCAACAATGAAAACAAATTCTATAGAATGTCATACTTTGTTTGGTTTTTTATTTGTTCTCTCTCCGTCTTTGGAAAGGCGCAGCTTCAAATCTCTCTAAGCAACTGCATTGGGAATCGAGTGATCCTTCAGTCTATAAATCAATTTGTTTCAATGTTCCCAACTTATAGAAAGCTACTGAAATTCAACTCCTTTTATGTGCATACCTATACATACATATTTGCTATGCGTAATGATCACGGAAAAGGCAAAGCTTCTGAATGACCTTGTAAGTGTGAGTGCAATTAAATGAGCTTTCAAGCTTGACGTGAACATCGTGGAAACTATATGCACATGCATACCTATGTATGTACATATGTATGTGTGCAGGGGCGTACATTGGCTACGTTTCAGGGTTAAAACTAGTGATGTAAAACATCGATGTTTTCCATACAAACCATCGATGTTCTTCGATGTTTTCTATACAAAACATCGATGTTTTTACATCACTAGTTAAAACCACCCCTACCAATTGTTAGACATGCCTTAATCTGTGTTATTTCAGTATTTTAATTACTCAAGCTTATGAATTTCCGCAAACTTTTGGATTAATCATTCCAAACTTTGTTTTGAACTTTCTTGGTCAAGAATAATCAGCAGTTGGCGATTGAAAATCTTCTTCTCTGGGATTCTTGCCTGACAACTTCAAGGACGACTACCGAAAGATCTTTAGAAAGTGTAGGAAAATTATAATTAAATTACTACAGGATGGTCAGAAAAATATCAAAATTGAAGCGTCTTTTTTTTTGCTTATTACCATAGGTTGGAAAAATTTCGAGTAAAATCAAACAAGACTAGAAATTGCTTAAGCATTTTTCTAAAACTCTCCCCAACAAATAATCTTGCCTACGCCACTGTATGTATTTACGTATGTGTGTGTGTTTACCCCTGTGCTTTCAACTGATCGATCAATGCAAATTGTGCAAATGATTCGGTGATCAATTTTGATGCATACAGACAAGTGTATATGATTACATACATACATATGTACATACATACATACATATATTCATACATACATACACACAAAGGAATTCACGAAATGTGTCAAGCATGGAAGGATGCTTCTCCAAGTCCATTCAGTACATGCATACATACATATGCTTCTATGTACATACATACATATGTATGTATGTGTAGTCTGGTGAAGTTTACTTAATATCAGACCATTGTATCAAAGGATCGATTGGTCGAAAATCCTTTTTGCAATACATTACATTCGTTAGTTTTAACAAGAAACTAAAAGTGAATGTAAACTTTAATTGTTCACTGCATATATGTATGGAGTATGTACATTTGTACATACTTACATATTCCAGACGCTTGTTATACTACATTAAAAATTGTTGCGTGCTCTGCGATTGGCAAATTCATCCTCTTTCTCTATCCCTGCGTTCCTGAGATTGCATTGCAAAAACCAGTTCTTATGCATGCATATATGTACATACATACATATCTATAAACATATGTACATACATACATGCATATTACGATATTTATTCGTTTGTTCTTTGCTTCCTGCTGCTACTTATGTACACATGTATGTATGTATGTATACATATATGCATATGTAGATATGTATGTACTTACATAGGCTCAAGCAGACAAAGATATTATGAGTGTTGCGAAGAGGAGCAGCAGTGAACAAACAAGGGGGGGGCTCTGGAGCTGGTGCTGTTGTGGTGAATTGTTGTTGAGGGGTGTAGCGGGTAGGGAAGCGCAATGGGTGCACAGCTGTTTTAACGTAGCCATGTTGAATAAAAGCACTACGCTCTCTGTCACACTATGTCTCTCATTGTTGCGTGCAAGCCACGCGCTCTCTCTCAGTCTCTGTTACCGCTGTTTGCACAGACGCTGAAATAAACCCGTTTTGTGCTGTTTTTTTGTTGTTGTTGTTGTTGTTGTTTGTTTTTTTTGTGCCGCTCTCCGGCACTGAACTCAATTTTGTCAATTCTTTTTTCACGTTTTAATTCTGGTCGCTTTTGCTTTGCCTTTGCCTTGCGTTGTTCTTGTTGTTGGTCGCTTTATAAACTTTATATACATACTTATGTATATACATATGTATATATGTATGTATGTATTTTTATTATTTTTTTTTTTGTTATCTGTGCCTGAACTTTATTATCTCTTGTTGGTATATGCCGTTCGTTGGGTTCTGTGTCTGCCATGGCGAGAAATGGGACAGCTGTGATTCAGAGCGACCGATTTCGACCTCGAGGTCCCCTCTTACAATCAAAACCCCCAACCTCACCACAGCCCACCCACAAGCCAAACACATTTCAGCTTCACCTTTGAACTGATCTTGCAAGATATTTGTATGTTTCTTCAGTTAGCTGTTCAACATATCGATCGATTTAACTTATGTATGATCGATTAATCGATTGCTTCTCACTTATCCCGGTTGTCCCTTTAACCCATCAACCGCTCATCAATTAATCGATTGTTTTCAATTATTGTCCCTTCAACCGCTGATCGATTAATCGATTGTTTCTCACTTATTACCCCGTTTAACCCATCAACCGCTCATCGATTGTTTTCGCTTATTATCCAGTTTGTCCCTTCAACCACTGATCGATTAATCAAATGTTTTCACTTATTATCCCGTTTAACCCATTTACCGCTTCGTACATATTTACAGCCCAATGAGCCTGGCTTCGTGTTGCTGGGCGACCTCTCGGTGGAGACCTCAACGGACACGGACTACGATGACTACTCCATGTGTCCGCCATCACCATGTGATGTGGAATTCGAGAATGCGAATATTGTGATCGATGGCAAGTCCAGCATACGACAGAAACCCAAAGATTCATCGGTGAGTATCTCGGAATAACGGAAATGAATGCCACCCAGGATTGCCCCCAATTACTAATTTTTGAGTTCACTTTCCAGTATGACTAACTGAAATTCACTTGAGAATGTTTATGTCATACATATTATACACTGATGTAGGTAGTATGATTTATTCATATAGTACGTACTACTAGCCGATGACTAATGCACACTCATATGGTGAACCAAAATATTTTTGATAGATAGTGTGGGTTCTTTTTCCTTTTCCTTTTGTTTTTGTTTTGTTGAGGTAAAGATAAGATTACTTTTGTTGTATCGAAAAGGCTACTGATTGGTTATGTTGGGAATCGCTTCGTCGGCGACTTTTGGCAATCAAAGAATTTCTGGCATTGTAACAGAAGCGGGTGGGTTTTATCAATTCAAGATAGGAACCCCAACTTATGTACAAACTTTGCAGTCTTTGACCATTAATGAAGGTGGGCAACCTTTTGAAGAAGTCAGGTGTGTGTGTATTCTAGATATGTACACAGTCCTATAAAGTCTGTTTTTCTTTATACCCAAGCAGCGGCTATGATAATATTGTCAACAAATGTGTAACGCAGCGTTTCCCTAACTTTTTTGAACGGGAACTGGCATGAGCTTTAAAATCGGAAGGTGCCCATTTCGATCGATATATATTTTATGAAATGGAAGCTGCCCTTATGGTATTATTTTGTACTGCCTTGTCCATCCTTTAGTATGGTAGTCTTTGGTTTATCTGACGCTAAAATGCATACTATTTAAACATATTTTTCCTTTTTCCGGTACCGGGTTGCGAGCCATACTTAGGGAAACGTTGGTATAACGCATTAAAAGTGTGTTTCTTAACCCCAACACGCATGATATTCTAGTTAAACCGAGCGAATCGTCTAACTATTTCAAATAGCTGACATGGAAACGTTCGGTCAAAAAGCCATGTTGGTATTTCTCTCAAAAATACACATACAGATACTGTTACAGATACACATACAGATACAGAGACACATACAGATACACATACGGATACAGATACAGAGACATCTACCTTTTGGTATATGCTGTCTATAATTGATGCAAACTGTGTCCTACATTTCACTTTCGTTTAGTATTTAATCGCTGCCAAAACTAATGCGAAACAATTAACAGCAATTATAAGTCCACTCTCGGGGTCAGTATTTTCTTTATTATTGTTATTATTATTTGTTTTTTTTTTCTCCCCCCTTTGTAGTATTTTCTTTTGTCACATTTTTGGAGCTTCAATTAAGGGCAAAAGCATAAGAAAAGTTAGTTGAGCCACTTTCATTTGCCTGTTTTTTTTCTTTGTTTATCGTCGCGTTGCTTTCGTTGTGTTCGTCTGTAGAAGCCCCTTCTTCTTCCGCAATCTGCACAGATTAAAACTTGTTAACATGCTGTTACCGCTGTTAACATTCTGCTAATCTGTTGTTCTGTTATGTACACGTACAAACATATCTATGAAATATATCATTGTGTTCTTGTTTGATATTTAAGCAAATATATTCAACATGGTTTAAAAAACCAAAATACACAAAAAGCTTCAACAAACTGAGAATTTGTTGCAAAAGATTGGGATAAAAAAACAGTTTTAATTACGTGTTGTTAAATATAAAAAATATTTTAAACTAAATAAGAAAAACGAAAAGATTTTATGCAAATTACATACATTTATAGTATAATTTACGATCAGTGATGTAAAAAAAATCGATTTTTTGTATGAAAAACATCGAAAAATATTAGAAAACATCGATGTTTTTCATACAGAAAATCGATTGTTTCACATCACTATTCACGATTGACCGAATAAACGGCTTATAAATGATGTTTTCTTTTTAAACAAAAACTGCATCGAAAGATGAAAGATTTGCGATTGTAATCGCACCATTCGGAATCGAATTGTTGGCTTTTCTAAATTCCAAAAAGTGATTGATTCTATTCGAAAATGGGCGTACAAAAATCAAACTAGTTTCGAAATGATAAATCATATTTTGGGTATGCCAAAACAATGAAATATTTAAAGTTTTTGTAACTTAAAATCATACTGATACTTAATCTATTGTCTACTGTTAGTTTCTTTCTTCCTCTGCTCCGTAACATTACATTTACATTATGAAACTGGTTTAAGTACCACGTAACATAATAAATAAATATATAAAAGTGTATAAAACAAAGAAGAAAAACACTTGCAAACTAGACTATTGGAATATCCTGTGCTCACACAAACTATCAAATTAGATTCACATTTGTTTGAATCGAATGTTTTGACATTGGCTGTGAGTACAGAGTATACAAAGAGTCGAGTATTGTTTGGGAAACAACTTGTTGCGATAGTGTTTTTAGTTGTTTATGTTTTTTGCTTTTATGTTTATGTTTGTCACTTCCTCGTGTGTTATCATTAGTTATTTATTTATTCAGTCGCTATTAATCAAAATGCATTATAAGTTGGCTTAACTGTGGTTTTTTCAGTCGCCTTTTTGATATTTGTTTCGGGTTGTGTCGGAAAGTGGGGGGTATAGGGGGTATTTGGGTGCGTTTCATCAATGTGACAGATATCGGAATGTTTTCTAATTTGTTGTTTGTTTTAAACATGTTGCAGTTCCGCGTACAATTCAACGATACGTTAACGTCAACGTTTGAATATCCCTCCGAGGCATCGCAGACCATTGACGACCCACCGTATGCCGATCCTTATGGCAATGTTAACAAGCATCATCAGCTGCTGTACGAGGAGCAGCTAATGTTGCAACATCATCAACAACAACAACAGCAACAACAACAGCAGCAGCAACAGCATCATCATGTGACTGTCGATGAGATAATTGAGCTTCCAACATCGACATCCTCGTCAACAGCGTCGCATAAATCGTCGGCGACCAGCGCCATGCTGGGGAATTTACCACTAGGTAAGTGGCAACCCTAACATGAGAACAATACACACACACATATGTATGTATGTGCTAGAGCTGACAAATAATCGATAAAATGCTATCGATAATATCGAATCGTGTTGTGTCAATGCCAGTTCTATGAATTTAAATCTTCATATTTCGTAAGTGAATACATTGGATTGAACTTTATGATTTTTGATACTATCGATAGTTTCAATAATCGCGTGGCGGCACATTCGATGGTCTTCCAGCTCTAATGTGTACATACATTAGTGACGTAAAGAAACCCGATCTTTTGTATGAAAAACATCGATGTTTGTTATACAAAAAATCGATTTAATACATCTCTAACATACATATATGCAAGTGTGGCATGTTTGAAGAGCATGGTTAATTTGCGCTCTTTGCCTGCCTGCCTGTCATACTCTTTCTCTCTCTCTTTCTCTCTCCATATCACACACACACACACACACACTCTCTCGCTCACGCTCTCTCTTTTTTATCACACCATCTCTGTCTCTGTTCTTATATCAGTGTCTATGTCTCTAAATCTGTTTGTAGTAGTGCTGTGCTCTTGAGTTTTATCCTTTATCCGTTATAGTTTGACAGGGGACAGAGGGGGACTACACAAACACACATGTGATGTACAAATGTCAATATATATAGATATATTTGAATGAGGTGCAATCTATTTTTTGTAATAAATAAAAATGTGATATATTTTGATTTATTGAGATCATTGTAATTGTAATTCCAAAATGCTATCGATGACTTATCAGAAAACTCTCAATTGTGATAGAGATTATTTGAAAGTAGCTAAAAATCTCGATGCTGGGAAAAAAGTCAACCTCCCCCACCTGAAATCAAATCTTTAATATTTTCCGCATTTTTTAAGACCAAAATCAAAATTCTCCGTGCTATCTTTCTGTGGGGGACCTCAATGAAATATTTACCTATTATTTCTATCGATGAACTCTAGACTTTCCATAAAAATATTGATTTTTGTACATCACTAATACACACGCATGCGCACATACAACTACCATACATACATACAAGTAATATTGCATTAGCATGCATGCTGGACCAGAGTTGCCAGATATTTACAACAAAATCTCTGCACTTTACAGAAAACGCCACTGTTACTGTTAACATAGCGATTAAGCACAGCGCCAATGTTGATGTTGCTGCTGCTGCTGCTGTCCTAGACTCTGCCTCTGCCTCAGCCTCTGGCAACGCCATCGCCACTGCCACTGCCACCGCCTCTGCCTCTGCTTTTGTCTCCGTATCAAATCCAAGCATTACTAGGGACAGATGCAGGGCTGCTGGCACTCGCTGCTGCCACTGCTGCTGGCCTTGGCTGCAGCAGTCCTGGCAACTTTGCTCGCCACATGGCAGGCAGCTGCTGAAAAGCTTTCACAAATTAATTCAGCGCATCAGGTGGGTGGATGTGCAAAAGCCAGCTCAAGCAGCCAGCCTTCCTCGAATAAACGCAATAAACTATGCCATCTATAGCTACGCCTTGACCCGTGACACGTGACCCCTGCCCCTTGACCCTGACCCACTTGACCCACCCGGTCTACACACGCACAGTCCACAGACCCACAGCTCAAAACAAACCAAACCAAACCAAACACAATCCACAGCACGCAGCTGTCAGGCTTTCAATAAAGCATACACGCATATTTGCAGATTACCCAAGTTTAGCGAGGGGTATTATTTTGCAACAGCCGCAACAGCCACCACACATGGAAACACAACAACAACAAGAACAGCAACAACAACGACAGCCGCTACCAGACGCAGTGGCAACGCCGCCACAGCCGCAGCCCAAGCCAATGCAACGTCGTAGACCATCGGTTCTGTGCAAGCCGCAATATGCCTGTTTTCTGCAAAATGATGCACTGCAGCCTCAGACGCAGCAGGCGCGCAAGGCTGCCTCCTTCTCGCAGCCGCAGTCGCAGCAGCAGCAGCAGAGTAAATATAATATATATGCTTCAGCAACAACAAGAAAAATAACAACAACAACAAGAAAAGCAGATGTAGCTTGCAGCAACAGGAGCAGCTCCTTGAGTCATCGTCGCTCCAGTCTGCCAATAGCCACGTCCGCATCGTCGCTAGCGCTACCCAACGCCTCTACAGCACTGCTGCAGGCACGCATACCGGGCAACACGCTATACTATGTGTGATCCAATAATATATCCAATATCCGAGCCATTGCGGAACCGTTCCAAGCTCCAAGCTCCAAAAACTCTTTAAAACCTGCTGCTATTACATTTACTATCTATTTCAAAAGTAGGCAAAAAAAACAATTGCTTAATTAATTTACTCGTTGCAGTCCATATATATCAACCCCACCAAAATCAGTGAGATCTTTTGCTACTGGCTATATTCATACACCCAACCTCTCCTAGGGCTGTCATTCCTGATTCCTGGTGCATTGTTGTCCTGTTGGCTACGCTAATTCATTTGAGTAGTTCACATTCTCAAAACCAGCGAGAGATCTCTCGTTACTTTTTACTCGCTACTTACTATGGTACAAAACCCAACCTTACCCAAGGCTGCCCCCTTCCTGGTGCTTTGTTGTCCTACGTTGGCTACGATAACTTAACTTGGGTAGTTTGTTTTCCTCAAGACAGCGAGAACTCTCCCTACTCGTTACTTACTATGCTGCAATACCAGGCTTAAAAACCTAACCTTACACAGGGCTTCCTGGTACATTATAATCCCGTTGGCTACGCTAATCAACTTGGTCTTGACATTAAACTGAAAGCAGTCCCCATGCTCCCCACACACAAATTTATGTGACTCTTGGTATTATTGGCCCCTCCCAAGTTTTTGCACTTTTTATTGGGTAATTCAACCAAATACTCGTTGAATAATTGAATTGTAATTATGTGTAAAGCTTATACTATTTATGGCTAAATGGAATTTCATCACAACGAACTAACGAACTAAAGAATCCCCATGTTTTTACCATTACAATTTTCATCTCAGCATCTTTTCTGCTTTAAACCAAAGACTCAAACGATCTGGCAACGCTAGTTCATTTCATGAGCGCATTAAGTTGGCTGCGCCAAATGCATTTCATGATAATAAGCTAAATTTCACTTGAATTCACGTATTTTGAAACGTGTTTTTGTGGCATGTGTTATAAAAGCAGCTGGTAGATCTGGTAATTTCTATCATCCGTATGGTAAATGTAGCTATGCATGCTTTAATACACTTAACTAACTAACAAATCAGTTTCTATATATCACACACACTCTTGTTATATCTACATACTACTATGTAATTGATAATATTTCTACTAAATGCGGCTTTCATTTTATAATCTTTTGTATTCTTGTTTTCTCTACCCTTTTTGTTTTCTTGTGTTTACTAATTTCTTTTGCAGAATAAATTTAAATCTAATAACAGACATCTAAGCAAATACTTTAAAATAATATCTATAATATACAAATATATATATATAACCATAATATTATATGCATACGTATATAAAGTATATAACTGAAAAGAGAAATATAAACTGAACTGAACCGAAAGTAAATCAAATCAAATCAAATGAAACGAAACGAAAGGCATCCATCCTGAAGAGCACAGAAAACACCTCTAACCAATCTATGTATGCACCGCTGCTGTTCGTTCCGATTGCAACCAACCTCCTGACATTCTGACATTCTTCTGGTGGTGGTGGTTAACAACGAAGCCTAACAAATCCAATCAAAACTAATCGACAATTCATATTACTTCCTAAGGTAACTAACCTCAAATAGACACAACAAAGTTAACACACCCAACTCACATTCACACTCACACCCACACTCACATATTTATAATTTCAACTTCAATTTTGCATTTGAAGCCCAATTCGAGTTCATGCTACTAAATTCTTGTACTAACTCACAATCTTAATCAATTGAATCAAACTAATCGGATCCTTTTGCAGGCTCAACCGCGCTGGGCTTCTATACGCCCGTAAAGGCCTCGCCGATGGACAGCCTGTTCCAGTTGGGCGTAACGCGCTACACTACGCCGGATAGCAACAGCAGCGGCAACAGCACCAATGGCAGTCCGCTGGGCGTGGCAGCTGCAAATGGTGGCACATACAATGGCAACGGCAGCATTGGCGATGCTCTCAACGAGGACGACAGTCCTGGCAGGGATGCAGCGACAAGTGAAGATCTGGATGACGACTATCTAACGGCGACGCCGGCCGGTGGTATTGTCTATAGCGAGGGCACACAAAAGACGGATTTATTGTACTGAACAAACTGTGCGAATCAAGAAGATTCTACACATAACTCTTATTCTAAACTGTTCCATTCTGATCCGATCTGATCGGCCTTTCGGGCCTAGGCCAACAGAAAGAGTTTCGGTTATTATACTACAAGATGATAATATGGCAGGAGAAAATACGTATATATATATTTATGGATATTATTTTGTAAGTTATAGGGCTAATATACGATATGCGTGCAACAAAAGATACGATTGCAACATTCTTTTTTTTTTTATATATACATACTTACATATTATACTATATACATATATACATTTACATAATACTACTATATATATATATACTATTGAAATGTATCTTTGGCACTGAAGAATCCATTTGGCAAGTGTATTTGCAATCTGTGTATTTGTATTTGTATTCCATTTACCGTTTTTTTTTTTTTTTTAGTACGTCTATACATAAATATATATATATTATACACATATATACATACGTAAAAGAAAGATATAATTACTTTCGATTTGTGTACTTTAAAAGAGAAACAAAAAAATTAAGAAGCGAAAAAGAAAAATATTGTAAACACTGAGGTTGAGCCACTGGTAATTAAATAGCCACATCAAACCCCGTTGTGGAGTATTAATAAAAAATAATAATTATTAAAATAAAAATAAGCAAGGAAATGACGAACGTTTTTCATACGACAAGTACTCTCTCTCTCTCCCCCCGATCCGACCCGACCATCCGCTCCCTTTAAATCGACTAAATGTCAGCATTTGCCTCATAATCATACATAAGCGTCTATTTACTATCTTTTACAAATTGTATTTCATAAAAAACAAAACAAAAACAAAAATAATTGATATGAATATATGTATGTGTATGTGAAATAAAAAAAAAACAAAATAATACAATCATGACAACAATAACAATTGCCACAAGATATAACAGCTATATACAACAACAAAAACAAAGTTTTCCATACAAAAACTCACTTTTTCGACCGATTATTGCTCTGAATGCTAGTACTAGACGTTAAGGTGAATCGGAAGTTTTGCAAACTATATCAAATATCATAGTATAACTCGCAGTTGCTGAGCTTTGATTGAAAAAAAAAAAAAACAAAAAAGTTCTTCAAACAACAAATTATTTTTGATCCAATTGTTTCCATGACAGCTATAAGATATTTTTGGTCCGAATTTTGGTCCAATTTAGTAAATAAGGCATAATAAAACTAAGTATTTCTGAGTTTAGTCAAGATTATAAACAAAGAAAGTTTTTCATACAACAACTGAATTTTCGGTCGATCGTTCCTATGGCAGCTATATGTTCTAACGATCCGATACGGCTGACATATGTACTGCATGTGCCAAATTTTATTGACATAATTTTAAAAACTGAAAACTGCATAGAAACAGACGTAGAACGGATAAGATCGAAGTATATATCCTCGCTTATTTACTAGAAGTCTTGTCATAAATCAATAAAAGAGTTTAATAAGTTAAATTAACTTTCATCTTGCAGAAATAAGGAAGTATTTCTATAATTTCGAAATTTACTAGCGAACTATTTCTATATCTACCAGCACATATAGAAAAATTGAAACAATATAATCATTTATGATTAGTTCTGCATCATAACCTCAAAAATTTCAGTTTTTTTATTTATGACAGTAAATGAGCGCATATACTTAAAAGGATTGGAAACGTCTGTTTCAATGTAATTTACATTTTGTGACTAAACTATCAGTATATATATGTGAGTGACAAAAATCTATATACTGATAGTTTTGTCACGAAATGTAACTTAGGTTTTGGGCGAATTAAGGGGCAAATATATAAATTAAGACTTATATTGCTTATGGCTTATACACGTTTAGTTGGGCTAGCTTCTAAAGGTCCAAATAAAAGTGCGTTTAAGGTACGGACAGATTGATATTGCACAAACCCAATATACTCCTCATCCACTTTGGAAACTGAGTATAGTAAACATCCTTTTACAAATCAGCTGGCAACACTGCGCTTTGCGCAATGATGCCACGTTGTGCGGAAGAAATGTACGAAAACTTGTACATCATTTACTATTGAAACACTGGATCTGTTTTTTAAAAAATAAGCTTATTTCTCTTGCTCTTCTGTTTGTTCTTATTATTGAAAACTGTTTGCAATCAGTTGAAATAAATAAGCAAGTAATATAAATAAGAAAAAATGAACTTTTGTGAAAATAGTCTCACAAATTTGGCAATGTATCAAGTATTCAAATGAACATATAAAATATTATGATTAATATAAATTGGCAAGCTGAAATGCATTCCAACAATGATGTGTCAAGTATTCCGCCACTAAGCTGAATTAATAGAATTAATTATATTTAATTGTATCTCAATATCAGATAAATGTTTATTTTGAAATCAAATAAAATTGGATTAACACAGTCATTTACTGAGCTTGTTTTTGTAATTGGAATTTCTCACGAAATCTATTTATATATATTTCGAAAATGTTCAAGAGTGCGGGGTGCTTTATCGGAAATAATGAATTTAAAAGTGTGTCGAAAAAAACAACACTTTTCTTAGGTGGCAACCTTGTCAGCTATTGCTAGCGATTCCGATAGCTGCTGCTGATGGGTCTATCGGCATCGGTGCGTGTGCACTCGATATCGATAGCTGTTTTATTTGTGGTACTTGTAGATGTTTCGGTAGTATTGTGATTGTGTCCAAAATACAGGGTTTTGTGTGACTAGTTGAAATTGCTAAAATCAAAACCGAAAGTTATGCCCGCAACGTTACAACACGCAAGCAGCTTGCCGTTTGTCAGGTGTATGTGATAACCAAACTCCCTACGCCAACTGTATTACTTTTAACCTTAGTTGACATTGAAATGTACCCGCTAGAGGCGGAGACAGTGCGTCTGTCGTGTCTGCGTTGTGTGCTAGAAAAGGAGAACAAAACTCGAAACTCAAATTCAACCGCAACCGCAACCTGCCCAAGCTGCATGCCCCTCTGTGTGACATATGAAAATGAAAATTCAAATGATTGGAATCAACATGCAGAAACCGAAAATGAACCGAAACTCACCTGTGCAGCTGGTGCTGGTGCTAGTGGGTTGGTACGGGGTGCGGGGCAACAACACGCAAGCAAAGCAGCGACTGCAGCAGCAGCTGTTGCAGAGGGGGCGCTCGAGTTTGGTATCGGCTAGTTACTAGTGCTAATAAAATGTGCATTGAACTGATCAAAACAAATAGCCAACATACATACATATAAAGAGAGAGAGAGAGAGAGGAGAGTGTAATTAACAAGTGCGATTAATTGAGCGTTTTTGCATTTGTCGCTTTTTATTGGGGCACGCGTTGTGTAATCGTTCATAAGTATCATCTGTGATATATGCTAATTCTAATTGATTTAATTTTATTTGATTCTTTTTGTTCTGTTTAAATCGATTTGTTGTAGTTGGCATTCGTTATTAATTAAATCAGCAGACGCAGCCGCAGCAGCAGCAGCAGTAACCGTAACAACAGCTGAGTGTGAGCGAGCTAGTGTGGGTGTGGGAATGAGAGAGCGACATCAGCAGCCCACATTCGACAACGACAACAACAACAACAACAACAATTGCACCAACCAAAGCTGCAAAACACCGGCACAAGAGCAGCAAACGGCAGCAGCGACGCCAACGCCGTCGCCAACGATTTGTTGATAATTAAAAGCAAAGAGAACTCAACACTACGCAGCAGCAGCGCAGCGTAGTGCGGCCCCCCAGTCCCAGTGCCAGCCGCAGAGCAGTCACAAATCGTCGGCACATAACGGAACAGATTCAATTCGTGCACTGATCGCGTCGCGTCGTTTATAAAAATAGCTGTACAAAGAGCGACAGAGAGAAAGAGAGAGTGTCAGTCATTAAAGCGTGAGAAGTGTGCGAAGGGGGGGCAGCATTTGATCTGTATTTTGTCACTGTAGATTTGGATTACATTTAATAACAACAATAAAATCAGCAGCAGCAGCAGCAACAACAACATTCAACATTCAACACGCTCAGTTGTAGAAACAGCGGCAAAAGCCTAAAGCAAAAGACGCGCTGCTTCTGGTGCGCCGTCTGAGAACGCCGACAAAATTTCACTCGATCTAATGGCCAAAGACGAGGAGGATGATCTGCTGCCCGACAAGGATGCGGCCAAAGGCTTCTATGCCAAATATGAGCCCAAAGAGATATTGGGCAGGTGCGTACAACTTCTATAAGAACAACCCCCCTATAAACATTCTTAAATATACCCTCCAAGAACTAATACTAGCACTACTTCATATAAGATGATGCAATTCTTGCACACAAACTCGTTTAGTGCGCAACCTTTTCATGCAACTTGCAGGGAAACATTTACATATATTCGATGCTTCAAACCGATCAATATTGTAAAATATATAGTCCATAGAAGTATATGTTTCATATAAGATTTGGATTTTTATGCAAGTTTTAACGCAATTTAGCTTAGTTTTTTTTTTGTTTGTCAGTAATGTTAAAAATGAAATATATAATTAATAAACAACAGTAACAACGTACAATTTTTATTTAAAAACTTCTAGTTAAATTATAATCAATTTACATATGTTTTTCCAAATTGCGTTCCAATTAATAGTTAGGAGTCCTAACTTAGGACTTTTGATTTTATTATTATTTAACCAAAGTACAAAGACTTTCTGGTTATTCTAGAACTAGCTTAACATACTTGATTTTGGTTAGGAAATTGATTTTCCGTAAAGTGCGAAATATATAGAGGTAGTCAAAAGTATTTACACAAAGAGAATTTTTAAAAATTTCTCACTCAAGAAGCTTTTTTTTTGTGTTCTTGGAAATTAGTTGAGAATACATATATATTAAATATAATAAAATATAATATAATGTTGTCAATATTTTTTACAAATTATTTTCAAGAGAATCAAAAAAAGGCTTCTTGAGTGAGAAATGTTTAAAAATACTCACTTTTGACTACCTCTGTATTCCATTTAATAACTGAAAAATCCACGCATCCAATTTCAAAAATATGCTTCCTGGGGGAGGTTTTTTTTCATAGAATAACGCAAGTATGATTTCTTAAATTATTATACCATGTTCCCGAAGGGAAAATATTATATTGGGTTTGCGAAATGTCCGTCCTTCCGTATGAACGCAATTTTTTCCACACCCTTGGTAAACATGTTGGTGTATATCCTCAATTTATGAAGTGTCAAGATCGCGTCTCTTTCCGAACCCACAAATAACCAAATTATATAGGACTGGGAACATAGTATTCTGCAGTCGGGTGCGTCTGACTGCAACCTTATTACTTGTTTTTGTTGTTATATTTCTAAATC
Source organism: Hirtodrosophila histrioides (assembly GCA_037075165.1). Lineage (NCBI taxonomy): Eukaryota > Metazoa > Arthropoda > Insecta > Diptera > Drosophilidae > Hirtodrosophila > Hirtodrosophila histrioides. Next base: position 341,693 of record JBAMCL010000270.1, read on the forward strand.
TATAAATATGGTATTAAAAGAAAGTCATATCCGTAATATACATTCCCATATAGTATATCTCAGTCATATCAAAAATGGTCATTAAATTACTCACAAAAGCTTACAACGAAGTCAGTCCCTCAGTCTTAAAGTTATCCTTAGCGCAGGCACTATATATTATTTAGGAACCGAACTGAATAGATCCCAATTTCATACAGCTTTTGTTTAAGATATCCTGTCAGAAGTTCATCAATTTTAAGTTTCGTAATGCTCTTTAGATGTATATCAAATTTTAACAAAATTAGTGATATCTTATTACAATCAATAGGTCAACATTTCAGTTTCTGTTTAAAAAATACCTTATATATATCTTCGGTAACCCGAAGCTGTTCATGTTTTTGCTATGTTTATGCCTAGCTTGCAGTAATATAAACTCTTGTTGATTTCTTTTGCGGATTGCCTAATTATGATATGACTCAAAGCATTGGGGCGTTGGATACGTGTGAACTGTCGCGCGATATTCTCGATGTATAGCATTGTTAAGTCTAAGAGGGCGGGTTAAGTTAGGGGGTACGATACACTCACCTTGAGCTGAACTTCACATGAAACGGACAGGGAGATACGATTGACAGAGGGATCAGTTTACAGCAGACAACAGTCGGTTGGGAAATAGTTTATAGCGTTGTAAGTAATGCGCATTTGCAGGCTTATCATTTATCCACCTGATAATTTGTAATGAGGATTAGATAAACCAATTACATAGTTTCTTTTTTTGATAATCATTGTTTATCATTGTCATTCCACAGGGGCATCAGTTCGACGGTGCGACGCTGCATTGAGAAGGAGACGGGCAAGGAGTTTGCGGCCAAAATAATTGATTTGGGCGCTACGACGGAGGCTGGCGAAACGAATCCATATCATATGCTCGAAGCAACCAGACAGGAAATCTCAATCTTACGCCAAGTGATGGGTCATCCCTATATAAGTAAGTACATCAGCTTCATTTATAAGTCATCCTCCCTAATCGTTACCTGTTTACAGTTGATTTGCAGGACGTCTTTGAATCAGATGCATTTGTATTTCTCGTATTTGAGCTGTGTCCCAAGGGCGAGCTCTTTGACTATCTGACATCGGTGGTAACTCTATCCGAGAAGAAGACACGCACCATAATGCGTCAAATATTTGAGGGTGTCGAGTACATTCACGCCAAGACCATTGTCCATCGCGATCTTAAGCCAGAGAACATATTGCTTGACGAGAATCACAATGTGAAGATCACAGACTTTGGCTTCGCCAGGCAGCTGCATGATGGCGAGAAACTTACAGGTAAACAACACTATCAGTAGTGGTGGCGATGTGGGGACGGGAGTAGTATGGTAATAAATGTATAAGAATATTACTAAAGCAAAAACCACCTCATAAAGTAAATCCTAGTTCTGCCACTTAACAATACCGTAGATCAAAGGCAATCGCTTAAGAGCCTTCCTTAAAGGAAGGTCATATAGATTAAATCGCTTAAGAGCCTTCCTTAAAGGAAGGTCATATAGATTAAACCATATCCCAATATTCATATTCATGTCTATCAAATGTAGCCGGCAGACTACTTTTGTACCGTTTAATAACCAGTTTCAAACTGAATCTAAACGGTTAGTAAACATGATCGATCCCCTTGAAACTGGTACCACTGGAATATTAAACCAGTTGGGAAGCAGTTTTTAATATAATTAGAAATAATTTAGCGCCTGGCACTATATTATATCATCATAACAAAAGATAACGATAATTAATTTCGTTATTTTTCATGAGTTAATAATTTAAACTAGAGATGAACACAGGATACAAGTCAATCCCGATCCTTCCCCCTATTCGATCCTTAACCCACGAACTTTTTAAAGGGCAAAGTCTCGGAACTAGTTGGATCAAATCACCATAGGAAAATATATTTAAGAAATGTGTTTTTTCGTAGGTTTTCATCCCTGTGTCGCCTTAAACTAAATCACTTTTGAACAGATGCTTTTATACTGCTATACTGCTAGTCCTATATATTTAAATTATATGATCCATTAAATAGTCAACCCCATTCTCTAATCCATACAGATTTATGCGGTACGCCGGGCTACTTGGCGCCGGAGACGCTCAAGTGTAACATGTTCGAGGGCTCGCCGGGCTATTCGCAGGAAGTGGACATGTACGACACACAAAAGTCCCAGATACTTTTCTTTTTTTAATAATACGTCTTGCATTACATTTTAGTTGGGCCTGCGGCGTCATTATGTTCACGCTACTTGTGGGCTGTCCGCCGTTCTGGCATCGCAAGCAGATGGTCATGCTGCGCAACATTATGGAGGGCAAATACAGCTTCACCTCGCCCGAGTGGGCCGATATTTCAGGTGAATGTTGTGGCACTTACGGTTACAGCTAAATGTCAATAAAATGGGTACTAACTTACTCGTTTGCATTTACAGAGGATCCCAAAGATCTGATTCGCAAATGTCTAGTCGTTGATCCTGCGCAACGTATCACCGTCAAGGAAGTATTAAGACATCCATTCTTCAATCAAATGGTAAGTGACGGCGTCTCTGGCAGCCCCATCGGTAGCGGCAATTCCCAATCGGGTTTCTCCAGGCATTACGTATATATTAGTCAATATATTTATACATACACTTATGTACAATCAGGCATATCTCAAAGTCTAGGCCAGGTCTATTGAGCGAACCTACAACACCTTATATTATCGACACATAACAACTTGGCATTATTAAGTCCTATAGCACACATTCAGCACAGGTCAGACCATACATACTACGTAGGCACTAGAACTGCAAAAATATAGATCGTTTTTCGACCACACTATCGATAGAATCGCGCTAGTAACGTAATAATTTTAAAATATATCAGTTGAAAACGTTTAGAAAGAAACCCAAGTAATTATTTTTTAACAAAATAAAAATTATACATATATCTTCAGTTTTACATAAAGTTTGCCATTTTTATATCATTACTTTACTTGGAATTTCTTTTTAGCTACAATACTATATTTAGGGAGGATCAGTTTATAAGTAAACTTAAAACCAACGATTTGATCATAAAATTTTAAAATTTTCCATCTAAGCTATTACGATAGTGGGAAAACAATCGATAGTGTAGGATAACAAGCAAAACCCTCAATACTATGGATATTGACAGAAAGTAAAAACTATCGATATTGACAGAAATTAAAAACTATCGATAATGGTTACGATTGTTCGCAGCTGTACAAAATGTTCCATCTAAGCTACCGCAAAAGTGAGAAAACAATCGATAGTGGCGGAAAATGTTAAAGCTAATCGATACTATCGATAGTGGCAGAAAGTATTAAAATCCATCGATACTATCGATAGTGGCGGAATATATTAAAATCCATCGATACTATCGATAGTGGCATCTATTGTTTTGCAGTTCTATCATAAGCCCAAAGACTCCCTTCAGGCACGTCTTCATGAGATAGCGCCCGATTCAAGTGTCCTATTTCAAGCTCATATTGTAGACAAACATTTTATTTTTTTGAGTTGCCTTGTCTAGGCTCCATTTTCAGAGTTACTCAAATGTGTCTAAGCACCCACACACACACACAAGCACACAAACACACACACAACTGTGACTTACACTCCCACACAAGCCTATTAACTGCTTTTTTATATAGTACATAAACGTATATTTTTATATATATATATTTCACCTAGAAGCGTTATAAAACTAGAAACCCACAAACTTTTGATGTATTTGCCGTTTAAGCCTAGGGACAACCTGCTAAATTAAAGCTTTTTAGAATCTTTATGTATTTCTATATTCTATGACATGCATTGTTAGCTTAGCATACTTAATCCTGTCTGTCAACTTTCGTATTTATTTTTGTTGTTTTTTTTTTTCTTTTCTTCTTATGATTTAAATATTATATACGTACATTTTTCTCTTTTTCTTACATATACAATATATACGTTTACTTTATAATATCGAAAACAAAAATTCCAATCGAACCACACGAATGCAAAACGAACGAAATGGTTTCACTCTTTTCAAATCAAAAAAAAATATATATATATATAATATGTATATACCATATTATTATCGAAAACAAACAACAAAAGTTGTTCGAGCAAAACATTGATGGCCTCAAGCGCAGCCTGTCGACCAAGTCCAGAAGAATGAGTCGCATCACTGAAATCGCACTGGTAACGAATTATTTCTGGACTAACCCAAGATATAACTACTATATAACAGCAACAAAAATAATCAAAAATAATAATAATGATAATAATAATACAAATTATAATAATAAAATCAAACAAATCACATTTGTTGCATTTTGTGTTATATATTGCATTGTGTTTCGATTTGATCGATTCCGATCTAATCTTATCTGATCTGATGTATATCTTATTAACACTTACTACGTACAATATGTTATTTTTTCCTAATGTGTTTGTAATCTACTTAGCCTAGAAATCGTGCTCGTTTTCGTTTTCGTTTAATGCGTATATTCAGCATTGTCCATTTTATCATGTGCTAGTGCAAGTGCAAGTTTGCAAGTGCAAGTGCAAGTTTGCAAATGCATAACCTTCAAATTTACATACTATATATGCATTTATTATGTTAATTAATCGTATTATTGCTTCATTAAAAACAACAAAACAAACAAACCAATTGACTGCGTCGGCCATCATACATGAATATTTACTGTACTGTATACATATTTGCTTGTTCTACTTGTTGTCGTTGTCCTGTAACGCGATTTCATTGTGCATTTCGATAGCGATTGTGACTACATATGCGCCGATAACGATAACACAAGAAAACACCAACAACAACAACATCACAAGGCCAAAACTCGAAGCTTAACTCAAAGCTTCGTTAAAAATGCATGCCAACTCTGTCTAGCATATAACAATTACCATAGCTCAACTCTCTCTCTCTCTCTCTCTCTCTCTATTTTAACGACTGTGTGCTGCATACTGTATACTGCATGTGTGCGCGAACTTTTAACTGCTAGTGGGGGTGGGGAAGGGAGGGGACATGAGAGAGAGAGAGAGAAAAAAAGGTGCATATAAAAGGAAATTAGGCGCGTTTTAGCGTTAGAGTTAGGTACAAGTATACTATGTCTTAGTTTTAAGTTACTTTAGATATGTTTTCTCAATGATTTACATTACGTATGTAGTAGTTATTTATTTATTGTGTGGATATTTGTTCATTTGATATAACCCTAACGTATTTACAATTTTGATTCTTCATTTTCTTTGCGTTCTCCCATCCGCTGCCTGCCGATTGCCAATGCACTTTTTGCCAATTTTCCCCCTCTTAAATTCAATTGTGAACTAAAAAACGTTGGTTCTAATGAACGATTTGATACTGGCGCGAAAATCCCCCACGTCATATCTACAGCCACATACCAGAGCCTACCTCAATTTAACACCATTCCGGTTAGCCCCGCTCAACACTGGCGGCAGTGGATACAGCACAAATCGTTGCGGCTCCCCCTATATATACTATAGTGCACCGCAAAGCTCCTACTCATCGAATCGGCTGCGCGATCTCAGCGCCAGTGGCAGTTACATTACGCCGGAATCTGATAAACAGCAACAGCAGCAAAGGTCGCAAGCATTGGAGGCAGCAGCAGCAGCATCAGCTGCCCATGCCTCAACAACGTCCAGTTCAAATTCCAATTTCACCTCCACCTCCAAATTCACCTCATCAATGACCCTAACGGCCACAGTGTACTATCAACAGCAGCAGCAGCTACAGCTACAGCAGCAACAGCAGCGGCAGCAGCAGCAACAGCAGCAGCAGCAACCAACGTCAGCTTCCATAGAGACGCAGCCAGGTGGCGATGCCGATAGCGATAACGATAATTATGAGAGTGCGACAAACGCAAATGCAAAACATTTATTGTATTCATCAGTGCAGGCAGGTTTTCTCCTTGTTTTTGTTTAATTTTCTTTCACATTTACATATTGTTGTATTTATTTATACACGTATTCTTATAATTTTCTTATAAATCAATTTATCGATTACACTTTAGCGCTTTTTAGTTGTTTTGATTAGTGCACACATAGCCATTATTCAGCATTTTCATTAGTTTCATTAGAGTTGCAGCCATCAGTCAATCAATCAATCACACTCAACAGTGGCAGCGGCAACATTACACTCAACACTCATCATTTCAACTCCACTCAACACTCATCATTTCAACTCCACTCATTCACATCCACTCAGTCTCAGCCCAGTATATTTGTATCCGAATGTAGCAGAATGCAACTGCAGCTGTGACGCTCTCAATCACGTTATACTGATCTCTCTTATTCTTTCGCTCTCTCTCTCTCTCTCTGTTTCACATACATAACTATTTATATTTGATATTCTGGTACATGGAACATTGATTCGCAGCATTTAATTGATTTCTCATTATTTTTATATTTATTTATTATCTTATATTATTATGATTCTTTTTTTTTAGCATTTGCTAGTCGTATTTTGATATAATTATGAATCTTTTTTTTTAATTAATATATGCACCTTTATAGTTTGTAGTACACGTATATATAATATTGGGTTAACTGGTAGATTTATTTATTGGTAGCCAAGTACCGAACTGTAACTGTATGTAGTAGTAAACCAAAAATGCTTCTTGTGTGATTCTTTCACAGTCGTATATAAATAGTACATACACTCCATTCATTCAAGATTCATATGTGATTCAATTCGATTTGTTAAATAATTTTGTACCTGCATGAGTGTTACTATCTTTACATATACATATCTGTAGTTAAGTTATGATCACATACAATACATACTCCTACATTAAATATTAAATAATTTACAACAAAAAAAGAAACAATTACGCTTACCGATTCACTGACAATGTTTTTATTTTTTTGTTTTTAATTTCTCCTCTGTATGATTTTATATACACGTTTTGTTTTGTGTGTCATGTTCTCTATATTGTCAGAGTCTCAACGCCCTTATAAGATGTGTGTCTATAAGTCGGTGTTGTGGAGACTCCCTTGTGAGTAAACCAAATAAAAACTGAGAAAACATTAGTTACTACAGTACAGTATATGCCATAGTTAAACAATTCTATATTTTTTTAATACATATACTATATATGTATGTATATATTTTATATATGTATGTACATATATATATGTATATATATGTGTGTGTGTTGTCATTGATCGCGTTCCAAACGCACCTAATAGCCCAATATTTAAATTAACATTCAATTTGGCTTAACTTTCAATTTATTGTAGATATCCTGTTATTTGTTTATTTGCTTTTGCTTTGAAAACCAACCAACTACAAATACACACGCACTTCCAACTAATGTGCACTTTTAACTATAAATCGGATTGCGATCACTGCGCGTACAAGTTAAAAATTGTATTTAAAAAATCAAATAAAACAACCAAATTCACAACACATTCACGCACGCAGTGATCGCTATGAATGGGCGGCATAAATGATGCAAGATTGTCGTGCATGGGCCGCCTAACATACAAACAGTTGCCAATTGCTGTTGCGAGAAGGTAAAGAGAGCCGTTAAAGCTCTCTTCACTACATACATAAATATTTGTATTAACATAAGTATGTTATGCTCAATTAACACTGCTAATTTAACAGCATGCAACTAACAGCCTAGCCTTACTACATACACGCATACACATCCATATATATGTATGTATTTACATATGTATAGCCTAAGCCGGCTTACTAAGTATGTCTCTCTCACTCTCTCTGTCTTTCACACAAACCGTCAGTGGCTTGTATCGCTCTTTTTAATGCGTCCGTCTTATTAAAAATGTAATCTGTCTAATCCAAAATAAAAAATGAAAATATACTGTTATACTTACACACGCCAACACACACATTTGTTGTTAACACTTTTGAACCATTCTAACCTCACTAACCCATTTGCGTATGGACTAAACCTAAATATCAACAACAACAAAATAATAAAAAAAACATCAACGCAGCAAAATATTCAACTATTTTCTAACTAGTTTCCCTTCTTTGTGCTTTTGTATATTTAGCTGCGGAAACAGAGTCGCTTCAATGCGCGTAAAAAGTTCCAATTTGCCATACTAGTGATACGGGCCGTCATCAGGATACGCCGCCTGCGCTACACCGCGGAGCCCCTACACATCGAGGAGGCCATACGTGATCCCTATCGCGTCAAGGTTCTTCGCAAGGTGAGTAAACATAAATATGTATAGGTTATGTTAGAACGCAAAAATTTTTTGTAGGCTAAGTAAGATTTTATACCTTAACATGCTTCAAATTCCATAAAGAAAATTCCAGCATTTATATGAAAAAGCTTGCCAGTCGCATTCAAATTTAAATTAAGAAAAACATTTAAACATTTAAGAAAAGGGTCTTCTTCAAATTGCACTCTGATCTGTTTGAAATTGTGAGAAGGGGCATTTGGGGGCGCTGACCCCTAATCTAAATTTAGGCTTCAGTAATAAAATGTCGCACTTTTTTTGAATTTGACTAAATCAAAAGGTGGAAACTCACTTTAATCATGATCGCGATCCAAGCGTGTACGTGAATAGAAACAGCACATACGACTCTGAGCGCGATCCATATGAAGTGCATGCAAAAAACTACCAACAAATATGCTAATAAGCATAATTTGGCAACAACAAAGCTTCATGATCGGAGTAAAATATCAGGCATATGTTGATATTCCGCTCATCTTGATCGCGATCATAGACAAAGCTCACACGGACGACGCACACATGCATACTTTCGCTCAACTCCACGCATACAATGATGCTGGATCGCGATCAAGATTGAAGTGAGTTCCCACGTTTAGAAACAATGAAGGCATGAAAGATTTGGGACAAGTCAAAAGATAAATGTACAACGGATTTATGAAATTTTTGGGAGCATTCTGTTAACTTGTTTGAATGTTAACTAACTTATTGTTAATCCTTTTACAGGTCATCGATGGCTGCGCTTTCCGTGTTTATGGCCATTGGGTGAAGAAAGGCGAGGGACAGAATCGTGCCGCCCTGTTTGAGAATACTCCGCGCACTGAACTTCACGCGCTCTACATCAACAATCTCAGTCGATAGAAAACGAAAGAAAGCCCACACAATCACATGGACATACACACATGCATACATATACACACATACCCACACAAGAAACTAAGCAATGTTACTAAAAAAAAAACAAAAAAACAAAGGAAATAAGAAGAAAGAAAAAGGAAACACCAAATTGACGTGAAGAACGTATCAAAAGTAATCAGCAAACGGTTCCGTTAGCTTTTTGTTATCGCATGTGTTAGTACATAAATACATACATACATATGAACATACATACATACATATGTACTAGAACATTTTGGGTTCACTAAGGATGTTATTAGGCCAATTCGTATGTATGTATTGTACAAATGTATATATGTAAATATGTTTGTAATGTCTGTATGAAAAGGTTTTTTTTAGAATTGCCAATCGCGCAACGACATAAAAAACAAAATAACAATTATGTACATACAAATGTACACATACACATGCACTATGCGTATGTATATCGATCGTATATACATGTAGTCGTAAAAACCGTTACAGTTACATACATAAAGCAACTAGCAAACATACATAAATACAAAGATGCATATGTATTTTCTGTTAATGATTTTATTAAATTATTTAATTGTATTGCTAAGCGTTTACTTTTTAATTGTTATGTTGTAGTATACAAAATAAATAAACAAAAAACAAAAAAAAAACAAAACTATTCAAACAAATCACACAACAATCGAAATATGTGTATATCGATAACGTTAACGATCAGAGCTAGCTTAAATGTGCTTGTTGCAATCGTAGGTGCGCTCACAGCATTCAGGATAGCTGCGATTCGTGTTGACAAAATCACGCAGCTTGCAGCCCTTGGGCGGTGCCACAGCTTTACAGGTACGGAACTCAACAACGCCGTTATCCAGGCAGGTGATGCCGGCGCAGGGATGATTCGGCGACTTGCCCGTTTCGCCGGGCGACATAATCGAGTTCAAATTGAGCACACACTTGCCGGGATAAGCTAAAAACAGTTTGATGGGATGGATGAGCTTATGTTATGGATGTGTCTATATAGTTATACGTACAAGGATTCCTGAAATCACCGCGACCGATGGCTGCCTCCACATTTTGGCTGCAAAGGACGACGACGGCAGCGCAAATGAATAAAGCGACCAAGTTGAAGTGCGACATGTTGTTGTTTAAATGAAAATGTTGCTGACTGCTGCTGCTGCTTCCTCTGTTGTTGTCAATTGGGATGTAAGTCCACAAGTGCTGTTGGTTTAGCTGAAGCATCAATGTTTTATATACACAGGCGCTCTGTTATCAAAAGCCCGCCGGACGGCTTATCGAGGCGTCAGTTTAGCTGAGCCGATCTGAGCGAGCTGCCAACGACTTGACCTTGTCCAATGCATGGTCATATATACCCCTCCTTTTCGCGCCCATGCCGGTTTATTGGCAGCTGCCTGTTTGGCCACTTTTTGTTATTGTTTGCGGCGACTTCCCTGCGGTTCATTGAGTACTTAATTGTATTATACGTATTAATATTATTGTGATGTGCTTTAATTTACGAACACACCAATACATATGTACAATACAATATATTTTGATTTGTTTTGTTTATTGTATATATATATATATATATATATATATATATATATATATATATATATATATATATATATATATATATATATATATATATATTCTTATGTCCGGCCACTGCGCTTATCACGTTTTCCATGCTCGCTGTCGTCGATTGGCGCCTGGTTTTTTTACTCCCTGTACCCATAAAATGGCTAAAAAGGGGGTACTAAATCTGTGCAAAGGAATGTAACAGGCAGAAGGAGACATCTCCGATGAACGCAAGGATCTCAGCAACTATAAGAGCCAGAGACACCAAATAGGGAATGTAGGTTCGTGTATAGCAGGCGCAGGTCAAGTTTATCTTCGATCCGAGATATTCCCCACCCCCCATTCCCCCTCTATTCAATAAAAACGTTTTATAGTAACAATTTTCAAGATATAGCTTTGGGATATGGCATGTATAATACTTTAGTCACTCTTAATCTATTGTCCCAATTTCAAGTTGATCGGATCATAAACACGGAAGTTATTCAACAAACATGATTCAGGACTGTAGCGCGGGGAGAAGCACAGCAACCTAAAATACTGTGTATGTATGTGTCTTCGTGTATGTGTAAGTTAACAAAGATGCGATCGGAAATTTTTGACCTGGGTACAGGGAGTTTTGTAGTTGGGTATGCTCAATTATAGCATTCTTACTTGTTTTTATATATTTTTTTGGGAATTTTGGTTGGGCATTCTTGTTTATAATGTGGCATTCCTGTGGCTTCTGACTTGGACTTGATGTTGAGTCAGCGTTTCGCACACAAATCATTTGCGTGCGCACTTTCACCGGCTGGGATCTTGAACTCAAACAAACCGGCGCCTAAAGTTCAAAATGGCAATCGATATACATATGACAATGTATGGACATGATATCGACAAGTCATTGACATTGCCGTTATCATGTGATCGAAATCCTGTTTCATACCCACTGTGCCCAATTGAGGTTAAGTCAAACGATAATTAAAACTTTACTATGTAATTTATTCCTCATACAGTTATGTGAGTGTTGCTTAATTTGTGGGTTTTGTCTATGTTACAAAGAATAAACTATATTGCGCGTATTTGAACACTACATGCATGCTTATAAATACTATATTTATATATTATATATATATTTATATATATTAATTTACTTTATATACATATATGCATACGTATGTATATATTTCTATATGTATATTCTTCTTGTCAACATACTTATTTAATTTCTTCGGCTTTCGAAAATGCATAGAATTAGTGCAACAATTGAAAACAGTTTGACCGCACATTGATTTGTTATTAGTTGGCTTCGCGAGATTCGAAATTCGAGATAAATGTTTGTAATTTTGTGAGATACAAAGAGTTTCTATACAGAAAACCAGAATTTTGATATAATTTATATATGAAGGATACAGAATACACAATGCTGCTGTCACGTGGAATGTGAACTGCCACAGCACAAGCTGAAAGAGATTCATAGAATTTGTTGTTCATGGGCCAGAGCAACCAAGAAATCAAATAGACGATGAGACAACAACGTGTGGGAAAACGTATTAGACACCCGCATAAAGGGGCAGCTTGGCTGTTTCCACCTTGTCCTCCACCTTGAAGGATGGAAAGAGGCCACCCTGATTTGTGCGCGTGTTTTTGCCCTTGGAGTTGCCATCCCAGTGATTGCCAGCAACCGAAACCAGATCGCCCACTTTGAGTTGAAGATCCTCATGAGTGCGCGGCTTGTGCGCAATGATCGCGCGCCGATTGTGAGGATTTTGGCCACCGTAATAGTAGATGTCGTCCAGCGATTTGAAACGATGAGCCGCATCTGGATACATTGTCTGCATGATCTCGTATGCGACACGGCACACCTGGGAGGAGAATGTGCACACGAGATGATCGGACATGGAGAGCAGATGTATATCCAGTATAATGCCATTTAGGGCCGTATCCGTGTAACGTGTGGAGACAGCTGCCATGCGGGCAACTTCTGGATTGCCAATGATTTGATATTGTGGATACTTTTTGCGTGCCTCGTCAATAACGCGCGCATCGTCTGAGGCGAGGAAGATGCGGCGCACCACATTGGTGCCATTGATTTCCTGGGTGCGATAGTAGTCCTCCACATGCGTCATGTACTCATCGATGCCGTGAAAGGCCGCTTCCGTGCCGACCTTATCCGTTCTGCGCACATGAACCCTGCAGCGAAAACAAACGTATTAATTTGGTGTGAACTATTGGTTTACTTGAGCCGTGCTTCTTACCCCACAATGGGACGCTCCCAGCCCAGATTGCGCATGCCCGAGTAGAGAAAGTCTCGCGTCGCTGTTTGTGGACGCAGCAGATACTTGAGAAACTGGCCAACCCACCAGACAATGGGATCACCGTGCAGTCTCTTCAGTCGCGGTGCAAGATCCTCTGGCACAGCCAGTGGCAGGTACGGCGGACGTGGCATTAGCGAGTCAATGATGGGCAACACCAACACCTGTGTGTTGGGCTTGCCTGGCCAGTTATACGCATTTGCAGTGCCCGCATCGTGGCAGCTGTTTGATACTGGCCGGAACACCTCCTCCCAGCCACCCTTGTGGTAGCGCCAGCCACGCGATTTCAGTATCAGTGTGCGCTCGGTGGCATATGCCACAATAAAGCAATATACCACATGATGCAGCTGACAGCCATAGCCACAGCCCTGAAAGTAGAGAAAGACATAATATCAGCATTGAAACAGAATCAAATTTTCAAAGAAGAAAACAACAAATTCTCATTCATTGAACTGAATTACTTCATTGATAGATATGCATACGAAACATGGTATTTCTATTCTGTCAAGAAAGCAGCGCTGCCAGTAAAACGTTTACGAACGCAACACAAAGTAGAATTGAGAAAAATCAAGTGCAAACAAGTCATTCGCAAAGCAAGTTGAAGTTATTTCTCGGACAAACATTTACAACTTTTCAGCTGCACTCAAAAGTCGAGAAGACTCCGCAATAGACTTGAATATTTTAGGCGCTCTACCTTACTCGTTCTTCTGACTGTTCTAAACTATACAGAGGTGAAAGTAACACATACATGCATTCAGAAATCTTCAGATAATTCACATTTTGAACAAATGCAGCATATACTACGGATTTGCATCGTCCTTCTTCACTTTTCTTTCGTTCAATCGTTTCGTTGCAACTTGATTTGTACGCCTTTCAAGACTTCCCAATTGGGTTTCCTTCTCCTTGAAAGACTCCATCTCAGAGAGCCAGAGAGTGAGAGAGCATACTCGTGTGCATTAAATGCAAAAGATCTTGAAAGACGGCTTAGATTCTTATATGGTAAATAGTGTATGACCTTGTTAAGCTTGCAGACAAGCTTGCGGGCATTTGGGCAATCGCTGGGATTCTGCAAATGATGCAGACGTCGCTGAACCAAATCGCTTAGCTCATTTGCCTCCTTCTGGCGCCAGAGCTCGTAGCCATCGGAGCGACGCAACTGATCCATGTCGCTAAGCAGCGATCGCTTGTGATCGGCACCCTGAAGCAACACCTGCTGTATGGACTCCTCCAGCTCTGCGTTGGCATTGCCAGCGGCCACAATTTTGCGTATTTTGCCCAGCTCGCTGCTAAAGTAGTTCCAAATCTCGCCAATGTTTGTCTGTACGCGTCGCCGTGTTAGCTCATACTCCAGGCTAGGCTCCACGCCCGCTTGCCCGCTCAGCTCGTGTCTCGGCTGCTGGGCATACATGCCATCCAAGCGGTCAAAGCCATTGCCAGCGCTGTCGCCATCCGCAGCCACAATCTCAAAAAGAGTATCCTCGGCCATTGTGTCGCCCATTGAGACCTTTGTATTCTGTGCATCGTTCTCCAGTCTATGTATTAGCTTCATTGCGCTCTGTTTGTCCAGCTGTTCGCTGCAGAAAAGAGAGAGAAGACAAAAACTCAGTCATGTTCCGAATTCCGCACGCTTTTCACAAGCAAAACGTTTCAATTCCAAACGTTTCACGTTTGTATATAAATGTTTTGTTTTTATTTTTTAATATAGAAGGTAATTAAGTCGTGTAAATGTATATTCAAAAAAAAAAAAAAATGATTATATACAAAAATTTCAATAGGAAAATAAGTTGTTTTGTTTTAACTTTCAACATCGATCGGTGAAATCAAACAATTAAGTATGCTCTAGTTCAGTATATCCAACTACGAGGCACCCTGTGCCAGGTCTACACATCCCAAACACATCCTAACAGTTCCGCGACATTGCAAGCAAGCAGAGCACTTCAGGTTGCGGCTGCATTACTGCTTCCCCCGCCCTGCAGTACTAAAACTAATTGTACAGGGTATAAAAAAGGAAATTGATTGAATACAGATATAGAACATTAATACATTTAATCAATTTGATCACCATAGGAATATTGATTAACGCAATGACATTGAAAACGTTAAGTACATACAATATTCCGGCCTACAAATTTCACCTGAAAGCCCAGATTTTCCCAATTGTCGATCAATTCAATTGACAACAACAAAAATAATAAAAACTGTCTCCTTAAAGGAGGTTCGGAGAAATCTTTAAAAAAAATCCACAAATGACGTCGTTTTTGCGAACTAAGAACGATCATCCTAAAAAATGGCAAGATTGGACTGGAATCGGAAATGAGAACTCGGAAGAGGTGAGAATAAGAAAACAGCACGCACACACACACACACCCACACACACAAGTGCGAACGCGAATGCGAATGCATGTTTGTGTGTGTGTGTGTGTGAACGGTCTAATGATACGTAATACGTCAGTCGTGGCCAGCGTGTCATAAATAAACAGAAAAGCGTGACCGAAAGAATTTTGCATATGAATGAAACAAAGCGGGCGGGGGGGGCGTATGGGCGTTGTGCGGGAAAGGCGGGTGGATGGATAGGGTTGATAGGGGGTAGCTTAAGCTACTTGTGGCTTGTAGTGTGTGCGGAAAATACATATGTATGTACATACGTACGTATGCATAAACAGATAAAAAAAAACATACCTCATCAGCTCGTCGATAAGCAGCTTGAGCTCCTCGTTACGTTGCTTTGTGTGCTCCAACAGCTGGAGGGCCTGATTGATGCGGCGGGCATTGATCTCATTCTCGCCGGTGCCCAGCGACAGCTGTCCTTGGCCGTGGGTGTTGGTCAATTTGAGGACGAACACATAGACGAGCACCACCCACGCAAGCACAAAGATGATCAAGGCACGCGCCCAGGTGTTGGAGGATGTGCCAAACAGCTGACGCACCAGCAACATTGCTTAACAGCAAACTTTCTTATCCGTATCCGTGTCCGTGTCCAGTGTCCAGTGTCCTCTGTCCAGTGTCCAGTGTCCTTGCGCCTGCTGTCCCCCTATTGTGTAGCGTCAAATGGTTTTCTGTGTGCGTTGCACAGCTAGTTAATGGAGTGTTGGGAGTGTGTTCTCGCGTTTTTCTCGCATAGTCACATTGTCTAGCTGAGAGTCCGGCGAGTGCTACAAATTGCGCGGCACTTCATTGCTAAAAACGGAGCAACAACCATGCGATGACACTGTTTTTATTTTAATAAATAAATAACAAAATACCAAAATAGGGATGTTGATTATCGTATCGTTGTATCGATAGTTCAATGCGATATTTAGTATATGTACATCGATATCCTGCTGGTATTTTTATATGGCAATCACAGCAGTCACTATATACTATAGTACATATATTTTCATTGCCATACAAATTTCCGACATATTCTACAAATGTTGATCAATAAAAACAAAAACATTGACTTCTACTGCTGCCCAGCAGAAAAAGCAAGCTTTAAGCGTGATTTTTTTGTTGTCCTTTCTTGATTCATATACATATATTGAAATTGATTTAATAACGTTTCACGGTGCTGAGATATAGCCGAACACCGCAGCTAATGGCCGATTTGAAACTGAGTATAGGCGTCGACCTTCTTTTATTACATGGGCTTGTAGGCCTTAAGGTGCGGTCCCACGATGTGGCACTCTGACACATTTATGTAATATCGTTATCGAAATCAACCGTCAAAAATTTCATATGGCAAAAGTAAGAAAATATGTTAAATATTTTAACGTTTCTAACATAGAAATCTTTGATTTGACATATCGTGTGAACACGTATCTCAATGACAAAATTTGTGTGGCAGCCTGCCATACCGTACTCACACGCTATGGTAGCTGCCGACTGCCCTAAGTGTGGCAGAGTGCCATATCGTGGGACCGCACCTTAATGCCCGATTCGAAACTGAGAATAGGCGTCGACTTTCTTTCATTACATGCGCTTGTAGACCTTTCAGAAGTATTTGCAAATAATTGCATATAGTTGAAAAAATAAAGATTAACATATTGAAAAAATAAAAAAAAATGTTCTTGGAATGTCCGAAAAAGGCTCGCTAACGATATCTTATATATATTTCAAACTATGAAAATCGTTCAAGAGCGATTTTTTTCCCGTGAGCAATATAGTTTTCAAAGTTTTTGCTCACTGGGTTATTACATTTCAGCGATGGCCAATGAAACAAATGCCGATTGTTAGTCAAGTTTGATCGATTATCAATGTGATCGATAACCGGAGCTGTGAGCAACGTGCTTGGGAATAATTCAAATTGCCAAAAGTTCAAATAGGAAATGCATAACATCTGATAAAAGGTACTATAACGAGGTTTCATTGGTTTCAATTTGGATGGGGTGTACTCTTAATATTTCACAATTTATTTGGACTTATGCTCTATTAATTAAAATGATTATAATTTTGAGATGGTGTTCTAAAATTTGAATCGGTAACGGTTTCCAAATGAAAGTAGCAGTTGCTGAAATTGATCGTATATGCTACTTCCGGAAGCCAATAGAAGATTCGCGCCAAATGTATGCGAATGCAATTTTAAATATAGTTTGTTAAATCAAATGAAAAAATTATTATCGTATAAATTATAAAAAATTCAGTATTATATATATATATGTATGTATAGTATTAAAAAAAACGTCGTACACATAAATTATAAATTATATTATTACAATTACGACCACAAAAAATTTCGTACTGTTTTTAAATGAGTTTGATTTTTTGTATTTTGTTGGTTGTTTTGTATTTTGTTTGCTTAGTCGACGTCGGCGGCGGCGTCTTTTGCTCCATGAGTGTGTGTGTGTGAGGATGTGTGGTGTATGTGTGTGTGTGTGTGAGAGAGAGAGAGCTCGTGTTGAATATATGCAAATTGCCGTGGAGGGGAGATCAATTGATCGATCGTTCGGTCGGTCGGCATGGGGACGATGAGCTGAGTTTATGCGACAAGTTTTGATTTATTGTTAAATTTAAATACTTATATAATTTACTTTTATTATAATTATTGTTTTTTTTTCCATCCGTTTCTTGTATGTAGTGGGCAACTGCGGCATTTGTAAATTTTTTTATATATTTAAATGTTGATTTTTTTTGTTTGTTTGTTTGTTTTTGTTTTTGTTTCATTTGACTGTGTAAAAATATCAATTTTTCTGATTTAATAGTTACTATGTATTTACTTTTCGTTTCTCATATAATTTACGTTAACGCTGCTGCAATTGGGGACTCCATATGGCTATTTTTCATTATCAATTATCATCATCATCATCATCCAACATATTTAATCATTATTTATCCTCAATTTCATCTTAAACTTCATTTACTTCGCGCTCACACTATGTATGTTCCTAAGTATTGTTTATGAGTGTGTGTGTGTGTCTGTGTGTGTTTGTGTGCATGTGCGTGTGTGTTTAGTGAAATGGTTTCTGTTCTGGCTCTGTTATGGGGTTTTCTCCTTTTCTGTAAAGCCTATGTTATGTTATGCTAGTATGATGTGTGTGCTGTGATCTGGCTGTGCTCTGCTCTGCTGCTTCTCGATCTTTTGCTTTGCTTTGCTATGTTATATGTTATGTTATGTTACGTTCTCGCTCTGTGTGTGTGTGTGCTGTGTGTTTGTGCTGTGTATGTGTGGGTGTAGGTGTTGCTTCTCGTTATATGTTTTGTATATATATATTATATATTATATGTATAATTAGTTTGCTTAATAGTAAAATTTCTTGAATGTTGTTGTGGCAAAGTGTAGGTAATGTTGCTCTCAATGTCGACTCAACTGCACTACATACATATGTCTTTCCACCAGATACGCAGATACGTGTAGGCGACCCAAAAAGGATACTTTTGGGACTACCGGACGCCAGCAGCTCGCTCAGTCGCTGCGCAGTTTCTTTAGCTCCAGCGATTTGTCACCGACGGCAGCAGTGTTCGCATTCGAATTCGAATTTGCATTCTCCATATCGCAGTGCAGCGCGGAACGCTTCTGTCCAATAGATGGCGCTGTAAGCGCCGCTTCCGCCGTCGCTGCAGCTGCAACTGTCAAATGCTGCAGTTTACTGGCACGCAAATTGCTGCTGCTGCTATTACTCTCATCAGCCTCTAGCTCATCGTCCTCATCCTCATCCTCCTCATCATCATCCTCCTCCTCCTCCTCATCATCATCTTCATCATCATCCGCCGCTGCCGCCACATCATTCAGCGATAGAACGCCATTGCCGGCTTTTCCATTGCCATTGCCATTGGCAGCAGCAGCTGGTACTGGTGCTGCTGCAACTCCTGGTGTGGCTCCTGCTACTGCTCCTGTTGCTGCTGGTTGTGGGACGCTCTGTCCATTGTTATTGATCTGCTTGTTGTTGTTGTGCGGCTGTGCCTCTGCTGCTGCAGCTGCAGCTGCACCCTGACCAACAGCTGCTGCGGTCAAGCGGCTGCCTGTGGTCTTGAGCGGCGCCTCGAGATTACTTTCCGAGTCGGAGGCCAGGGGCGTGCCACCGCCAATCGGCTCACCATCATCTGTCGATGTGGTGGTGGCTGTGGTCTGTGTGGTATTATCATCAATGTTCGGCTCCTGTGAGGTTGAATCGTTCGACACAAAGTTCGAGTCGCCGTCCTGCAATGCGGCAGTGTTGCTGTTGTTGCTGTTGTTCTTGGCCACGCCCGAGCTTAGCGGCGTCAAGGCGATCGGATTGGTGTTCTCGTTCTCCGTCTCCGACTCTGTTGCAGTGTTGCGTCCGCCTGTTGTAGATGACAAACAATTTCGTAGAAGTATTTAATAAGAAATCATCAAATCACCCTAGTGTAAGCGGATGAACATTATGAGTTGGATCTAGGTGATTCCCAGAAGTCTCTTCGTTAAGTTTTGCGCTTGTGGGGAAGAGGTTAAGCGGTGCCAGCGACCCTTGAGAGCTGTACTCTTCCCCCTCCTGTACTAGTTTTACAAAGTTTACTTCATTAACTTCGCGTTTGTAGGTTACAAAAGGCTAGACATTTCTAGCCTGCTCTGCTCTACCTCTTCCCAACAATGAAAACTTAATGAAGTAACGTGAATTATTAACTTTTTCGTTCTTTTTGTTTCATTTGAGTATCGCTAGTTTCCATTTTAAACATATTTTCGTTACTTATCGTTGCTATATCATATGATTTCAGTATATTTTCCTAATTTAGGCAACACAAAAATATATAAAAAATAATTTTTAATCAATGATTCTTGATGTCGCCTGTTGAATGCTTTGATTTGTGATGACTATTTTGCATATTTTGTTAATTTTTGTATAATCAAGTTTTCAATGTAGATTTTGGTTACCGGATTGAAAAACCTTGTGCAATCATTGCATTCAGCAGGAGAAACTGGTAATCAATCAGTGAACTACCACATTTAAGCTTATGTATTGTAATTTTAAGCTGAACTTATTGTAAAAACTAGCATCAAAAACTAATTACAAAACTAATTCAAGCTAGAAAACGAACGAGAATCGTTCGTTTAGTTTTGTGTAGCGTTCAATAGAACTTCTAGTGAATGATTCAATGCAAGGACAAACAATCAAGGATATGTAGACATACCTGCGCCCAGACTTTCGTCATCGACATCGACGGCAACGCCATCGTTGGTGTCCTCGCCATCAAGGACCTTGTTGCTGTTCTTGCTTAGGCTACCATTTGTATTGTTGGCGGCACCGGGCAGGGGCATGTCATCCAATAGCTCGGGACTGAGGTCATTGGCCACGTAGTGCGCCCAGAGGGCCAGCTCAACGCGATGCGGCGACCAGTGCGGTGTATCGCCGCCAACCTCAGCATTTAGGCGCTCCACTGTCGCCTGAATATGCTGCACAAAATTGAGGTACTCCTTGGTCGTATAATCAATGCCTTCGATCTCTGGTATGGCCATCAGGCACTCATCAGCCATAAATGGCGCCGAATCGGGGGCGGCGGCTGTTAGCAGCGCCGATGCCATTGTTGTGCCGACACCTTTGAGGTTTGATAAAGCTGTGATCGCCTGCTCCAGATTGGGTAGCTTGCGGAAGGCCTTCTTAGTCTCCTGGACGACGGCGCGCGGTGTGTTCACCTTAACCAAATATGATAATTGCGGATAGAATTTACCGCGCGACTGTTTCCACTTCATGGCCTGGACAAGCTCATCGTAAACGAGATGCGCATCCTTCCCTCGTCCCTTGATCAAACCGGGCAGCTCATTCTGATACCATTGATCCAAGCGTATCAGCTCCTGGGGCTTCTTGCTCCGCTTCTCCGCCTTCATTTTCAGCACCTGTGGATACAGCTTATAACAGTATTCAAACTGTGTGGTGCTGCCATTCTCAAAGAACGATGCTGTCGCTTTGCCGTTCGACATTTTGATCGTTTATCGATAGCTGTTGTTGTTGTTTTTGTTACTGTTGTTGTTGTTGTCTTATGGATTTGGTGAATGTGAAGCGCAGCGCTGCTGCTGCTACTGCCCGCTGTTGGCTATTGTCGCTTCTAGCGTCTTTGTTGTTGCCCTCTTTAGCCTGGATATATATATATATGTATATCGTTATCCCACAGCTACTAACGATACGATATCGATGTGGTATTTGATTTGATTCCATTTGTATGTTGTTGTTGTTGTCGATATTGTTGTTGTTGTTGTCGATGTTGTTGTGGTTCATCGCCGGCGAAACGTTGGCATGAAAGTAGAAGAAGAAGATGTAGAAGGGAGCGCGCAAGAGCACAAATTAGCATTACAGTTAATATGTACAAAATGAGAGAGTTATATGATTATATGTATATATGTTTATATATATATATATATGCATGTGTGTGTGTGTATGCGCAGCTAAATAATTGTACATTCACAATTTAATTACTTTCACTGTCCGTTTTGTCAATTTGTCAGCGATTTTTCAATACCGTTAATCACATTTCATTTGCAATTTGCAATTTTCAGGGCACAGCAAATCGAATTTTACTCTTCGCAGCAGTCGCAGTCCAAACCAACAGTCAGTCGGGTTCTTTTTAGTCGTCGTCGCTGTCGCTGTCGTTGTCGGTCTTTCGCACGCACACACACAAGCATGCACATACAGCGCGCACACATACAGCGATACGCTAGCACACACATACACACGAGGGCACACAAACAGACACACGCACACAATGACAGGCAGGCAGGCACGCACACACTACCACCATAAAAGCAAAACGGGGCAACGAAATTTCTTTTCATACTACTCATATATTGTATTTTTTGTTGAAAGAAAAAAAATGGTAATAAACTCAACGAGGCACATTAAGAATTGATATATTTGCACAACTAACAACTAAAACATATCATCATTCAGCTGCAGCTTGAGTTTGAGAGCTGTTGTCGCAGCCGTAGGCCACCGAAATGCGAAATGCGAATTCGAATGCGAACGCGAATATTCGTATGCGAATGCAGCTGCTTACCTTTTAGCTATTTTTTTGTTAAAACGTTTCGTTGCCGCTCTTCGTCGCTTGTTTTCTAGTATTATTATGTGTTTTTCTTATTTTTATAGTTTTAGTCGTCGACTGTATTTGTATTTTAATATTAAACAATTTCGCTTGCGACCGCCGCTTTAGTTGCCGCCTGTCTTTCGTTCTGTCCACAGCGAGGCAGTCAGCGAAACAGCCAGAGCCAGAGCCAGCCAGCTATAAAGCTAGCAGTAGTCGCTGCCTCTGCCTTGAATGCCAGTGGCGTCGCTGAGCAGGGGCGCTTATAAAAAAAAAAAAGGATGCAGCTGTGTGTGTGTGAGCGCTAGAACAACTCGGAATTGCAGGAGCACCTTATCTCTTACTCGCCCCGAACGACTATGACTGAAACTGAAGTTGTATCATTCAAATGCCAGTGGCAGCAGCAGCAGCGCACCCCTCACTGCCGCACGACTGTGTGCGCACCGCTTTATCGTCGTTTCCACTTTCGAACGTTCATTCGTATTCAATGCTTGTCGCTGTTCGCTACAAGCGGCGCTGGCATTAGCTCTGGCAGCGGCGTCGGCGTCAGCGTCCATAGGGGTGACATGGCGTTTCTAGTTTTTCAACTGCTTGTTGTATTTGTATATATTCACAACAACAACAAAATGCTGATCAACAAAATAGGAGGGTTCATGCTAAAATAATAACTATCTGACATACGAATGCACAATGTATCCATCTATCAATGTACAAATGTTGATGTTGTTGTCCCTGTTCCAACGCCCCTGGCAGTTTATCGCTCCGTATACTTGCATTCATACATACTCAATGTACATACATTCATAAATACATACATATATATGTACGCTCGTTGTTGTATCGTTCGTGTTCGCATTCGTTCGTTTGCCATCTGTGCCTTTGTCTCGGTTTTATCGTCATTTTTGCTTTGCCGCATGATTCGTTGTTGTTGTTGCCTTTTTTACTTACCCTATTCGTCGTCGTCGTCGTCGGCGACGCGTATAGCAGCTGCAATTTAGCTCTGTAGCTGTTGACTGTTTGTGGTTCGCTTATTTTTACCCTATGTTCGCTTCACACACACACACAGAGACATCAGTATCCGTCTTGTTCATGTTCATGTGTTGTTGTTGCTGTTGCTGCCGCCGTTGGAACTCGGCGTTGCCACATCGATTATAAAAATTTCAACTTCAAACGAGTTTTACATGCATGAAATGTGAATATGAAACTGAATCTGACTCTGACTCTGTCATGCCCACAGCATATGTATGCATGTATCTTTATACACACACATATCTACATACATATGTACATTCAAAACAATTGCTGCTGCCACTACAAATTATTAATGATAATTTGATGAGAAGACAAATGGTTAAGCGACGACGTTGGCTGTGTTTCGTTGCGCTTGTTTTACCCCGAGATACCCTACAATAGCAACAGTAAGCTGAATTTTACTGTGCATGTTTTCCAAAGCGGTAGATACAGATACGCCACACAAACACATACATACCTATGTATGTATACACATATGGTAATGTACATACACATACATATACACGCATATGTATTTATATATGTGTATGTACACACAAAGACGCTCACAGTCAGAGCGTGACACACTGATGCTCACCAGCGAATGGGAGAAGCAGTCAAATATTGCTGTGGTGGTGCGGTGCTTCGCTTCTGGCAGTGGCAGAGGCAGCGGCAGCGAATATTGGATTTGGAAATTTTCAGATTCACTTACAACCAGATGTAGCACTTATGTACATACTATGTACCTTTTTGCTAAAACCTACATTTTACTCGTTCTCACCTTGAAAATACGTATTTTTGTTCATTATTTGTATCTATAGCGAACATTTGCTCAATTTTCTACTTACTGGAAATTCATTTATTCATTAAATCTTGTTTTTGATATTGAAATATCCAGAAGTTGTACATACTATGTACGAACATACATATACATATGTACATATAAATACTCGTACATATGTATGTCTGTGTGCATGAAGTATTGATTTTTTAAAATTGGCTACAATTGTCCCCATTCGACTGCGCATTTTTGATAATCATAATTCTTTTGCCAAACATCGGTAACATTTGCCTGACTTGCTGCTTTCCAAAACCATTGAGTTGAGGTTAAGCACGATTACCACTTGTCACACAAGAACCCGTTATTCAACTTATGCGCATACTGGGCTGTTCCCATTTCCGCTTGAATTATTTGGAATGAAAATGGTTGCATGTCCTAATTAGCAAAACATGACTGAATTTACAGTTTAAGAAATTATCTATCTGAGCCATGTTAACTATTTGAACCTCAAAAACTTTAAAAAGCATAAATAAACAGGCAAACCCGTATATGTTTCTGAACATATCCCCCCTGTCAAACTCTAAGCTTTACATTTACTTATGAACTGTAACTATTGGACCGATTGTTAATCAAATATGAATCTGTATTCATATCATAGAAAATCGTATAATATTCTTATTTAAAAAAAGAAAAACGAATTTTGATTTAAAAAAAAGCTTGGTTCTTAAAAACTTTTCAAATATATGCATATTTACCAAACGACTATTACACATAAAATCTATAAAGGTTTCTCTAATTTCTCATTTAAACTTAAACGCCTTACAAAAATTAAATATTCTCTTGAAGTCAATAGAAACTAGGACATCAAGAATACTTAATTATACTTTGATGATTTTGGGGCAGTTTTCACGATGTTTAAATATTAATGGAAAGTGCTATTTCCATTATTTGTGACCTCAAATCCTCAGTTTTTACTAGTGTGTATTTGCAGTATATGTATATGTATGTATTTGTATATGCAGTTGGAATAATGCTGTATTAAGTATTAAAGATATTTCAAAACAAAAACTTGTATAAATATTTTCATAAGACCTTTATTTACTTAACATTTCAAATGGTCTGGAAATGTTTTTGGTAACTAAAATATTTGAGTTCCATGGCTGAAAATTGATATTGTGGAAATGAAAGTCGCTCGTTCGCATATCCTTGTAAACCTAAAACCTTGTATTGTTTTGGATAATAAAGTAAAGTAACAGAAATAGTGAGAATTGTAAGTAATGAGAATATCTATATAGATTTTGTAACGCCTTTTAATCCTTTGAAACCCAATCATTTCTATTGTCGCTCGGCATCGTGCCTCATTTGGTGGCGCAATTCGCGCATCGTAATCTGTAATATATGTTAATATCATTATAATATGTCACTTCTAATTATAATCAAGCGTAAATCGGTGATAACTAGATTTGGCTGTTAGATACATTTTGTAATTTACATTAACATTGAATTGAAAATTATATTATTTACCTTTAAGATCATGAACATTTGTTTATATTGTTACCATCGGCTTAAGAAGTCTTTAACTAATAACAAAATCATATATAGAAATATAGAAGTATTATTAACATTACATTGGATTATATTAACGCAATGTCATAAGTAATCCAACTTGGATCATAAATGTTTATATGGTTGGGATAGGTTTCGAGTTAGCAATGTACTTGGAGCTTTCGTATCAACAATCTCCGGATTAGATACAATTTTATTTGAACAACTACAATATGGGAACGGCAGCACAGCGCCGAACGCAATGCAATTGTGCTAATTGGTATAAATATCATGATGTTCAGTTAGACATAAATGCGAATGCGGGCAAAACTGGGTTGATATCAATTCATATCTATATCTTCCAATCGTACTGGCTGCGTGTACGGTATAACCGACTTGTTGGTCACGTCTCGCGAGAGCGCCTTTCGCATATCTGTAAGGGAGTGCAACAAATGATTGGATAAGTAAGGAATCTATCATCGGAATATATATCCAACTTGCCATATGCATCCTCGTCCTGGTCACCGGAGTAGTACTCGAGTATGGTTCGGTATATGATATAGCCAAGATTCATATACATGTTAATAGCAACTTTATTGCTCTTTCTTACAAAAAGATCCACAAAAAAGGCACGTTTTCTGAAATACAGTTTAGTTTGATTAGATTTTTGGGTACGCTGTTAGTTAGTACGTAAATAGCTTGTTTAGATTGTCAAATATTTTCCCGGCATTTCACACATTTTCATATTCAAAGGGCTTGCAAAAATTGGAAGAAAAAACTGTCATGTGATTAAAGCCCAAGCGGAATTTGGGACTCGCGTGAAACCGTAATCGGATAAGGAATGCATGTGCTTCTTACTTTTCAGATATGTCCTCCAGAAAGCTCATCAGCAGCGCAGCGAGACCTAGTCGCCTGTAATCGGGCGAGACTGTCAGAGCCGTAACATGACCATGCCAATTATCCATATGACCCTCAACCTTGCCCATAACTTTAAAGGCAAAAGACGAAAAATAAATAAGTTGTTAACATATTTTCGGATGTCAATTGACAAGCACTTACTGTAGCCCATTATGTGTTCATTTGGCGATTCAGCCACCTGAAAGTATTCCGGCCATTTGGCCAGATATTGCGTGTAGAAGGAGAGTCCATATGTTTCCGTAAGCGGATCAAAATTGCTGCAACGGTCAGGTTTCAGAGTAATCACGCATGTACAATAGACTAGACAATACTTACACATTATTAAATTTAAATAAATCATCACACGTAAACGGGCGCAGCGTAGTCATTTTCTCGTAGTCTAATTATACTTAGATTATTATAACCACAGCCGACAATGTTTCTTATATTTCAGAACATTGAAAGTTAATAAATAGCAAACAGAGTGCGCACGCTCAGTGTTATCGATAGCGCGTTATCGATACGCAAGCGAAACTCACATGTTATTCATTGTGCAGGTCTCCGTGCATTGTGTATATGTCGTGACGTCACAACAGTTAACTTTCATGACAAATCGTTTTAAAGCTATAAAGCAATAAATTCATAATTTATATAAATATGATTTAACAACATGGCATGCAACTCATAGAGTTGAGAAATTCGAGCGCTTAATTTATAATATAATATTATAATTGAGTTATGTATGATATGACGCCATGCGCAGTGAGAGCTTACAAATTTGCACATTTAGCGGGGTTACCTGTTGGCCTTGTTATGCTGCGAAGAAGACAGCACGAAAGTGTGCTACATGCAACAGCAATGCCATTCCGTTTACTGGGGGCGAGGTGTGCAAGGTGCGGATAGACGCAGCAGTAAGTACATCAAATGCAAATGCATCTGCAGCTGCGAATGTGCATGTATATGTGTATTGGGCATGCTGCAGCACAAAATCCAAACAGCGAGCAATTTATAAAGTCCCCGAGCGTCGAGAGCAACAGTTGCTGTTGCGGTTGTCGCTGCCGTTGCCGTTGCTGTTGCCATTGAAATGAAGCCAGCTGCAGGAGCGCCAAAGGGCAAGCCACAGGACTGTGGTAAGCTGACGCGCGAAGATTTTGATGGTGGTCCCGTAAGCATAGACGAAATCGAGACAGGGCTCTTTTTGGGTAAGCAAATATGCAAAACATATGTATGCATCAAAACAAATTTTCAAGATGTTTTTTTGTGTGACTTTCTTGCATTTTGCAGGCAACCTGACGGCTGCCACACACATGGAGACGCTTAGATCCTTCAAAGTAACGCATATACTGACGTTGGACTCGGTGCCGCTGCCGCAACACATACTCGAGGCCAGCTTTCTGACCACCAAATACGTGCAGAGTAAGTAAACGCTATGAACTCGTGCTCATCTTACGTGGGCGAATATTGCGTTGCGGACGTTACGTTTTAACGTAACTAGAGGTGGCAATGCATCTGTGTGCTACTAATCGATAGGTTTCAACAGTGACATAAATCGATACTATCGATAGTGCTATCGATAATGCTATCAATATATTGATTGTATTTAAATATTACATAAAACAAATTTTGAACTGGTTGCTTCTATGTCAATTATATAATATATATCCCCGATTTTGATTACATTTGACTTAAATATATAAAGTATAATTTTTTTTTTTTGGTTTTTTTTACATATATACAATATTTATTTAACAAATTTTGAATTCAGTAACCCTTAACACTAAATTTTTACATTTTGCTGTTACTCAAAGTTAACTTATAATATAGTGTTGTATTTGAATATTTTATGTACATATCGTGGTTTCAGAGTTTTTTTGGGTAGTCCTAGATGAAGGGGTTTTATCAGCTAGTTTTTATTGTATAGGTATGGAAAGAATATATAGTGTATTATATTCGTGATTGTAGTTGTGTAAGTAAGTATTTATAGGGTGTGGTTACTTATCATCTAAGTGTTATAGAATATGTTATATTACGTATCAATGGTGTTATTTACATTTGTGTGTTGTGGTATGTTGTGAAGTTATGAAATTTATTTACAATTGGTTTGTGTTTATTGTTATATTTACATTGGTGAGCCAGCTGTATATTTTTATTCATGAGCTACATCCTGCGATTTGCCAGATCGGCAGGGTGTATGCGCTTTAACCTTCTTGGCGCTCTGCAGCCGTTTACTGTTCTTGCTTTTAGGAGTCTTCTAGCCAGAATGTTAGGGTGGGATGCTATAATGAAACTCGCTTTTGCAAAATTTGCTTAAGACATTCTGAAAACAAAAAAATTATGCGTAGAAACTCCTCTTTCCATCCGATTGTTCCTATGGCAACCTAATGCTATAGTAGCTAGGTTATTAACAAACTTGTTTAAATTTTATAAATAACTAGATGGTAAAACCTCAGCGCTACCCGGCGAAATATTTAGATTAAAACTTATTATTTTGAATTTGACTACTTTCGTTAATCATAGGAAATACACAAAAATAGCGCATCATGATTTTCCCGCCCACGGGGTAGATTTCCTAAAATCTTTGAGTACCACGCCTATTATGCTTTTGTGTAGAGCTTTGAAAATGAGTTTGAACTCAATCTCTTGAAAAGTTTTCCACCAATATTCCCAACCGTGAAGGTGAATTTTCCAAAATCGGTGGGAAACGTAACGAATTATTGTGTAGAGCTTTAAAAATGAGTTTGAACCCAATCGGACCAAACTTGGACCTTCTCTCATAAAACTTTGAGACCACTATATTCCGCCCATGGAGTGGATTTTCCAAAATTGATTGAAAAATTGAAAAATCAAATGATTTTTCTTATAGGTCTTGGAAACTGCGTTTGAAGCTTATTGGTTGGTAAATGAAAAAGGTTTATACAACAGTTTTCCACGATTTTCCACGCTTGTGGGTGGAGTTTTCCAAAACCCCGTCTTAGTGTGGACTTTCGTCATAGATGGAAACTACTGTGAAAATTTCAGTATGCCAGCTCTTACGGTTTGGGATGTGTGGTGATTGTCAATCAGGCAGTCAATCAGTCAGTCAGTCAGGCAATCAGTCAGTCAGTCAGTCAATTAGTCAATCAGTCAATCAGTCAGTCAGTCAGTCACCAACCATGACATATTGTCTTATATCTATAGATGAATCTTTGATAGTTTGGTCAGGATAACTTGATAAACAAAAACGTTTTTCATGGGACAATTCAAACTTAGATCGATTGTTCCTATGGCAGCTATATGATATAGTTGTCCGAATCGGCCTTGCGTAAGGAAGATTGTTATATATTTTCGTATTTGTGCATATGTTTTAATATCGTTATTCATTACAGTTTCCGACATGCCACGCGAGGACATATTGCAGCATTTGGAGGCTTGTGTGGACTTTATTGCGTCAGCACTGGACCAACAGAACAATGTCCTTGTACACTGGTAAGCAGGAACTGCCACTTGCACTGTTACTCTAACTGCTACAGCTGTTTCAATCTCAAATCTTGCCACAGCTATTACGGCGTCAGTCGCAGCTCATCGGCGGTGATTGCCTTCATTATGAAGCGTCACAATCTGGACTTTCAGCCGGCGTACGAGCTGGTGCGGGCAAAGCGTCGCTTTGTGCAGCCGAATATGGGATTTGTGGCTCAGCTAAAGTTATTTCATCGCATGGGCTTCAAAATTGATCCCAACTATCAACGCTACAAAATGCATCGATTGCGCCTGGCTGGCGAACAGATGCGTCGGGCTAAGATATTGCCCCAGAGCTTCCACAATGTTGTGCGCCCCGATCCGGATATCACACGGGAAAATCCCGAACCCATTGTCTTTCGTTGCCGTCGCTGCCGTCGCGTGCTGGCCACCAAGTCGCATGTCCTGGAGCATCGATCTCGGCGCATGCCGCCCGCACCTGATGTGGCGCCGACAGAGCTACCGGCAACATCTTCAACCAGCAGTGGTGAGCCACGCCTGCTGGAGCAGCTGTCCAACCGCATACGCAAGACCTCGTTGGGTTCGCCCAGTCACGAGGGCGGCTCCAGCAATCAGTGTCGCAGCCTATTGTTTATAGAGCCCATCGCCTGGATGCATCGCATCATGCACAACACCCAGGGCCGACTCTATTGCCCCAAATGCGAGCAGAAGCTGGGCAATTTCAGCTGGATCAATGGTGAGCCTTTACACCCATTAAGCAATTTACGAATACTAATGCCAAATTGTTTATACCTGCAGCCTGTCAGTGTCCTTGCGGCGAGACCATGACGCCCGCATTTTATTTAATACCTTCCAAGGTGGAGCTCTCCACGGCCGTGCAGAATGTGCAAACAACGGTCTAAACATTTGTTGCTTGGCGCCTAAACTAAACTCAATGTTTAAGCGCCCAAAACTAAAACAAAATTATATGTGTATACAAGAAATCCAATGTTATATATGTATGTATTTAATTAGCAAATGAAATTCGCTAATGCTGATTTAATTTATTAAGTATTTGTTCATATATGCATATATGAACAATAAGAAAAAACAAAAAATCGGTTTGTGCTGTTCCATAATATGCATTTTGCCAGTTGCATTGCTTTTTGCATAATAATAATACACACATTATTAACTAATATTTACATATTTACATGTATGTATTTACATAATTTTGAAACACTTTTTGGAAAAGTATTTTTCGCATTGTTGTGTGTGGATTAACCAAAGCCACAAAAACCAAAAAACAAACAAAAAAAAATTGAAAAAAAAGATGGAAAAAACATAAAAGTTAAAAGTGAACATTTTTCGGTGACAATATTTAAATTTTACATAAATTATAATTATGCTATAAATGTTGTATTTGTAATGTTAATAACAATTGTCAGCCAATCTTAAAACAAAATATTATTAATATTGCCAGTTGGGCGCGTGAAATCGTATATTCGGAGTTGAAAAGAGATGGAGAGATTGTTAAAAAACAAAAAAAAAAAACAAATTATTACAATGACATTTGTCTAAAAAGAACAAGAAAATGAAGCTGAATAACCTGTTGAAAAAAAGATTAATAATATTAATCCAGTCCAAAGCAAAGATAACCAATTTTATGAATGTACTAGTTGTTTAAACAAATGTTATTTAACTAACGATCATTCCAATGATATATATATTAAATCGCTTTGATCAACTCCCGACTTACTAACATTTGAAACAACTTCACACCAACATACCCCAGTAGCTTCCAAATCGTAAGACTAGTTTAGCTAGTACTCAGACAGTGTGATGTCCCGATCAAGCATAAGTAACAAAGGTTTACTTTGTTACTAGAGTACTACTGTTAGCTCACATACAGTGCACACAGACGCTTGTGCTGAAAGCTCAACGCGTCGGCGCGCTAATCGGCACACTAATACTAGCACATATTACTAACACACACACACACACACACAAACATGAAAACAAGTAGGAACACACATTCTAGACAAATGTCATATGCGAAATGAAGTACCTAACTACATATAACCAAAGAAGGGAGATGCAAACCATTTTTGAATACCTGAGCTTATGGCCATTGTTGATGTTGTAATTGGTTTCTGAATAAGTTTTATATACATAAATAAATAATAAACATTTGCGAGCCCGGAGAAGAGAAGAGAAGAGAGAGAGAGAGAGAGACAACCTATTGATGTGCTTTGAGCTATATTAATTGTATATTGCATGTGTATATGAATGTAAAATAATAATAAACAAAAACCGTGTTTGTTTTACTTATCAAACAAAATTCCAAGTTCTCATACATTCAATATCAATGCTGATATTAATCAATCGCCAACTGGCGCGCTATGCCTCGTACTGGCGGGGCTACAGCCAGAAATCGAGCTGCCGCGAGGATCGCTACTTGGCCACCTTTGACTTTGACAAGACCATTGTGGAGATGGATTCCTATTTGGCAGTGGCCAAATTGCTGGCACCGGAGCATCATACGGCAGAGTTGTTAACGCTGATAAAACAGTACAGCTGGATGGCATACATACGGCAAGTGCTGCAGTTGCTGCAGGAGAAGCAGCGCTTGAGTGCAACACAGATTGGAAAACAGGTGCGACACATGCCTCCTGTGCCAGGCATGCTACGGCTAATACGTCGTCTGGCCGCACGGCCCACCATGGACATGTGCATATTGAGTGATGCCAATTGCTATTTCATCAATGAATGGCTGATGGCCCATGGCCTGGATGGCATCTTCAAGACCGTCTACACAAATCCGGCTAGCGTTCAGAACGGTAAACTTGTGGTGGATCCCTACGAGCATCAGACGCACTGCGACCAGTGTCCCGAAAATCTGTGCAAGGGCGCCGTCATCACAATGCTGCTGGACAGCAACGATGTCAACTACAAGCGGATTATCTACGTCGGCGACAGTTGCAACGATTTGTGCGCCATTCGCTGTTTGCGCGCACATGACGTTGCCTGCATACGTCGCGGACAGGAGCTGCATGATAAGTTACCCGCGCATCAGCACGAGCTGAGGTGTACGATACTCAATTGGCGCAATGGACATGAGCTGCACGATCAGCTGTTCGCTGGCATCGTGTAATAATTGAAGGTGGCTTATGCGACCAACCAGGTGCCAGAAGATCGTAGTATTGATCGCTTGCTTGGTGAGGTTTCCAGGTCTCCTTTGTCTGCCCATCGCTATTATTTTGGTTTCCAATAAATTGAATAGCAAAATTCAAAAATTTAATATGCATTTATTGATAACTGACAACTGGTACCACCTCAAACAAACAGCTTATCTTCCGCAAGATATATGTATGTATGTATGTGTGTATGTCTGTATATACATGTATTAATCCTTGCAGAAATGCTTTTCATACAAAAACGCAATTTTCGTCTGTTCGCTCCTTTGGCAGCTATATGTTATAGTTATCCGATTTGATCAAAACTTATCAATTATAATAAAACTAGCCATTGCCGAGTTCGGTTGAGATATCTTAAAAACAAAAATATTTCTAGCGATTGTTTGTATGTCAGCTATATAGTATATTATAGTGATCCGAAACGAAACGAGACCAGTTTGCATGGAATCGGGAAACGCCATATCATATCGGATATTGATGATGATCAAGAATACTATATACACATACTTTTTGGGATCGGAAACGTCTCCTTTCGTTACAATATTAGCATACCCTTTGCAAGGGGTAAGCAAATTAAGAGATCTTCCTCACATACCATCTTTATCTTATAGAACTTCATCGTGTTTTCATATATATATATATATATATATGTAGTTTGTATTTGCAGAGATTCAATATTTGGTGGTAAGGCAAAATTATTAATGCTGCTTTTTTATTCGACTTATAAATATGTTTGTTGTTGTTTCATTTTCATTTCTTGTGTATATATACACATTAATATATATATATATATGTATATATATATACTATAATATTTCACTTAAGGACTTATTGTATAGAATTCAATGGAAAATTTGATTTTTACCAAGTGCAGCCTGCAAACTGCGTCGTTAAAGTTGATGAATTTAACCTTAATTAACTTTACGATACTTCTACGTAACGTTCTGTTACGTTACTCTATTCAACGTTAAACTGTTATTATTTAACGTAAGTGTTGCCACATTTCTTCGTGCTTTTTAAAATGGTTTTCGTTTTTTGTAACTACACAATTCACATAGTTTTTTTATTATTCATTTGTGTTGTTGCCTGTGCTTAACAGTTTTTAAATATGTGTGTATATATATATATATATTTATATGCACACATATATGTATATAAATATATATATACATGTTTGGGTGTGTGTGTGTGTGAACGTTAGCATAAATTACATGTATAATACATTCTTAAGTCGAATTATATGGTAAATGTTGTGGTTGTTGTTGTTGTTATCTGTTGTGTTATCCGTTTTGGTTATCCTTAACCGTATCGATAATAAAAGCAGCTAACGCTCAACAAAAAGACGCTACTTATGCATGTACAATACATACACACATATGTACGCATGTACGCTGATACACGTACATATGTACACATGTACATACATAGGCATTTGAAGTTTACGCTTAACTAGCTTACATGGCTAGCTTATATATTACAAAATAGTATTAGAATTAGATACATAATTTGACAAAAAAATATATATATTTAATTCAGCCCGATTGGCGCAATTTGTGTATTGCATATATGTATGTATGTTGGATTATTTCAATTATAATCCGTATGGTACATTTGTATTGGCTAAAGACATATACATACATAGAGACGATTGATATTTCAATTATTTTTGCGAAACACACAAAACACAAATATGGTTCTAGGATTTACAAGGTGTGTGTGCGTGTGTGTGTGTGTGTTGAGTGTGTGATGGATGAGGAACAGAGAGAGAGAGAGAGACGACAGAGTTAACAAATTACAAACATTTACAAAGCGCAGCATATTACTGTAAATATGTTTCATTTTCATTATGTTTGCACGCGCAGTGTTGCCAGACATGGCTCGATTGCAGCTGCGATGCTAAAATGGCATGTGGCAACGCCAAAGGCGCAAACATTTGAACACGAATTTAAAAACAAAATTTCAACTAAAATGCAGCTAATGAAGTCGATGTGTTTCATGTGTGTGTGTGTGTGTGTGTGTGTGTGTGTGTGTGTGTGTGTGTGTGTGTGTGTGTGTGTGTGTGTGTGTGTGTATATATATATATATAAATGTGTATGTGTGTGTGTGTGTATTGTACTTAAGCGCTAATTTAAACAATTCAACTTACAAACTAAACATAAATTTGCTTGATAAATTTGTTTTTCTGTTTCTTGTCATGTGTTTTAACATACATAATTAACATAATTAGCAGAATTTTAGAAACTTTTGTTTTTAAGTAACATAATTATAGGCGTACAATTAAGTTATACTTATTTATTAGCATAAAACAATTATTTAAAAAAAAAACAAAAAAAAAATATAAAAAAATTGTTTATATATATATAGAAGAGATATTATAACATCATACGCCATACCGCATACATATTCATATACAAATAGCTTTTGTTTATGCTTGTTAATACTATGCACGTGTGTGTGTGTGTGTGTTTGTTTGTTTGTTGTGTGTGTTGTGTGTGTTATGTGTTGTGTATGTGTTGTGGTGTGGTGGGTAGTGTGAGGGTGTGGGGTAGGGGGCGCCGCGACCCGCGCTTACTACAAGTCCGTTAAAGTGCGCTTGGCACAATAACGTATAACCCCCACTCAGGCAACAACCGGGGGCGGTGGTATGCCAATAGCGGTGGCTGTTGCTGTTGTTGGGCTTGAGGTGGAGCTAACGTTGGAGTTGTTGTTGTTGTTATTATTGTTGTTGTTGGTGTTGGTTGGGATGGGCACTGCCGTTGTTGTTATAGCCGTGGCTGTTATAGTTGAGTCAGTTGAGTCCTCCTCAGAGCTGCTCCTAGCAAGGCCGCTGCACAACATTGTGGCAATATCCTGATTCCTCTGTGCCATCATCTGCAGACGCTTGCCCGATATTTGGATTGATGGGCCCACGGCATGGGTCTCCGTCATCATCGGTGGTGCCATTAGCATTGTTGTTGTTGTTGTTGTTGCATTGCTGTTGAAAGTCGGTCGTGGACTAACTGCAGCGGCTACATCCGTCGAGCTGGACGCAACTCCGCCATTGGCCTGCACTGGCGACTCCAGCTGCAGCTGGATTAGGTTTTGAGATTGTGACGATGTTTGCGGATGGATATTGATGCCGAGACTGCTGCAACCGCTGATGGCGTGAGTGCTGCTGCTGGCTGCAGCCGTTACTACAGTTGTTGCTGGCGTTATTGTTGCCGCCATTGGAGGCGTACGCTTGGCCGGCTTAGAGCGCGCACACGGCACACAGAGCATGGCGCAATGCTCACGCAAGTTGGTAATATGATCAATGCGATACTCGTTCATCCACCTGACCTTTTTGTGCTTGACAGGCCTAGCCGCCCTGTCGCCACTGCCACTGCCACTGGGCGACGACAGCCCCGACGTCGGCAGCCCCTCTGGCCGCGTGGCGCCGCATCTCATACAAACCGAGCAGCGCTCGCAGCTCCAGCGACCTGAAAATCAAACATTAATTAGTATATTAATATATTTGACATATAATGTGCATAGTTTAGCTGCCAGACACGTTGCAATTCTTGCATCTCTGCAAATCTTAGATGGCAATTATATTTGCGTTTAATTTGGTGCTTGCGAGAAATTTGAACTGTGGTCAAGTCGAAGAAAGAAAGAAGCTACGACTACATACTTTTATACCATGAACAGAAAATACCTGAAATATTTGGTCATTTTTTACATAAATTAACTAGATGCGAAATCAGAAACTCACTAACTTCCTGCTGTATCTTCCAAGGAAAGATTGCAGACTAATGACAGGAGTATTGACTGGACATTGCCTAGCAGCAGCTCATGCTAAAAATCTGGGGATACTAACGGAAGACGGCTGCCGGAAATGTAAGGAACTAGGAGTTGTGGAAACCTTGGAACACCTTATATGCAGCTGCCCAGCACTCATCACTAAGACATCGATACTTCAACAAACACTCTGTCGCATCACTAGAAGAAGCGGCCAGACACACTCCCAATGCGCTGTTGGCCTTCAGGATCAGCAAACCTCCCAACGACCTTCAGTATCCGGCGACACTAAGGACCTGCTCGGTCTATGTGGGACCACTTTGTGGTGGTCAACCGGTTCTACCTACCTACCTACCTAACTAGAAAGTTAAATGTAACATTCGTATCGATCGATATTCAAAAAATGTGTATGAACGATTAATTATTTGGTGCCCTCGAAAGCA
Source organism: Hirtodrosophila histrioides (assembly GCA_037075165.1). Classification (NCBI taxonomy): domain Eukaryota; kingdom Metazoa; phylum Arthropoda; class Insecta; order Diptera; family Drosophilidae; genus Hirtodrosophila; species Hirtodrosophila histrioides. Next base: position 379,163 of record JBAMCL010000270.1, read on the forward strand.
GCCCATGCAATGGGTAAAAGCCGGCAGAAGGAAACATATTCCACCCTATAAAGTATATATATACTTGATGTTGAACTATAAGAGCTAGAAACACAAAATTTTGGAATGTAGGTTCCTGTATAGTATACGCAGATCAAGTTTGTTTTTGATTTCTGATATCTCCCCCCGTTTCCCTGCAAATCGATAATAAAACAAATAAGAATGCTTTAGTCTCCCTGTACCCAGGTTAAAACTCTCAATCATATCTTCATCCACTTACACATACACACACTCACACATACATAAAGCCGCACACACACAAGCCAAAGCGTAAGCGAGACATTTAAAGTCGCGGTTATGCTAGTTCTTCCCCTTGCTTTGCAGCACTGAATCCTCTTTCGTGAATAACTTTCCTGTTTATTAACCGATTGATTTGAAATTTGTACAGTATATTAAGAGTGACTAAGGCATTATTCACGCGAAACCCCAAAACTATATCTTGAAAATTGATAAAGTTAAACGGTTTAAATCGAATAGCGGGAGAACGGGGAAAGATATCCAAAATTGGAAACAAACTTGATCAGCGAGTGGTATACTGGAACCTACATTCCAAAATTTGGTGTCTCTAGGTCTTATAGTTGCTGAGATCGACGCGTTCATTCGGACCGACAGACGGACATGCTCAAATTTAAATCTCTTTTAATACTGATCAAGAATATATATACCTTATAGGGTCGGACTGTACCCCCTTTTACCCATTTTATGGGTATAGGGAGTAAAAATGTGTATGAACGATTAATTATATGGTGCCCTCGAAAGCAGCCCATGAAATGGGTAAAAACGGGCATAAGGAAACATCTTCGACCCTTTAAAGTTATATATTCTTGATCTTGAACTATAAGAGCTAGAGACACCAAATTTTGGAATGTAGATTCTAGTATACCATACGCATATCTAGTTTCTTTCTAATTTCGGATATCTTCCCCCGCAAATCGATAAGAAAACACTAATTTTTTAAGGACAATTTTAAATTTACTGCTTTGAGAAACGGCATATATGTACAATACTTGGGTCATTCGTAATGTACTGAAAAAAAAGTGAACTCAAACCGATTTTTACCAGCTGCAGTTTTTATTTTGAATCGATTTGGCTTCGTTTTCACTTTATCTATTATAGAAATGTGTGTTTTAGCGACGTATAATTTTGTAAATGAAATATTTAACAGGCTCGACGTCAACAATTCAGGGTGAATATAGAAAGGTAGATATGAAAAGTATTGAAAAGTATTATTATAGTTCGAAACTTTTAAGAGCAATAAGTATCAGCTGTACCACAAAATAGGATATAAATCGCTAACTTGCGTATTAAAAGTGACAAATAAAAATTGCAACAATCCAAGAGAATATTCTTCACACGCTGCGCAAATGAACTCTTTAAATGTACAAATATAATTAGTTGTCCACAATGCATATATCGTATTTTTCAGTGTGTCTATCGATAAGGAAACCATATGATTCATTGAGATCAGCTGTTTTATTTCAATGTTTGTTTGCTCGATTTCGTTTTTGGTAGACTTTAAGGACATTTTCTTAATTAAATGAAAGACAATGTAATTTGATTTTAATTAAATGAAAGAATGAACTTATTCGTTTCTAAATATGTTGAAGAATATTAGATAAATATATTTATGAATAGTTTATTTAATTTTGGACAACTACTGAAATTCCGAAAACTAAAATACTACTCGTTTTGCGGAGTTCGGAATGGCTAAAACGATTCGTAATGTCACTTTCGTATAAGTTTCGGAGTCTCGTAGTTGGGTATACTCCACTAGAACATTCTTACTTGTTATACTCGGTTAAAATTTTTTGAAATAGTTTGTGAAATGTCCATTTGTTCGTCTGTCCGTATGAACGCAATTTTTTTTTACACCCTTGAAGCTAGAGCAACCAAATTTGGTACACATGTTGGTGTATAGCCTTAGTTTATAAAGTGTTAAAATTGTAAATTTTTTGTCACTCCTCCCTCGCAAATCTATGTCTCCCACATTTGTACAGGTTGGGTCACCAAATTTGGTATACCGACTAATTGTGAGCTCCTTGACGGATCTGCATTAATAAACTATTGCCACTTCCACTCTCTCCACTGAAAATGAACAAAATCTATATCTCCCAAAGTCAGGAGTCACCAAATTTTGCACACAAATTACTATATTTTTCACATCTTTTTCCACTCCACAAATAATAAAAAAATTATAACGAACTTGAAATCGAGTATTCTGCTGTCGACTGCAGCGTTGTTAATTGTTTTTCTTTGATATTGGCATTTTGTTGTATTATTAAATAGAAACATTTCTATTTTCAGCGCATGTTGAGTGTAAGTTATGCACAATATATTAGTTTGTGTTCACACGAGATAAACGGTAATAGAATTGCAAGAATTGAGTAGTGTCTGGGAAAAAGGTTTGGATTAATTAATTAAATACTCACCATCGGGCACCGATCTAACACCCAAACAGTAAATATGGAAGCCACGATCGCACTGCTCGCAGAAGAGCATCTTCCCCGGACGCTGGGGATTCCGGCATTTAATGCAGCACTTGCACTCGGCACACTGCCAGTTGTAATTGCGGACACGTCTGACCATTCGCTGAGGCATTTCGATGCAACTGGGATGCACTATAAATTAAGGAAAAGGTTTTAATTTGGTTTATAATTGCTTAGGTTCGTTTCAAATGCAAAATAATTGGTGTCACTTAAAAAAAAAAACACTTTAACTTTGTAATATTTTTTGTTAACTATTTGAAATTAATAGTTTGTGATTTAACTTGAATTTAAAACTTGATTGTGAACATGTTAATTGGTGTAAAACACACAAAAAAAAAAAAGAAAAAAAAAATTATTTTTGAGTAGTGCACACATGAAATTAAAAATCAAATTTGTAGAACACTATTATCACAGACATTTATCTCTCGAAACTTGAATTGATTTGTAGTAATAGTGCCAAGACTATTTCCAATTGTTCAGCTTCTTTCACTGCTAACTGTACACTGCTAACTGTAAACTGTTAACTGCACACTGATAACTGCACACTGATAACTTATAACTGTTAACTGCTGGCGAACGGCCCTTGTATTTTGCGGAGCAACCTGTTGTTGACTGCTCGGCTAGCCGGAGACAACTCACAAAATTTTGTGGCTAACTTGCGAGCTAGACTAGCTCAAGCCCAAATAACGTGTACGGACAACGTGATACCTCTGCTGACTGGGATGTTCTCGAAATCCGAATCAACTGAATTCGGGCGTCTGTCAAGAACAGCTCGGCAGGATAACAGGGACGTGCGCACTGCTGCCTAGCTTATCACACCTATATTGCGTTGTTACGTTATCTATAAATAAATATATTTGTATCTGTAACTGATGTTAGACCCACACGCGCAGTTCGCATCGTCCTTGTTGTTCTTGTTGTTGTTACGGACTGTCCGCACTTCGGTTATCTGACAACGGCAGGACAACCCACAACCCACGGGAGCCAGGTAGCTAGCTGCAGCAAAGACGATGACGATGACGTCCTCGCCTGCGTCACAATCAATGTGAGCAGCTTGCACAACTCCTTGCTTATCACAGCGGGGGGTTGGGGGGACGATGTTACGCGGAATTTTCGGGAATTTGGATTTGACAGATTTCCATAAATTAGCCAACCGTAAACACATATGGCCCCCTACTGAGTCCGATACCCGTGGCATTATCAGCAATTTGTTTCATGGATGTGGTAAAGTGTACGAGAAGACGTGGGGGGTGACTGGCTCGTGTCTTTTAAATGTCAAGAAAAAAAATAGAAGAAGAAAATTCATAAGATACGTTCATAACACAAATGCGCAAGTAACATCTCTTATATAAATCATACAAAGATTTCTTTGTATCCTGAGTCACCTCCACCCCCACCCCAACCTGCCTTGGTGACTAATACAAATATGATTATGTTTTTTGTATGCGTCATAGAGATCCTTAGTAGCTGTTTAAGTCTTGAGTTGCAAACAAAATAATTAGTAAGTTCAAACTAATGCGAGCACTTGAAGTGGCGCCTGCGCACCTACTGGCCCCCACCCCACAGTTAATTAAATACCTTCAGTGTTAATGAACCTAACTAAATTTGAAATTTGCGCAATAGAACAAGAATATGCCGATATTCCAGGCTTAAGCTTTAAAATAGTTGCTATGAAACAACATAAAAAAGGGGTCAAAAACAAAGGCAAAAGAAAAGTAGCATCAAATTAAAATGGCGACACACGAAAGCTTTAATTAGTGAGCTTTTGAGCTCAGACTCACCTCTGCGCCGGCAGCTATAGCAGCGTATAAAGGCCTCGGGCATATTTTTCGCATTGCGATGGTGACTGCGCTGGCAGACACCGCAACTAGCGGATAGTCTGGCATCCTGTTGTCGCTTCTGCTCAGCTTCGCTGTTGGAGTTGATCGAGCTGCAGCTGCTGTCGCTGCTGCGACTGCTGCGGCTGCTGGCGCTGCTGCTCGAGCTGCTGTCGCTCTCACCATCGCTATCCTGTAAAGAAAACAACAAAAGTTTGCATAAATTCAGTTAATTAATTAAAGCTGGCAAACTATCGATAATACTATCGATTCTAACACCCTAAAATGGGTAAAATCGGGGTATGAGGGGGGTATTAAATCTGTGCAAATGTATGTAACAGGCAGAAGTAGACATCTGCGACCCTATAAAGTATATATATTCTTAATTAGTATCAAAAGAAAATTGCATTTGACCATGTCCGTCTGTATGAACACGTCCATGTCAGCAACTATAAGAGCTAGCGACACCAAACTTGGAATGTAGTTTCGCAGGTCAAGTTTATTTTGAATCCGAGATATTTCACCCCACAGTCCCGGAATTTGATAAAAATATTTTATACCAAATAGTTTAAAGATAGCTTGGCAAGTTTAATACTTTGGTTACTTCAAAACTACTGCCAAAATTTCCCGATCGGATAATAAACAATGAAGTTATTCACGAACGAAGATTCATATGTAGTATTATGCGGATAATTCCCCTAGTGTTATCTACACTAAAAAACATTAAATAGTCCAGTCATGAAAGTATTTGAACATGGATTCAAATTGAAATTAAATTGTGAAAATCGCTGGCTGCTTTCAAGATACCAAATCGTAGAGTGAGACAGAGCAACTGAGAAAGAGATAGAGTGCATAAATATACATACGCGCGCTAATCTCGCATTGCATTTGGGCTTTGAATTGTGTGCAGATTTTCAACACTACGTAGTGTGGCTGAGAGCGCAAACTATTTTTAACACTTTACGCTCTCAGAGTTGTGCGGCGAAACGCGTGTTCATTTCCAACCCAGAGAGCGGTTTCATGAAAAACAAGCTGCCCTTGTGCCTTATTATTGCACTGCATTGGATATCTTAGTAATTATAAGGTCTTTGGTAGAACTAGCCACTTCTTGTGCTGTTTTGTCAATACGACTTGAATCAGATGTCTATCTATTGTTCACAAAGAAAGCTAAGCTTATCCAGTGTACGGTATAGAATACGCAACTCAGCCAGCGATTAGTTTTGCTGGATGAGGCGACCAATTTGATTTCTATTCACATGTTATTTTGATAAAATATACTATCGCTGGTTCTACACTTACAGAATCGCTGCTGCTGGCATCGCTGCTACTGCTGCTGGCGTCGCTGGAGTGGGAAACGCTGCCCGTATTGGCCGTATCCTGATCCTTGCCACGTAGCTGCTGCTGACGCGCACGATGACTGCGTCGCACAGATGTCGCTGCTGTCGCCAGCAGCGGCTTCTTTGGCTGTCCTGTAACAGCATCAAGCGGCAGCGGCGTTTCAGGCAACTGCGATTTATGCTTCTCGAGTGCTGTGTTTAACGGATAGGCTCTGAAATATGTACAATAAATATATACAATTAAATAATTCATTTTATTCCATTCATCAGCGGCTCACCTCAACTCGGCGGGCGTCAGCTGGCGATAGTGGGACATAAACTGGCCGGGTACCAAGGCCAGCGGATAGGCATAATCGGCACATTTAAACGCCGCATCATAGTCGCGCGGCGACAACAGATTCGGGGGAGCTGGCATATTCTCCGCCAGGGCTGCAGATCGCACCGCATTCGCAATGGATCGATGCAGTTGCGTTGAGCTGGGCGCTGTTCGCGGCACGGGTAAATTCAAGGTGAACGTTTGAAGATCCAGGCAGGCCACACGCTCCTCCTTACGCCTAAAAGACAGCAGAAATAACAGTTTATTTATGTTTTCAAATAGTTATGGGCATGGCATGGTTGTGTGATATCCAATACAATGATTGGGGATTGGGATCGAATTATACATCAATACCCTAACTTACGTCTTGTTGAAGTAGACATTCCATTTGCTGGCTGAGAGCATTGCACGATCGCGGGCTTGTAGACCACGTCCATTGCCGACGGTGAGTCCAAGGGCCTTCTGTTTGGCTTCAATATCGCGCAAATGTTTTTGCCGTATATACTCCTTGTACTCTTCGTATTTGTCATAGAAATCAGCATACATAATGTCCAGTATGTCGGAGGCCCAAACAGCTGTTATACCCAAATCGCACATCTTTTCGCTGACAAGTCCTTTCTCCTGGAGCCAATTGCGCTCCTCCATATCGACAGCTCGACGAGGCAGATCGGGATATTTACGCTTGAAACTGGTGATGCCCAAATAGAGTGCCACCTGCTCCTGGATCATGAATGTGTCGCGATTCTTTGACGGGCAACAGCCCTTGGGCGGTGGCCAGTCGTACTCCGCTATGCTGGATGCATTGAAGTCCGTGCTGCAAGTAGTAAAAGGACAATGGTTAGTACAGGATCGAGATTAGCGTGTTTGCAAAACTCACTCTTCAGCCACACAAATCTCCATTTTCTTCTTCTTTGGACGTTTCAGCGCCGAACCAATAATGGCATCCACAGATTGACCCTGATTCGAGTCGATTAAACTGATGCTGCTCAACATTGATGATTGCGACTCCTCGTTATTGAGAAAGTCAGGTTGTCTGAATTTGAAAACAATTAGAAATTATATTTGTTTAGTCTGTGGCTTTACTAAAAGTATTTCTTTAAAAAATACTACTGTGCAGTATTTTTGAGGTTATAAAAATACCAAAAATTTGAAAACTCACTTTTGTGGCGTCAATGGCGGTTCCATGCTGGTCACCGATTGGTTGCTGTTGTTCAGATCGGCGCTCATGCGTGTGTCCTCCTCAAACACCTGCGGTGACTGCAACAACAACAAACATAGTTTTATTTGTTTATTTTTTTTTGATTGTATTTAATACGTATTAGTAGAATATTGTGCATTAATTTTGTTTGCTGATGCCGCCGCTGGATCAAGCAGCAGCAGCAGCGACGCCGGCAGCGCCAGCGTTCAACACAAGAGAGAAAGAGAGCGAGAGCAGCGCAACAAATTAAGAGAGCGCATTATGACAGCATTGCCAGCATGAAAAACACAAAGGCACAAAGAGCGTACACATGCTGCTCTTTGCTGCTCTTTGAAAAACACAAAGGCACAAAGAGCGTACACATGCTGCTCTTTATCGAGAGTAGCGACGCAGCAGGTGTGGTGAAAAGCTGGCTTTAACTTGCCGCTGCCTAGAGATGCACACCAAAGAGAGCGAGCAAAAAAAACTTCAGCTGATTAAAATCACAGGTGAAGAGACAACAACGACAACGCCGCTGCCTGCCTACGCTGACTACGGTCGCGTGCTGTTGTTGCTGTTGTTGTTGTTGTTATTGTTGTTATTATTGTTATTGTTGCAATTGTATGCGTTTTTGGTAGCAGTTGGCAATGAATGCAGCGCGCGCGCGCCTTTGATTTTAATTACGACACAACACTGTTTTACTAGCTCAACGTGTGTGCCCCTCTGAGTGTGCGTGTGTGTGGGTGTATCTGTGTGTGTGTGTGTGGCTGCTTTTGTATTGGGCTTTGAGCAACATTTACGTAATGAAACATAAACAAGATGCAATAAAACAATGAAAAATTCACATTTAATACATTCATATGTATATATGTATGTATGTATAGGGAGAGCGCAGCAAATGTCAAATCAAACACACACACACGCACACCCACACACACACACCCTCAGGACACAGACTTTTTGGCATCTTTTGAATGAATCATGCCAAGAAGAAGCAACATACAAAAAATGCTGGCAACACACTCACAACTACAAATACCCTTTCTTTTGGATTTAACTTTATGTTTTGTATGTTTTTTTGTAGATTAACAATTAGTTCTTTTGGTATTGGCATTAGGAAATATAAAATAATATAGAAAAAGCATATGAAAATTGTTTTAGAAAGCTTCAAGACATCTACGGTCCTACATAGCACACATACATATGTATATACATATACATATGTACATATAGGTATGTTCATATACATATAACCCAATCATTATAGAAATGTCTGTATATACATATGAAGCTTTCGATCTTAGAGCCCAAAATCAAGAAATTTAGTATACAGTTTCTCAGTTCTTCAGCAACGTAGAAGAAGAAGAAGAGGGAGTAGAACACTTGCTCCGTCACAGTCCTGCACTCAGTAGAAGACGCTTCAATCATTTAGGGCGATATAGTCTGAACAATATATCGGATTTATCCGAGGTGGGGATGAACAACATCCTATACGGAATGGTGCAGGGGGTTTAAAAGGTGTCATTTGGTACCACAAGGGGCCAATACTGGCCTAAGTGTGTGGCGGGGAAGCTTTCTGCTTTTCCGCCCCAGCCACTACAACCTAACCTCACCTTAACCTAATCCTAACCTTCTTAGTTCCAAAGTTATGCCCGAATAGTTGTCATTTGATTTAGAATGTCTATCATTTTGATTGAAATCGGAAATGGTAATAGGTCTAGATGATTTACTGTCATTATTATCTTTCTACCTATTTGTTAATCTTCTCCTTAATTACTTAATAAAATATAAAACTATTTTTGTTGTTTAGTATTACAAATAGTTTGAGATTGGAAGCTTTTGGTAGAAGATGCTGGAAAGTATTGTACATAAAAGTAAAACTTATCCGAGTGGATGCACGTAGAACAAGTAATAGTAATAATACTGCTAGAGTCAAGTATATCCGACTACGAGATACCCTGTACCACTGTACACATATGCATCAAGCAGTTCAGCGGCATTGCACACAAGCAATCACTTCAATAAACGACCACATTCTCTAGCAGACAAACAGGGCTAGATCAACTTAGCTTTTGATGCTGATCTGATTTTGACCCTGTACCCAGGTCTAATCATATCATACACATATCAATCCATATCATACACATACACACATATACTTCAAACAGTTCAGCGGCATTGCAAGCAAGCAGAGCAATTTAATTAGCGCTAGATTGAGTAAGTTTTTGATGCTGATGATCAAATCGATATTTGATAACTATATATCGAGATTTTATTTGACAATTAATGATAATATCGGTATTTAAGTTTGCAAACCCTATTGAAAACTTTCAATTGCTGCACACTCACCGGACTAAATAGACCCTTGAGCCGCTCTGGATCGGGCTGATGCTTGAGTCCGCCCACGCAACGAGGTCGACTTTGTGCAATGGCCTTGGCAACGGCGCTCGCCCCGCGACTCATGCGCGGCACACGTGGCTGAGCGGGAGTTGTTGGGTTGTTGCGGCAGGAGCCGCTGCCGCTGCCACTGCCACTGCGCGCCGCAGCTCCGCCGCCTCTAGAGCCACGACCACGGCCGCGTCCACGCGTTGGCGTTGCAGGCGCTGAGCTGCCACCGACGCTGCCGCTGCCAAATGTGCCCAAAATGTTGCCCAGTCCTGAGTTTTCATCATCTGCAATAAAAGTTGAAATTGCCAAAATAAGTTTCTTTGTGTTATGGGATATTTAATTTATTGCCGCGACTTACCGCCCGAATGATCCGGCGCGCTGTAGTTATCCTCGTCATGGGAGTCATGTTGGCTGCCGCCGCTGATGCTGCAACTGTTGCTGTTGTTGTTGTTGGTGCGCGGCGAGCGTAGCTGCTGTGTGGCCATAATTGATGAGAAATCATTTGGCTGAAATATGACATCCGGCAGCGGATCTGATGAGGACAATATTGTTGTTGGCGGCAGCATGGAGCAAGTGCTGCCAGCAGTTGCTGTTGCTGATGTTGCAGCTGCTGCTGCGGCTGCTGCTGCCGCTGCCGTTGCTGTTGTTGCTGCGCTGCCATTGCTGGTTGATGAGGAGGATGAGCACATGGTTAAATCAATTTGTGCTGCCAGCGCATAGGCCATGCTATTGTTATTATTATTGCTATTGCTATTTGTATCCCCGGGTGTCGCCTCCCTGTCCGTATCGATTGCAGCACCACCAAATCTCGGCATTATCACAGCAGCGGCAGCAGCAGCCGCCGCCGCTGCCGCAGCAGCAGCAACTGTTGCCGCTTTGCTTTGTCGCTTGCGCGTTGCTTTCGCTGGCGTCGCTGCAGCTGGACCCTTGCCTGCTGGAGTTGTTGTTGCCGCTGCTACACTGCGTCGTGTGGCACGCAATTGCCTGTGATCGTTGCGTCTGGGCGTTGTCGTTGCCGCCATCGGCGCATCCTCAGCGTCCTCCATAAGACTGGGCTCCGCCGGCACGTTTAGAGCTGGCAGCTCCTCGGGCAAATGCGTTGCATTGCCGCCGGTTGCACTGACCATATCAATGGCCAGACGTTTGCGCAGCAACTGCACCCGTCGCGATTTCACCGCACTGTCCGCCGTTGTGTCTAGCAGTGCTGCCGATGCTGCTGCCGTTGGCGTTGGCGTTGCATCGTTGGCATTCCGTTTGGGTCGCCCGCGTCGCTTGGCTGTGGGGAAGGGAAGCGTTACAGCCGGCCTTGTTTCATCCATGGCCAGCTCCATTGAAGTTCTTGCTCTCTCCGCAAAGCTCACAAGATCGGACAGCAGCGTGCCATTGCTGAGCCCGTGGTCGACATGCAGCAATTGCTGTTGCTGTTGCGGCTCCTCCAGCTCCGTGTTGAGTATCCGCTCATGCTTCTGCTTGCGACTGCGATGCGCTGGCTGCTGCTGTTGCTGTTGTGCCGCTGCTGCCTTTGCCGCTGCGGGCGCCTCTTCATTGCTGTAGTTGTGCGTCTGCTGATCGTTTTCGTTGTTGTCCAGGCGCCGCTGTTTACTGGGCGGCAACTGCAATGTAGAGCGAGACAGAATACTTTCATTAGTTGAATTCATATTTCGATTATATAGTCTCAGCCGATGGCTGTAGTACTTAAGTATCTAGTTTGCCCCATATGACTGACTATCATAATCGAGGATGGAATTCTGGAAAACTCAATTCTCTAGTGTGGAAATTCGCAAGAAACTTGTACTATTCAATCAGCATTGAACTACCCGAAATACCCGAACTACCCGACTACAAAGCTCCCTGTACTTAGGTCTTAAATTGCCCATCAACTCTATGTACACTTACATATATACAAAGACGCACACACACAAGCGACAGTGCAAGCAAGACATTGTAAGGCCCGCGGCTGTGCTTTTTCTTTCCCACCGCTCTGCCATACTGAATCTTCTTTCGTGAATAACTTCCGTGTTTATTATCCGATGGGGAAATTTGGGGAGTAGATTAAGTGTGACCATAGTATTATACTTGCCGAATTCTAAAGCTATATCTTTAAAATTGTGGCTGTAAAACGTTTTTATCAAGTTGCGGGGGTGTGGGGGGAGATATCTGTAAGCGGAAAGAAACTAGAGCTGCGTATGGTATAGACGACCATTGGTGTCTCTAGCACTTTAAGTTGCTAAGATCGGCGCGTTCATACAGACGGACAGACAGACATGGTGAAATAAAATATTCTTTTGATACTGTTCACAAATATATATACTTTATAAGGTCGGAGATGTCTCCTTCTGCCTATTACATACATTTGCACAGAACTAATACAGGGGGTACCATAAAATATGGGTACAGGAAGTAAAAAATCATTCTATACATATTTTGAAATATTTCGCCCCATGAACGGAAAATTGCGTATAGACAGAATCATTATATAATTCGATAACTTACTCAGCAACACAATTTAAAAGAATGTTAACCGATTTTTAAATATATATATATATATATATATGTCCTACCCGTCCTGCCAAATGGGGGTCAAGGTCAAGAACAAATGTGAGTTGATTTGTTTTGTTGAATCAGCTTAAAAGGAAAATCTACCTGCCCACGGGTGGGAAAATTGTCATATGCTATTTAATAATAGTGGTCAATGGATTTGCGAATTTGGACGTCAACTGACGCAAATGTACGATAATCAGGAGCCTAGTTCAGCGTTTTGCAACATTTGTTGACCCACTTGATGAAAATCTACCGAAAGTGCCTACTTCGAGCGCTATATATTTTATGAAATGGAAACTTCCCTTATGCAACTACTTTCTTTAACTATTACTATTTTTACTGCGTTGCCCATCTTGTAGTATTGTAGTCTTTGGTTTATTTGAGTCAAAAATATACAACAACTACAATTGTTATCCTTTCTACAATTGTTTTCGCGACCTGGGAACATTTTTCTACGATTTAAACTTTGGGAAGCGCTGGCCTAGTTCATTCTTTCAGTATAATAATTAGTTCTAAGTCTGAACAATTTGGTACAACTTTATTATTATTATTATTGGTGATGGGGTGTTGCTCTGCGACTATTGTGTCCCTTACTGAGCCTAAAGCTCACTCATCAACCTTATCTACTGCTTGAATGCAAGAATTTTGGTTGGGTAAAGAATACCTATATCGCTTAACTGAAGGATAAACCCATCCAGGAGCCTGTTTCTTCTTTTGGCAAGGGCAGTGCAGTCTGTTAGTATGTGTAGTGTAGTTTCAGCCCCCATTTCACTGATTATTTGTACATTATATTTAATATGTTTGATTACTTACACCACTGGGAGATTCGGCAGTTGGATCTGGCTGATGTTGGAGTTGCTGCTGCTGTCGCTTTAAATGATTCTCATTGTTGTTCAGCTGCTGATTGTCTGGCTTGTGATTCTGATTCTGATTTAGATTCAGATTCAAATTTAGATTTAGATTCATATGATTCACATGATTGGTGAGCGGTGGCGGCAGCGGCAGCGGCGTCGTCTCCGACTCGTAGGCACTTTGCATATAGGGCGTCAACTGTGGACTGCCCTCGGGCGTGTCCAGAATCTCAATGGAATCGATAATGGATTGGTTTGCAGTTGCAACAGTCGCTGCCGCTGCTGCTGCGGCTGCTGTTGCCTCCTTGCCACCCGCAGCCCCATTCGCCATTAGACGTTCAGTTAACTGCGGATATTTGGCAGCAGATGTTAAATTGTTACTACTAAAGTTCTTCGGGGGCGCCGTCAGCTGACTTAGCAGTATATTTGAGGAGTTTGGCGAGGCGGGATTGCTGCTGTTGCTGCTGCTGCTGCCAGTTGCTGATACAGGAACAATAGCAGCAGCTGTTGCTGCCTCTTGCATCCGCAGACGCTCGAGCAGCAGATTTTGTGTTTGTGGCGAAATGCTGCTATGATTTATTGTTGTTGCCCCCGCTGTTGCTGCTGCTGCTGCTGTTGTTGTTGTGGCTGCTGTTGTTGCATAGTTGTTGGTATGCGCTGGCGAGGAACCTGGCGATGGCGATGATGTCAAATCGACCATATCAACAATATTATGCTGGGATTGCTGTCGCGCTGCCTGATGTTGCTGCTGTACAGATGATTTCAAATATGTATCAATGCCATTGCTGCGTGCTGCTGCCATGGATGCTGCTGCTGCTGCCGCTGCAGCGGCTGTTGCTGCTGCTGTTGGCAAATTGTGAAACATTTTGGGATCATGCTCCTTGGAGAGCGCATCATCAATGTCCATATCATCGGAATTGCGACGCAGATCATCAACCATCATTGCCGCAACGGCTGTTGCTGCATCCGTAAAGTCACAAAAGTCCTGCGGGCTAATGCTGCTGATATTTGATTCCATGCCGCCATTTGTTAGCGTCAACTTTGAGGTAACCAACTTCTCCTCAAGCACCGCGCGCACCTTGTGCTTTGGCGAGCACAGATTCTTAATGGTCAGCTTGAGCAGCGGTTGCTGTTGTTGCTGTTGTTGTTGTTCGCTGCAGTTGCTCGTTTTGATGGTCAGCTTGGGCACCAACTGTTGTGGCTCCTGCTGCTGCTGCTGCTGATGCATCTCATCATCCAGCTCAATGGACTTGGTCTTAATGGTCAGCTTGGGTATGGACTGCGCATTCTTGGCATCATGCGTCATGATAACCGTGTGTTGTTGCTGCTGCTGCGGCTGCTCCTGTCCAGAGCCTGTTTTGATGGTTAACTTTGGTATTTGTTGTTGTATTTGCTGCTGCTGCTCCTCGCTGCTTATGCAACTGCTGCCAGCGTGCGTCGTTTTAATCATCAGCTTGGGCACCGTCGGCATCGCTGGCGGCTCCGAGCACCCCGATGATGAGCATGCGGATGAGCTGGACGCCGATGCTGGTGATAGACTGCAGCTAATTAGCTGCGTCTCGCTGCCATTATTGCCATCCAATTTTGTGGTCTTGATGGTAAGCTTTGGCAGTGTACCAACCGTTGGACCCAAACCCACACCCACGCCACTCGATACGCTATTACAATTGCTTGTATCGCCGCCTCCACTACATCCTCCACCTCCACCGCCCGCATCGGGCATCTTAATGATTAACTTCGGCACCACACTGCTCACACGCTCCTCATTGGCCGCTCTGATTGTCAGCTTTGGCACAATGTGCGGCAGCTGCTCCTCATCGGCGCAGGAGGATGATGAACAGGATGATGATGATGCATCCGAATTGGCGGCAGCATCCTGTGGCTTAATGGGCCTTATCGTTAACTTGGGCACAATGCCCTGAACCTGTTGCTGCCCCTGCAACTGCAGCTGCGATGATGTTGGCAACTGTGCCGCCAATTGTATACGCAACGGCTCCACGCGTCGCTCATCGTTAACAGCCGCCAGAGATTCACTTGTGTTGCTGCTGCCGCCGCCGTGCTTGGATAGCTTTAGTATAATTTTATGACTGCTGCTGCTGTTGCTGCTGTTATTGCTACCACCGCCAGCGCTAACGCCGCCACCACTGCCGCCGCTGCTGCTGCTGCTGCTGTTGTTCTCCTCTCCATTGACATCTAGAGCTGTTGCGGCCATTGCTACTTCTGCTGCTTCGCTTGTTGCTGCAGTTGCTCCAGTGCTATTGCTGTTGCTGCTGCTGTTGCTGCTGATGTTGCTGGTGCTATTTGGCAGCTGCGCATCGTCGCGCAGTCTATGCTGCGGCGGCGATGCTGTGGTGCTGGTTATTTGACCCACCGGCTGATGTTGCTCCTGCTGCTGGTGTTGTTGCTGCTGCTGGTGTTGGCGCTGCGTTGCTGCTGCTGGCGACACATTCAATTGATGTTGTTGTTGCTGTTGCTGCTGCTGTTGTCGCTGTTGTCGCTGTGCCGGCGATGATGTTGAGCTTACTTCTTGCTGCTCCTCTTCCTCCTGCTGCTGCTGCTGCTGTCTGCTATTTATTGTCGTCGTTATGGCTGCCTTGCAGTTGGAGGAACCAATGCTCGAATTCGAATTCGAATTGGAATTTAAACTGGAACTGGAACGTGGACTGACACTGGCGCTGGAAGTAGAACTGTTGCTGTTGCTGCTGCTGCTGGTATTGGAGCTATTGGAGCATAGTGGCGTTGCTGCCAGGTTAACTGAAGACGATGTTGCTGCTACCTGTACTTGCTGTTGACGTAAATCATTCATTGCTTTTTCCTTTATCCACACCAGATGCAATTGCTTCTGTCTACAAGTTCAAATATATAGAGAAAAGAGTTTTCGTTAGTACAACATGTTTCAAGAAGATTGCCAGTACAGTGCATACTCGCTAGAGACAACTAATTATTAATTAAATCAAATTAATATTGCATAATTATAATTTCAATAGTTTTGTTGCGTTAAATTATATATCCAGCGTGCACTATATAGTTTAGTGTCTATTGCACTGACTACCCCTAATTAACGGCTATATATTTGATGTTTTTATTTTGAGTAACCCTAACAGACTTTTGAATTATTTTCGATATGGCGCGCCTTAACTTTCAATCCCCTACACCCCCCTTTTAAAATCGAGAGAGCGCGCAAAACTAAACTCAAAGAGAGCATTTATTAAGATCAACAACAAGTTTGTTGTTGCTTGTTTTCTCTCTCTCTCTTTTGCTGCTGCTTCTCTCTCTCTCTCTCGCTCTCTTTGGTTTTTGCATCTTTCTCTTGCACTTTTGCTTATATTTCATTGTATAGTTCAATACGAATAGTGTGAACGCTTCGTATACCGTCGTATATCGATATGTTTTGAATCCTGTATAGTGTAAACCGTATCAAAGCCAAACATGTGTGCATGGCAACTTTTTGGTATACTGAGATGTAAAGAACTTTATCCGAGGAGAAGCATAAATTGTTGGAATTACTTTTGGAGCAACCCATGGCTTTGTCCATATTTTACGATTTTTTCCTTTTTTATTTATTTTACGCTTCAATGCTATTGCAAGAATTGTAGTAGCTGCTAACTCTGATTTCTCAGAATCCGAAGATGAATTGAAACCGTTACCGATTTCAACAATTATGAATTATGAATTATACGTTTACATATATTGTTTGTATACATATGTATTTCCACAAAGGCACAAGTGCTACATGTGTTGCACAATAAAGAATATACATACATACATACATACGATGTACAGTGTGAACAGCCATTTTAAACTACGTGTACAACTCTACCAAAAATCGTTATGTGTATGCACCTATACGGGAAAATATACACATAGTGTGAACACGATCTGTATATTTGATATATGTACAGCGACATACGGTATATAAACGGTCCACCGTGTGTCCTGGGCTTAAGAGAAAAAAAAATATATAAATTATTTGGAAATGTGACTCTCATTTATCATTCTCAACATACTTTCTTTTATTTAATTTTTTTTTAATGAATATTATACATATATATATTATATACTATATATATTTTTGATATATATACAGATCGTGTTCACACTACGCTAACGATTTACAGATATATATAGGAACTAGAAAAGGATAAGGATAAGCATAAGAATAATGTAGTTGTAGAGTGGGAAATAGAGTGGGACATAGAGTGGGAGACATCCCGTAGGTGATTAAGAAGAGAAATCTTAATATATAGAAGGAAGAGAGTGTTCAGAGGAGAACGCAGGAATAAATATAATATATACACGCACGCATTTCAACAATAAATGGATCCCATTCAACGCATTTTCCAAATATTAGTCATATTTAAATTTAGATTAATTTCTTGCATTAATTTTTCCACTCTACAACTACATTATTCTTATCCTTATCCTTTTCTAAATGCTTCCTTTCCTAAATGCTTCCTTCCCTAATGAAATCTCTAACCAACCCAGCTGTGAGTTGGGGCGCAGCTTGCTCGACTGACTACTAAAACTCCCCCCACCGTATTTGAGATTTCATCCTACTGTTTTTCTTTATTCTCTTTTATGCCTTAAACTAACCTTAAGTGGTAAATCTAGTTAAACTCTTTACTATCTTGCTGATATAGGCTCTAACAAAGCCACCGGCAATTCTTAGCTGTGAATAGGGGCACAGCCAGCCGGACTGTCAAATAAACTTCCCCCAACTTGCTGATGCCTTTATTAGATTCAATTGTAATTTCATGTAGGATCTTTCTTTTATATCATACGTATATCTATGCATATCATTATATTTGATTCGTAAATAAATAAACAAAACTAAATAATAAGTCATTGAAATTGCAATTACAGTTTTCTATGAAAATTAGACCTGTTATTCAAATTCATTCAGTTTATACAATTTCCAGGGATTGGTGAGTTCTCGTTTGCTAAGTTTTCTAAGCTTTATGCCAATTACAAGCTCTATATATGTACACGTACAACATTTACTTTAATAGAATAAAGAATTTTTTTAAATTCATATACATAAATATAATATAAGTACATATGTGTGCGCCTTTATGCAATATTATCTAAAGATTTGATTACGCTATCTAAGATTTACGTGCAATATTGCGCCACCAAGTGTGACCGCATCATATTTATAAGAAATATTTTGACAGTTGTGCGAGAATCATATCAGAACCGGCTTGGGCCGTACTTTTAACGATCTGGCAAGGTCTGTTTTTGGTGAGTTTGTATACGTTGCTGGATCTATGAACATTATAAACAATAGATGTCATTACTTAAGCTTAATGTTGTATGAGTAAGAATCTATGGAAAGTAGGCAATGGGTATTATTGTCAAGCGAGTTTGTAGTCATTGATCAAAATTTCAACTTTAGTTATATCCTTTATTTTCCCCTGGTGATTCTAAAAACACGTTAAAATTCAAAACAGACAAATACTAATATATATGTGTGCTCATATATATAGTATATAGAAAGATGCTGTTGTTGTCGCTATTTGCGCCGCTTTGGCATCCGATGAAAGATCAGCTGAGTCTCTTCCGTGCACTGGCGTCTGGAAGTCGCATACCGGGCACTAATCTAATCCTGATGCCGTTGGCAGCTGGAAAGAGTCGCTTTGGCATGATGGAACACTGCATGATGGCCTTGGCTGGCGCCTGGCTGTTCTTCCGTGTCGTTTACTGTAAGATGGCCGATGAGGATAAGCAGCCGAGCAGCAAACAACATCGGCATAAGCGTTCAGCGGACCAAGTCGAGCACTCGATGAGATCGAATAGAAACAAGGATAGCGGCATGGATACTAAGGAGCAGCTCTTCTATTATGGACACCAGCAGGCTCAGTGTAATGGTTACCAGCCGATGCTCAGTTTTACACGGAATCAGCTGGACACATTGTTGCGCCTGGATGACGAGGATGAGGATGATGAGGATGTTGAGGAGGAGGTCAGCGATGAAGAAGATGATGATGACGAATACGATGACGACAACGACAACGATTACTATGATAATGATGATAATAACGATGATGAAACTGATCAAACGTACAATTAGCAGACAATATACATAGAAACATTCAATTTAGTCCCAACATAACTATAAATTCAAGGCAGACGAGGACTATAAAAAGAAAGTACGGAGAGCGAAGAACGGAGAGCGGGGTAGATGCCTCTTTGTATATATATCTACGTATATACATATATGTGAATGTCTATGTATGCCTGCGTTTTGTTTGTACAGGGGAGGAGAGGACAGCAGGGCGAGGATAACAAAATCAAAAACAAAACGAAAACGAAAACAAAAACAAACATACAACAAAAAAGGAGTAACGAACTTGGCATGCGATACGCTCCAACACATGCATACATACATACATGCAGTCATACACATACATACACATATATTGTACATACATACATATATGTAATTTGTAATTGGCGCACAAAGCGCCTAAACCTAAATTTTCGACTGTGTACATTTTTCATATCTGACAAGGATTTCCCCGAGCGATTTTGATTAGCCATACCCAAAAGCATTTAAATAAAATTTTAGGTATTTCAATGCACTCACTCTTTCTCTCTCTCTCTCTCTCACACACACACTCTCTCACTCTCTCTATTTTTGCATTTTGTGCGTGTGTAAGTGCAGCGTTAGTTTGAAAAAGAAAATAAAAGTTGCCGCCCTGTTTAAAACAAGAGGGCAGAGCAGCGCTCGAAAGATACAACTAACAAGCGAACCGATGTAAACGCAATTACATGTCTCTCCATACACACACACACTCTCACACACACACATACAAATGTGCATAACAGAACTGTGCGATTGTAGTTCAATTAACGGAATAAGTTCACTGATTCAATTAATGTTGAACTAGTGATGTACATTTCGAGTGTAAACATCACTCTCAATGTTCATCGATGTTTTCTACATTCAAAATCTATGTTGATCGTTGCATCCATATTTTAAAACTTCATAGTTTTGAAGAAAAAGAAATACAAACCCAATTACTTAGTTTAATAAAGCTTATTTTTAAACCGTATGCTTTCATAGCAGTCTTATAAGTTTCAAATAGTTTTCAACTTAAAAAGTTAAAGTTAAACAACAAAAAATATCTATGCTTTCATAGCAATCCTAACCAAATCTTTAAAAAAGTGAAATATATAATAACAAGAAAGGACCGCTATCTTCGGAGTGCCGAAGCTATATACCCTAGCAGGAATTAAATGTTATACCATACTCAATGTGGTCCGATATTGATAAAATGATAGCAAACTATTTGAAGTACAATAAAACTCTCACTTAGTTTGTATGAAATATTTGTATAAACAAAAAGTTGTTCATACAAAAACTCATTGTTCATCCGATCCTATGGCAACTATGTGATATAGTGCTCCGATTTTGACCAAGTACAGACAGATTGTATAAACTCTTCAGAAATATGGTTTGGGTTAGTTTGGACAGGATATCTTTATAAGCAAATATAAGTTTTTCAGTCTTCGACCGGCCATTTCTATGGCAGCTATATGTTAGTGTTCCGATCTGCCCGGTTCCGACATATGTACTGCCTGCAGCCAAAAGAAGGGTCTGTACCAAGTTTCATTACGATAGTTTTTAAACTAACAGACTAGTTTGCTAAGAAACAGACGGACATCGCTTTATCGACTCGGCTATTCATGCTGATTCAGAATATATATACTTTGTTGGCTCGGAAAGGTCTCCTTCAGTCCATTACACATTTCGAGACAAAATTATAATACCCTCTGCTAGGGTACAAGAAATAGTTATCAACATAACAAAAACTATGCATGCTTTCATAGCGATCCTAACCATAAATCTTTAAAAAAGTAAATATATAAAAAGATACTATGTTTTGTCTATACCTGGTAAAAATAGAATGTTACTTAGTGGAACTGGGGTTAGTCTATTGCCTTTCAATTTAATTATAAATAAAACAAGCGATCTTTTGGAAAACATCGATGTATCGCTTAACATTGATATCAACAAAAACCTGGGATAACTTCGAGATATTTCGCCTAAAGAACATAGATTCTCGATGCATCGACGCTGAATACATTGATGTTTCTTTTACATGCTCTTAATGAGCCATTAACATGAGCCTTGTAATGTTATAATGATTTGCCAACTGACATTAGGTTTGATTTCAGTCTAAATACATTTTTTATTAAGGAACTTCTCAAGAAGTTATTTTTTTATTTTTATTCGTAATGAACCCAAAACTTAACTAAACTTTGGCAACAAACGGACTGAAATGAACAAAATAAACAACAAACTGAATCAAATGAACGATCAGAGGAACTAATTGAACAATGATCAGCTATGCTACTATTATGTACTAGTTCCTTCGTTAAATTTAGTGGAATTAGTTCGATCAAAGTTATTCTGAACGATACAATACAACTCTGGTACATATAAATACATACACATACATACATACACGTGCATGTTAATTAACTATACATGTTTATATGTATGTATGTATGCATGTACATTCAATGGAAATCCACGCGTATGTATTATTTTGTTTTCGTTTTCATATTTCCACTGCACTTGCTATTTATGTCTGTAAATAGTAATTGTCACGGCTTTAAGCTGAAAACTCACAATCACCGGCAACGAACAAAAGAGAAAAATATGTAAGTAAACTCAATTGCGTTTTTGTTTATAATTTGTAGCCAAAATAAAGACACAGATTACATGCATGAAAATGATAGACAAAGGGGTATTATTTTAAATAAATACATAGGCCAAAGCAAGGCATAAGCAATGTTGCTTATTTGATAGAAAGAATTGGGCAAAAGGAAATTGCCGCGTAAACAGTAAGCGCACCACCAAAGGGGCCAATGGCAGGGGTAGACGGCAGCCTGCTAAAGCAAACACAACAAGAACAACAACAATAACGCATTTCATGTTAATAATACGCTGCGTAAGCGTGGAAACATGCGCGGCATAGGCACACAGCTGTCTGTCGGGAGCAGCAGAAATTGAGAAAACCGCGCCACATTGGTACGCACTACTACAACAACAATGACAGCGACTGCGATGTGGTGTATGTGCTGGCAACACTGACAAATTCACCAGGGGCCCGTGGCTGAAATTCACCACAGCACACACAAACACACACACAAATACCAGCAAGAAAGGCAATCGCCCGTGCCGCTGCATGGAGAAAAATACATATGTACGTGTATGTATGTATGTACTTATGCACAATATACATACATGCGCCTATGTATGTATGTATGTATTTATGTACATCATACATGCATTTGCATTAGCGACCCCCGCGCAACTGGCAACAACAAAATGAACAGCGGCAAAAGGCAACAACAAATGCAAGCGCTGCGCGCCTCGGGCAATGCAAAACTAAGAACTAGCATTTAAAAAAATAACAAAAATATACTACACAGCAAGAGACGCCGAAAACTGACCCAACAACAACAGCAGGCAGGCAATAAACTCACCATGCGGCAAAACGTCAGACAAAAGAAGATGGAGTAGAAGTTGAGCGCCTTCTCTTTGCATGCAATTCGCGTGTATAATGGTGTGCGCGTGTCTTTGTCGGTGTGTTAAGACATGAAACATGTTTTGTTTTTATTTGCACACTTTGTAAACATTTCGTTGCACTTTTCCTTATTATTTATTTAATATATCAAAAAAACATTGTCGTACACATTGATTGAGACTGTAGTCGGTACAAATTACCCGTACTTGTACTCGTCTCGAACACACACACAAACACATTCAAACACACAAACATACACACAACACACATACATCTACAAGCGCAGCGCTCGGTTGTCCCACTTTCCGTGTATTGGTTTCGTACACTTTTCCACGCACTTTTTAACGATTTAGCAGCAGACGACGCATAAATTTATTATAAAAAATATCGGTAATTGTTAGCTGCTTAGCTGCTCGAATAACATACGCTAAATGATTCGGCGCGCACCTATCGTTTTAACAATTCATTATTAAATGTATGCTCTGCTCGCTGTCTGCCAGTGTTTTTTCTTTTTCGCTTGGAATATAACACTACCGTACTCGTCACGACAAAATGGAAATGAATATGCAGGGTTGTTGTTATCATATCGATACATCGATATCTCGATTTAACACGTTATTTATTTTTCGATATTTTGATGGGCAAACGAAATGACGGTCGCTGTAAAGCTTTTATGGAATTTTTTTTTAATTCTACCTCAAAACCTTGAAAATAAAGCTGATAAATGTAAACTTTTAACGGTTAACCATTATTTAAACTACAAACAGCAATTATAATGATTGTGTTACAAATGCCTTGTAATACAAAACATATTCAAAAAAAAGAGTAAATTATTTTTATTAATACTTTGAGTAAATGAATTATTTAACGTAAACAAATTGGAATAGCTGAGTTTTTGTGTTTGTTGCTTTGACAGTTATATGATAAGGCCTGCCTGTTTAACCATTTAATAAACAAGAACAATCTAATGATTGAAATATTTACTACTTGATATAAACCGTCTAGTTAATTTGAATAGTTAAGAACATAATACACACACAAATAGTAAAAAAAGATACATTTTAATCCAGCTACATTTAATATTAAACTACATAAATTTAAATATTTGTGAAGCAAAACAAGTAATAAAATAATAAAACATAATAAAATTTCTTCATTAAATAATTTTAATTTTGAGACACGCTGGTAATATCCCTAGCAGGCTTTAAAAATAAACATAAGAACAATTTATGCTGATTTGAATCCGTTTGATTTGTTTTTGTCCAATTTTTTATGTCCATCTGTCCTGCTTTGGCAATCGATAGTGGCCAGCATTGATTGAAATATCAAGTTGGCAGCTCCATTCACCACGCCAACACCACCACATTAGTGATGGCCATGCCATACATTGCTTAAAAACAAATCGGATGGCAACGCTCCTAAAGCTGTTGTCAAAGTTTGCAAAAGCTAAAACAGAAATACATACATACAAAATCCAAACCCAACTTGGCATTGTCCAACAGTGGGCAAAGGTATCCGTATTAGCTTACGGGCATTTTCAAGTGCAAGTGCAGCACAAAAAAATGTTGTCAACCAGCGCAGCTGTACCGTCCAGCTGCGGCCTGGGCAAGCAGCAGCGTCGTCGCCTGGCTGCGTTTGATTTTGACCACACAATTGTGGCGCAAAATACGGACACTGTTGTGCGGGACATGCTCCCCAATGAGCTAACCCAATCCAAGTCACTCACTGAGCTAATGGAGAACGATTGCTGGACCGAATATATGGGGGAGGTGTTCCGTTTGCTTCATGCGCAACAAGTTCCAGAATCACGCATACGCGACACCATACGCTGCATACCGGAGGTGCCCGGATTTGTGCGTCTTATCAAACATCTGCACAAGAAGCTCAACTTTGATCTGATTATCATCAGCGATTCGAACAGCATTTTCATTGAAGAGTGGCTCCGTGCACGCAATTTGTCTGACTGCTTCAATGCCATCTTTACCAATCCCGCTGAGTTTGATGGCCATGGCCAATTGATAGTGCGTCCGCATCATCAGCAAACGGACTGCAAACTGAGTGCCAGCAATCTATGCAAGGGACGCGTACTAGAGCACTTTGTCATCGAACAGGATCTACGCTATAATATACGATATGATCATGTATTTTATGTCGGCGATGGCAACAATGATATCTGCCCCGTTTTGCGTCAGCGTGCCTGTGACTTTGCCTGTGCACGCCAAGGATTTGCCATGGAGAAGCATTTGATTAAGAATCGCAACAAATTGAAGTTGCGTGCCAATTTACTTATTTGGCGCAGTGGTTTTGATCTCCTTGAGCAAATGTGCGGCTTGCCGCAGCTCCAGGGCCCCCCAATTGTTGAATCCCAGTCCAGTAATTTGGATGCCAATTGTAAGGCTGAAATGGCCCGTCGCGCCTCAGCCATTGCTGGCCCCGCCGAAAGGCCCCAGTAAATTTCTTTGTACCCAAGTCCGCAAATACTATATACCATATACGTATGTTTTAGGTCCGTTTTATCCTGTACAAACCAACCAGCTAAATAATATTGGTTTTCTTTGCGGTTTCTAAACACACAGCTACAAAAAAAATTGTCAATTAATTGACAGCACCATATATTTATGGGGTTGAATGAGTGGGTCAATTTCATATATATAAATATCTGTCAATTAATTATACTATTTTAATATATATATGCCTGGCAACTTATCCTCCAGGCCAATTTCTATACTCCAACACGAAATCGAATTTTAACCGCTGGTTAACTGAACGTTAACGTTTCCATGTACATGACAAAACGGGCCTTTAATTTATACATACATTTGTATATGCTTGTATATTGATTATGCGGATGGGTTTTTCAACAAACAAAAAACAAATTTGTCTCTTTGCAGTCTCTCCTTGTTGAGAGCAAGAAAACCAAACAAACAAATACGAAAACAAAACCCGAAATGATTAAAAATCTTTGATGTGATCAATGTTCATATATATATTCCAGTTGCATACATTAATATCCTAATAAATATCGGTGTATGTTAATATATATATATGTATATGTATTTATGCACAAAAAAACAAACATTCAAATATTACAAAAACTATCTATACACATTATGTATAATATGTAAACGGTATAAAAGAAACTGTTTCAAATATTACAAATGTGTTTGGTATATTTTGTGTCTCGCAGCTTGTTGCTAAGTAGAATTTTATTAAATGTGTATTTGTAATGTTATAATTAATATTGTCTGTATATACATATGTGCTATTAACGTATGTGTCCAGAATAAATGAATTTAAATGTTGCAATTCTCGCTACAATTCTACTCGGTGCTTGCTTGGTGCGGCTATTCTAATAGATATTTATATTTTATTATTATTATTACTATTATTTATTATAATTTTGATATATAAAAAAAAAAATTGCTTTTCTTTTTTGTTGGTGGGACTCAACAGCGTTTTCAGTTAGTTGAACTAGTTATTTTTATTAATTAATTAATTTAATACTATATATGTGTATATAAAGGTTACTTTTACATTTGAATCATTAGCATATCTTATATCTGTACTTAAACGATGTGTATATTTTGTTTTGATTGCAAAGCATTGCAATTATTTATCATAATTAATTAGTTTTTATATTCTGTTCGTTCTGATTTAAGCATTTCAGTTCAATATATTAATATTAATGCCTTCTCCTACCGTTTTCACTTCCGGCAAAAAGTTGCGGTTGTGATTATTGCTTAGATATATACTATATGTGTATGCAAATTTCCTTACCGAAAGTGCTAACCGAAAGAGATCGGATAATGTGTAGATCAGTTATATGTACATTCCCACCAATTCAACAATATTGCTATAGCTATCCGAGGAGTGTGCGCCGCTTGGAGAAAGTGATAACTAAACAAAACTTAGTTTCTATAAAGAGTCTGGGCATAGGTATAGTTTGGATAGTTGGGTAGATAGTTAGGGGGCAGATAGTTGGGCGGCAGATAGTTAGGGGGATGTAGATAGTTAGGGGGCACAAAGTTAACGTACACCTAGGAGCCCAAAGGCGACATGCCAATCTGGCGTGGATCACCACCTGGCTGCTGTGTGTTCTCCAAGTTCTTAATAAGCATTTGGAGCCATTGCTTTGTTGATTTGTCATCCTGCAGGCACTGGGTGAAGGTGCCATCCCGCAGCTGATCTGGCAGGCACTGTCCAAGTGCTTTACGAGCCCTGCGAGCCCATAAAATAAAAGAATAATGTGAGTTACTGCAGGAGAAAGACTTACGTCATACATACTAGCTTATACTGAAGACCTATTTAGACTTTAATCAGTTTGTTCCAGAAAATTATACTGTACAAAAGTGGAAAGTGATTTAAACATCCCACAGAAATCTGCGATCTCTATACTTCCATAATCTCTGCCTCTAAACTGCCTCGTTAGAACTCAAGGTATCAGGGCATAGTCTAGTTATATTTACCTGACATCATTTCGTAGTTCAATCCTTAGTCAAGAAATATAGCTCTATCACCATTAACTAGCACTTTTCATTCCGAATCGTTTGTGATTTTGTGCGAAATAGTTAATATTTTATGTAATGAACTGAAGGAGACGTTGCCGACTCAACAAAGTATATATATTATGAATCAGCATGAATATCTGAGTCGCTATAGCGTTGGCCGTCTGTCCATCTGTTTGTATGCTAACTAGTCTCTCTATTTTAAAGCTATCATAATGAAACTTGACACAGAACCTTCTTTTGGCTGCAGGCAGTACATATGTCGGAACCGGCTGGATCGGACCATTATAACATATATCTGCCTTAGGAATGGTCGCTCGAAGACTGAAAAACTGTTTTGCTTATAAAGATATCCTGACGAAACCCACCCAAACCATATCTCTGAAGAGTTTATACAATCTGTCTGAGCTTAGTCAAAATCGGAGCACTATATCACATAGCTGCCACAGGATCGGATGAGAAATTAGTTTTTGTATGAACAACTTTTTGTTTATACAAATATTTCATACAAACTAAGTGAGAGTTTTATTATACTTCAAATAGTTTCCTATAATTTCAACAAAATCAGACCACATAGGAGCAATCAGACGAAAATTGAATTATGTATAAAAACATTGCTAGCTTCGGCACTCCGAAGAAAGCCGTTCTTTCTTGTTTAATATATGTTTATATAGTTTTACAGTTAACAATTTCGATGACTGATAGTCTTTCTATGTCGTGCAATCTCAATGTGTCCACCACAAATGCGATTTAAGCAGCCGTCCAGAAGAAAACTGTACGAACAAAGACTAAAACAAACTTATACTGGTTATCCAGAGTGTTTACTGCCTAGAGCATATGGTAGAGTTCTACGAGAGGTAGAAGATGCCCTAAAGTCTATCAAAAAGATAATCCCGATAGTCTAAACAGGGCTTTATGGTGTAATCTTATGAGGTGTAACCATGCGACTCACTGTAATATCGCTTTTCGCTCACACTTGCTGCTCAACTGGAAGCTGGTTACTCGCATAAGACAACCTTATATTATAACGCCATGACTATCTTGCCAGACTTACCGAGTATTGTCGGAGAGGCGCAGATAGCAACGCACTACATGCTTCAATAGGCGCGCACAGGGTTCCTTTGACAGCTGTATGACCATTTTGCCCTTCACAAAAAAGAGAGAGTTAGAGCGATTGTCCGAAATAGAGAGAGAAAGAGAACGATTAACGTTATTAAACTTACCAGTGTAATGGCGACATGGGAGAAGCGTTCGTAGGTTTGGCAAATATACGATAGACCAGATTCATCGAGCAATATCTTTTGTATGATAAAGGTGGCGACGGTCTTGCTTAACTCCGAGCCGCTGTCCATAATGGTGAGGCAGAGTGGTACAATTTCAGTGGTAAGCAAAAATGTAATAACTTCCTGTTCATCGGTCTTGACCAGAGCGCCAATCACACCCAGGCTGGTCAAGCGCAGATATTCGAAGGGGCGAGTTTTTGATATGGTTGATAAAAATGGATACAAATACAGCGGTATTTGTGCCTGCAAGAAGGCAGTGCGCGTCTCCGGATGTGAGGCGACGCATTGCAGGAGGGCCAATGCATTGCATACGCGATTTGATTGATGGGCAGTCAATGTGGGCGGTGTTATAGATGGATATATGTTAACGATTTCCTGCAGTAAGGCGCATGTTGTACCAAAGCTGTTCCACAGCATTGGTGCCAAATCAGTTTCCCGCTTCTTGCTCAGTTCCAGCAGAGCCGTTTCGCGTGTATCCGGATGGGCGAGTTCATTAATCCATTGGTAAACCTACATACACACACATATGTATATACCATACAACAATACCAACATATGCAACAAAATAATAAACAAAACAATTTGTATGCACTAACTCACCCTCTCCTGTTCGGTGGGCGGTTGCTGGGGATTCATGCAGGGGCTTGGCTGTGCACTCATTGTAAGCTGGCTGTAAAGCACAACATTATTGAAAGTTATTCTAAAGCTTCACAAAGTCCCGTTAAAGTTCGCATGTTAAATTTTTGATTATCGTGAACTTTCGGCGCGCACCCTATTTTTTTTTAGAAAATTTTTAATACTTACAACTGAGCGTGAAGCAATCGAGTGTATTATACCTAACTATCGCAAAAATGATTGCAAATTTTCGTATTAGCACAACAGTTCGGGTGTATATGTAAAAAATCACTCGAAAAGCCGACCGAAAATTAAGATGTCGGCTCAACCACAACACCAGCTGATAAACTTATGCTAGCGTTGCCCCATTGTCGTTTCATTCAAAATAGGTTCAATTGAACGAGTCATTTTAATGAAAGTCTAAATTTGGTACCCAATCGTGCGAATTCGGGCTGCTAAATCAGTTACTTAATTTGATATTATTCGATTGTTTCACATTTTTTACAATGTTTTCAATCAAATTCAATCCAGAAATCAAGTTGAGTTTTTGGGTGTTAAAATACTTCTGAACTCTTTTGCATTTTCCTAAATACATATAAATTAGCTCAATAGAGTGAAATTAATAATTGATTTTGAAATTAAGAATTTAAATTTTCAGCGGCTAAAAAGATAAACAAGTAAAAGGTATGTTCATGAACTATTCATTCAATTGAATTAAAAGTAACAGCTCTAATTTAAACTGACACCAACATATCGAAGTCTGGCAACGCTTAAACCAGATACAACGCTGCATTTTGACAATTCGACGTGGACATTTGTCAAAACAAATTCGTGTCGTAGCAGGCTACACGAACTAAGTGAACTGTCATTCGTGTGGAAATTTTCTAAGTAGACGGAGGTGCGTGCAAATTTTCATTGTGGTATTTCAACTAAATATTAAGTTTTTTAATTAAAACATTGAGTTAAAACGCAATAAACAAATTATGCTGGCCCAACTGGATATATAAAAAAGAACCTTTTGCAATTTTCAACATATTCTGCGGCAGAAACAATGTCATGAGCTGGCTTTGTCACTGCTTCGAACGAAAAACTCGATAAATAATTAGAAATAATTAATAAATGCAGTTAATTATGCTGTAAAGCGGCGAAAATTAAGCGGCGCCTGCATATTAAAGTGCACGCGGCAGCATAAACTAACAAATTTCACCTGTGACGTCGGTGTTGTCGTTTGCCACGTCGCCAGCGTCGGCTGTGACGGCGACGTCGACGTCAACGTTGTGTGTTGTGATTATGTGAAAGTGGCGCTCCACATTGTTTAACTACATGCTTGACACACATGCATGACATACATACATTCAACTAACAATTATTGTTTATCTGCTTGCAGCATCCCGTAATATCACATAAATCCCAAATATGGACAAAGTTGTTAAGTTCGCTGAGCCCGGCCGTGCCTTTGCAAAGGACTCGATCCGTTTGGTCAAACGTTGCACGAAGCCCGATCGCAAGGAATTCCAAAAGATTGCCATTGCAACGGCAATTGGCTTCTGTATTATGGGCTTCATTGGATTCTTTGTCAAGCTGATACACATTCCCATCAACAACATTATTGTGGGCTCGTAACTCTTGGCAATGGAGAGAGTGTACAGTGGACAGTCGCTATATGCAATCGGCAATTGGAAAGGGAGCAGAACAATAATAATCATCAATTTACGTAGCATATTTCTTTTCGCCTCTAAACAACATTATATATACTTTTTTTTTTGTTTAGTTACACCATGCACTATGTACATTCAACGAATGTCTTTTTGTAACAAAATTTTCATGTATGTGAAATGTATTTGCAATAATGTTCAAAATTCCATTCACAAAAAAAACACATGAACGATAGTTAATAAGCGTCATAATAAAAACCGAAAAACTTGAAATTATTAAATGAACTTGTTACATTGAATTGGAATGGGATATTGCTATATATATATATATATTGATATTATTGAGTTTAAAGGGTATCTGCACAGGCAACCTTCCTTATACAGTTGGCGGAGCCGGCTCGATTTACTATCACATGCTATCTTTCTATACCCTTACGGTGGGTAGTAGACTTTCGTCACGAAATTTGTAACGCATTGAAGCAAGCCCATAAACTATAGATGCATGTACTTGATTATTATGAATATTCAAGTCGATCAACGGTAGAAGAGAGAGTTGCATGAAAACCCTTTCTACAAGGGGTTAAATCTCAGGTTCTTTTTTGTATTCAAATATCTTTATAACAATTAAATAGCACATAATCAATATCAAATTAGTGTACATATTACACAGAAACCATTGCTTAAAAAAATATCTTGATAATTCAGAAAATGCTATGATTTTAATTGTATTAAATGTCCGAGAATCTCATAAATTGACTATAAACTTACAATTTTTAACAGATTTTAATATGACTTCATTTGTTGATATGTTTTTAAAAGTAGCATATAGCAGCAATACGTTAAGTAGACGTTTAACAAAACTTTTAACTAATTGCTTATTTTTGACTTATATAAAAATTAAAAAATAATATTCGTTTTCAAGTAAAGAAAGGATATTTGAAATTCGACATGTTATCGACATATTTAGTACCATCCCCAAATAAATTTGTATATTTTCTTTTGCATATATCGATAATTATCGTTTATTGTTATCGTGCTTGTGACGTGGAATGCATTTGCAACTGCTTTCCAGTAATTTCGTAGTCGTGTTTGCAGGAGGATTTGACAGCCGTTTAGTGGGTAAAAGAAGATGTTAGACTTTGTGGTAATATTCACAAAAGGCGGCATTGTGCTTTGGAATTCAAATGAATCTGGCAAGAGCTTCGCAACATGCATTAACAGCCTAATACGTGGCGTCATTTTGGAGGCAAGTGTGTTGAGCTTTTGTTTTTGTTATTGTTAATATTGTTGCTGTCATGTTGTTGTATTAGGAGCGAAATACAGAGTCCAAGTACTTTGAGGAGGACCATCTGGCGGTGCAGTTCAAGCTGGATAATGAGCTCGACTTGGTCTACGCAGCAGTATTCCAAAAGGTCATCAAGCTCAACTATCTGGACAACTTTCTAGCGGATATGCAGCTGGCCTTTAAGGAAAAATTTGGTGATATTGCCGTCCAGGAGCGTCTTGGCATTGACTATGACTTTGAGGAGGAGTTTAGGAGCGTACTTAGCGCTGCAGAGGCAGCATCTGCCAAGCAGGGCAAGGCCCCAAAAGCCATGCGTTCATATAACGAATCGCAGAAATCAAAGAAAACCGTTGCGTCCATGATGCAGGACGACAAGAAGTCGTCGAATGAGAAGCGTGTCAATATACAGGAGAGTCCACCCGCAATGAAATCGCAGCCATCATCGCCGCCACGCACCAGTGATGATATTATACAAGAGAATCGTCGCAAATTGCGCGAGAAACTGACGCCAACCAAAAAGGTGGCTGTTGAGCCGAAGACAGTTAAGGCCAGCGCAACGGAGAAGGAGAAGGCGGGCAAAAAGCCCAGAGTATGGGATCTTGGTGGCAATTCCAAAGACGCTGTACTGCTGGATCGCTCCAAGGATGCGCCCGAAGATGTTCAAGTGCAGAGCATTAACAACGATGTAAGTTGTAGGCAATTCAAGCAATTGACAAGCAAATAACATTCTTCTACTTAATCCTAAACAGTTGGTGGGCACCATGCAGGGCCGCATTCGGGATCTGGACATAGAAAGTGAATCGGAATGTGATTCCGATCAGGATAGTGATGCAAGCGATGATAATGAACAGGAACAACAGCAGCAGCAGCGCCATCCGAACAAGCCATCGCAAAAGAAACCTAAATCGGGAGGATTACTTTCGTATTTCAAGGGCATTGTGGGTGCCAAGACAATATCACGTAACGATTTGCAGCCGGCGCTGGAAAAGATGCGTGATCATTTGATATCGAAGAATGTTGCGTCCGAAATAGCAGCTAAACTTTGCGATTCGGTTGCCACATCGCTGGAGGGCAAGCAAATGGGCACCTTTGATAGCATTGCCAATATGGTTAAGGAGGCGCTAACGCAGTCGCTGGTGCGCATTTTGTCACCCAAGCGTCGCATAGATATCATACGCGATGCACTTGAATCGAAGCGCAGTGGACGACCCTATACAATCATCTTTTGCGGCGTCAATGGCGTTGGCAAGTCAACGAATCTGGCCAAGATTTGCTTTTGGCTCATTGAGAATGATTTCAACGTGCTGATTGCGGCCTGTGATACGTTCCGTGCTGGCGCCGTTGAGCAGCTGCGCACACACACTCGCCATCTGAACGCACTGCATCCGGCGGCCAAGCACAACAATCGCAATATGGTTCAGCTGTATGAGAAGGGCTACGGCAAGGATGCGGCCGGCATTGCCATGGAGGCTATCAAATTCGCCCACGATACAAAGGTCGATGTGGTGTTG
This sequence comes from Hirtodrosophila histrioides, assembly GCA_037075165.1. NCBI lineage: Eukaryota > Metazoa > Arthropoda > Insecta > Diptera > Drosophilidae > Hirtodrosophila > Hirtodrosophila histrioides. The sequence goes on from JBAMCL010000270.1 coordinate 412,508, forward strand.
GTCGATACCGCTGGACGCATGCAGGACAATGAGCCGCTAATGCGTTCCCTATCCAAGCTAATTAAGGTTAACAATCCCGATCTGGTACTCTTTGTTGGCGAGGCCTTGGTTGGCAATGAAGCCGTCGATCAGCTTGTCAAATTCAATCAATCCCTCGCCGATTACTCATCCAATGAGAATCCCCACATCATTGATGGCATTGTTCTAACCAAGTTTGATACCATCGATGATAAGGTCGGCGCCGCCATCTCTATGACCTACATCACTGGCCAGCCCATCGTCTTTGTCGGCACTGGCCAAACCTATGCGGACCTCAAAGCCATCAATGTGAATGCCGTCGTCAACTCGCTGATGAAGTAAAACATCAATAATAACAATGCAATCAATAAGGATGCAGCTGATGGGCGATAGAACGCAGGACGCAGAACTTAATGCTAACTCTAAACTAGATTTTGTTTAACTTTTTTTCTATATAGATACATACATATATTTCTTAATGTGTGCACAGCGAATAAAATGCACTTTTTACATTTGTTGTTGGATAGACCATCGTTTTGTATTATCTGAGAGAGTTTTTATGTTCTTACAGTCCATATATATAGTTTGAATCAACAAATAAACTTGGATCTGCAAGGGATTGGATGCCAGTGAACAACACGCTGTCAAAGGCCAACATAATCCTTATGAGAGGATTGTCATAAGCCTTTAGTAATACGCATCATATGGCTGATAATCGCAGCGCGAATATATCTGCATACATTGTGAAAAGTCGATGTCATTTTATATATCAATACATGCTATGCAATGTAGAGACACTTATATATATTATATGTTGTAAATAAATGCTTTGTCTTCTTAAATAGATACCATATCGATTGGAATTTTGTAGATCTGCCAAAAGGAACATTATTTCTTAACTATCAGTCATACTGAAGAGTCCAATGATTCGTTTGAATTCAACTCTTCCTGAGTGGCACCAGAATCAGACATCTCACTCAAGTTAAAGATATCGGAGTTATCTTGGACTGTCTGCTAACTTGGAAGCTGCATATTCTTCCTGCCTGTGCTATGGTGCGGGCCTAATCTGGCCTGAGTGGACCTTCTCTCCCTGCCAAAATGCGCCTCTTTATGACCATCATTATGCCCATTCTAAGTTGGGACATAAAGCTTTGGGGTAACCTATAACATTTCAGTCCAACAGATCGATTCTCCGGAGAATTGTGGATGCAACAACCCTATTAACAATGACTGGAGTATTGCCAGTATGCGATACAATCAGCAATTTCGCCGATAGATACAGAGGCAGGCTTCTGGCCAATACCAACTCCTTGGCTACTCGCCTAGCAAGGTCTTTTAGAAGCAGAAGACTTTCATCCTTCGGATAACTGGAATTATGGCAGGACACCTGCAGGAAGGTTTTTAAACCATAGCTAATATCCCACTGGTAAAGTCTTGCCTTCGTACTGATACTCTACTGTCTACTGTTAGTTTCTGTTCACCTGCTCCGTAACATTACATTTACATTATGAAAGTGATTTAAGTACCACGTAATATAATAAATATAGTATATAAGATTATTAAAAATCTAGTCTAGGATGCTTCTTTGTTATTTTATTCATCAGCATATACGCATTTATATTTATCATTTATACTCCCTACCTTTATAAAATGGATAAAAAGAGCCACAAAAACTATGCAAATAACAGACAAATAGAGATATCTTCGATCCTATAAGGTATATATTCTTGATCCGTTTCAATAGCAGAGTCAATCTGGACTTTTCCCTCCGAATGAATGCGTCGTTCTCAGGATCTTTAAGAGCCATATACGCCAAATTTGGAATGTAGGTTCCTTTATACTATATACAGAAGACATTTGTTTCAAATTTCAAATATTTCTCCTCGCACCCCTGGAAATCGCTAAAAACGTTTTACAGCAACAATTTTTAAGATATAGCCTTGAATTTAAGCATGCATGATCATTGATTGGATCATAACCACGGAAGTTATTCAAGAAACTAGTCTCAGTACTTCATAATGTGTTTGGGAATTGTAGACCTGTGTACAGAATGTCTCGTAGTCTCTGACCAGAGCACTCTTGCTTGTTTTGAGTGGTACATTACTATAAATTCTTTGCTTAACTTAAAGTTTCTTTCCTGCACAGTGTTATCCTTTTAATTGCCACCATGATCCAATACTAGGGGCTTTTAGTCGCCTTATCCTTCTAATACTGGACTCTCCTGACACGCTACTCCCTCGACGATGACTTCTTTTCATCCTGTGGCATGGACGCGACAGTTTTCTTTGATTTCCACATGACTTTAAGGACCTTGGGCTGCTTGCTGCCTTTGAAGCGCTAAACTCCTCAAAGTCGTAGTTAATGCCAAGTGTCTAAGGATTAAGTGCTTACCAGCTAACTAAGGAGACATGCATAAAATACACACCCGGAAATATTACAATAATAAAAAGAAAACATGTTCTTAAGTACATGGTAGAATATATATGATTTATGTGTGTAATTTTCTGTTTTAGTTGTAGGTTTACAAACGAGAAGAATGTTGAACTAAATAACTATTTGTAGAACTCATGCTCCTGTTCGTCCTTCTTGATATTGTTCTTGTAGCCCTTCTCGAAGTCCTTGGCGAGAACGATGTAACGATTCTCGCGAACTGCATGCATGCCCGCCTCCTGGCAAATGGCATTAATGTCAGCGCCGGAGATCTTATCGGGACGGGCGACAAACTCCTCCAAGTCAACATCCTCGCTGAGGTTCATCTTCGATGTGATTGTGGAGAAGACCAAGCGCTTCTGGCGACGATCGGGCAGTGGGAATTCAATTTTACGATCCAAACGGCCGGGACGCAACAGGGCCGGATCGAGTGTATCGGCACGATTGGTGGCCATAATGACTTTCACATTGGTGGTCTGATCAAAGCCATCCATCTGATTCAGTAGCTCAAGCAAAATGCGCTGCACTTCACGATCGGCGCCAGTTTGGGCATCGAAACGCTTTGTGGCAATTGCATCGATTTCATCAATAAATATTATGGCCGGAGCATTCTCCTTGGCCAGACGGAAAACGTCGCGCACCATGCGCGGCCCCTCGCCCAAATATTTCTGAACAAACTCGGAGCCAACGACGCGTATAAACGCGGCCGTGGTATGATGAGCGACAGCCTTGGCCAGCATTGTTTTGCCGCAACCAGGCGGTCCATACATCAGCACGCCACGGGGCGGATCAATGCCAATCTGTTTGTAAAGCTCAAAGTGTGTTAGAGGCAGCTCAACGGCCTCGCGGATTTCCTGCTTTTGCATATCCATGCCACCAATATCCGCATAGCTAACATCTGGCTTCTCGTCTGGCTGCAGCATTGATATCGAGCTGTCTGCCTCCGGTGGCAACACATCGACCAGCGCATTGCTGTGCTTATGCAAGGCCACCGAGGCTGATGGCTTCAGCAGCTCACGATCAATGGTGGATAAAATGCGCACGTAATAATTTGATCCGGTTGTGGAACCAACAATGCCTGTATTCTGATCAACAGCCTCCAGGAATTGGCCGATCACCAGCGGTACTGACTGTATGCGCTTCACCTCCTCCTGGGCATGCAAATACTCCTTCTTCAGATTACGCTGCTCATCCTTGATATACTCCTCCTGCACCTCAATGAACTCCAATGTTCGTTGCAGTTTCTACAAACAATTTGCATTTGAGTTGGTAAAAAATAGAGCAAAGCTTGAACACCCCTAGGCATACCTTATAGCGAACATACAAATCATCCATGTCCAATTCATCCAGGGAGCTATGTGCGTCCTTTGGCTTGGATTCGAGTTCATCCTTAACAAATAAAAATGTGGGTTTTGTTTTCCTAAACAAATTTCCTTGAAATTTCATAATATATTATGTACTTACTTTTTCTGGTATCTGCATATCCATGATGTTACTATTATTGTTACTCTTCGTATGTAATGCTTGCAAGTTTTATTATTTTAATGCCGACACTAAAAACTCGACTAGGACAGCAAATGACTCGTCAAAAACAATCTCACAATATAGTAATGGCACATCTATCGATAATGCACGTAGTCGTTGCGTTATCGATATTTTTCTTTATTACATAAACTGGGTAGTCCAAAAACTAATTATTATTTAATTTTGTGTAAATTTTAAAATCGATTGCAGGATTCATCCAAGTATGTATTAAATTGACTTTGAATCCGTCAAACACTGTTTGAAAAAACATATTAAAAATAAGAGTGTGACTTTTGATGTCCTAATGATTTTTTAATTATGATTATGTTTTGTTCTTTGGTGTACATAGAAAACCCGGTTCTTTATTAAAAAAAATCCTAACTGTGGATTGGCAAGCCATCTATTCGAAATTAAACAACAATAACTCTGGACACACACATAGTCAACTGATTATTGTGAGTTGAAAATTTCTTTTAGAGTGGACCTTCATATTTTAGAATATCAACTGGTTACGTTATTGTTTTAAGAAATATATATTACATTTATATCCCTTCATTTACAGAAAACATTTATAGCAACAATACATTAATATTTTTTAAATAAGTTTCATTATTTGCCATTAATGGGATTGATACAATCAAATTCAATTTCTTAGTTATTCAATTTTTCCAACATAAATTCAAATCAGAAACAGTGATTCACTCCAATCAGCTGTTCACATAATCAATACAGAAAATCGTCATCCTTGATGTTTCCAAAAATGTATGCATATTTTAATAATAATTACAATCGCGGATCCCATTACTATTATTGGGTTTTGCGTGTGTATCGCCATGGTCAAGTATCGATACCCAATCAGATAAATATGCTGGTTTTGTAACAGTGTGTACACACTGTTACGCTGTACGACCATTTTTGAGGCGATTTCGATTCTTCTCATAAGAAAACACATTTATTTTGGGCATCTAAATATGTGTGTGTGCCGTGTGCGTGTGAAGAATTAAAACAATAGTTAAAAACAATATTTTAGTGAATTACATGTGCACATACACAATGGGTTAGCGTTAAATGCGACTAAAGAAATGGAAATGGACTGTTTCAAACCGCATAGACTCGTGCCAGAGAAAAATCGTTCACCACCTCTAACTTTTGCCTCTGTCTCTTGCTCTACGCACGCATCGATTTGGGCTAAACGTTAGATACCTCCTAACGCAGTTCTTAGGGTGGAAAAATAAGTACATAATAATAAAGAAATGCTGTGCATATTTCAATTAATCAATGGCCAAACATATGCAATTGACAATTCGACAACAAATTCAAGTGCAATATTATCAAACGGACTAACAAATAAACATATAAATACGCCAACACTGGCCCAAACCTAGGCAGCAAAACAAAAGGGCCAACAAATAAAAAAAATCAAAATAAAATTTAAAAAAAAAAGATATATATATAAAAGAAATTGCTAAAAGCGGCAGCGCAGGCAGGCGGCAAACAGGAAAGCAGTATAAAACGCGGGGTAAATTGAATGAATAACAAAAAAATGAATAAACAAAAATAGTGTGTACAAATGTTTATTGTATAATTTTCATACATGCGTACACATATGCATACGCATATGTATGTGTGTATGTATGCATGCCTGTATGCACGTGTGTGTTTGTGTGTGTGTGTGTATGTGTAGTTTTTGTTTATATGATGATTTCTAGCTATTTTTCGTCTACTTTGCTACTTTCTCACATTCGTCAACAAAATGTGCGCTCGGCTTTAACATTTGCCTTTTGCTTATTGCCTATTGCCGTCCGTATTGTTTGTTCTTTATTGATTTTAAGATGCTGCTGCATTTGTGGACACACTGACAAACGCACACACATAAACACAAACACACAGATACGCTCACACGCACACAGACTGTTTTTTTTGGATTTTTTTTATTTTAGTGCAATTTGTAAATTTGTATGAAATAAAATGATTGCTTTTATGTTTTTATATTTTTACAGATTTATATATATATATAGAGTATATACATAAGCAGTAGTGGCAACACTAAAAGAGCTTCCACATGAAGACCATGTCGCGCTTTGGCCTGCGCCGTGGCTTCAAATTCTCCGAGGAGCAGCAGCAGGTCAATGGCAGCACGAACACAAACAACAACATAATACCAATTGGACCAACCACACAAAAGCTGGCAACGCCGCCACGCAGTAAAAAACGCAATCACAGCCTAACAAGAGAGCAGCAGCAGCAGGAGCCAGTTCATCAATTGGATCCCATTGATGTGGAACTGGAGCTGGACAAGCAGCAGCAGCCGGTAACGCTTGTATGCAGCGTGCCGCTCGAGCGTTTGCCGCGTCTCTTTGAGAAGCTGCAGCTGCTGCAGCAGCAACAACAACAACTACAACAACAACAACTGCAGCAGCAGCAACAGGAGGAATATTCATCAACAGCTTTTATAAAAGTATTGTGTTTGTACTGTGATAAGAAATTTGCGTCCAGCAAATTGCAGGCAAAGCATGTGGACAAATTTCATACGGAGCGCAAGGAGCGACGCTGCAGCAATCGCTCGACAACAAACAACAACAACAGCAGCAGCTGCAGCAGCAGTAGCAATAGCAATAGCAACAGTAGTCACAGTTTAAGCTATTTTCCTGGCTGCCAACATTGCAGCAAATCGAAGCAATCAGCAACTGCAACACAAATCTGTTTGCCCACCAAACAGCTGCAACAGCTCTTTATGCATCTTATTGCCAGCCATGGCGACAGATATTTTGGTTGCCAGCAGTGTCAGCTGCGGTTCAATGATGCGCCGCAGCTTAAGTGTCATATGCGGCATACGCATCAGCAACAGTTGCCGCCGCAGAATCGGCCGCCGGCAATGATTGGTGGCGAGGAGCCGATGCTGTTTCGTTTGGGTCTAACACAGAATCGTTTGCCTGGTCAGCGGCAGCGGCAGCGCAATCGCAGCGCGCGACTACGTAGGGACAGTCAGCAACAGCAGCAGCAGGATGATAGCAGCAGCAGCAATGGAATTGTTGCAGCCACGCCCAAGCAGCAGCGTAGCAGCAGTCGCGCTTCACAGCGTCAGGCGGCCGTGAATGCGCCCGCTAGCAATGCCGCCATAACAGCAGCAACTGTTGCTGTGGTCACAACAGCCACAGCAGCAACATCAACAACAATTGTTGCCACCGCTAACGTAGCCACCTCTACGCTGGATGATCTGCTCTTTCGCATGCCCAGCCATAGTCATGTATTCGATGACAATTTTTACAAGGATGTGGTGCTCAATGTGCGCCACAATTTACAACATTATCTCGACGGTCGACTGCGCAGCGGCCCCGCACCGCCGCAGCCGCTAAGCGATGCAAGCGCCTCCGCCAACGCCACAACCTCCGCTAACCTCAATCAATTGGCCTTGGGCAGCGACTATCCCACGCTGCTCACCGCCGAGCAATTTGGCGATGGTGGCTCAGGCCTGGAGACGCTGCCAATGCCGCTGGTGAAGGTATCGCGGCGACCGCACACCAAGCACAGCTGGAAATGGAAATGGGATTATGTGAAGAAGTTTACCATTGTGAACGAGGGCGGTCGCCTGGTTAAGAAGCTGAAGCAGCCATTTATGGGCTTGCGGGATCTATCACGCATGGACATGTGGACGCAGCTGACGATGCGGCAGAAGCATGATATGGAGCAGGCACAACAGCATCACCAGCAGCAACATCATCAGCAGGAGCAGCAGCAGCAAGAGCAACGCTTGCAACAATTGCATTTATTGCTGGATCGCCGTTTGCTGCCCCATATTATACTGGAGCAGAACGAGCAGGCCATTATTAAATGTGAGCAGCAGGAGCAGGATCAGCAGCAGCAGCAGTGGTTGCAACAACAACAGCAGCAGCAGCAACAACTGTTGCCAGCTGTTTCGGCCATTGCAGATCAAAGATTTCTAGCGCTGCTGCAGCTGCAGCCACGCTCAAGCAATACAGAACAGCAGCAGCAACAACTACAGTTGCAGCAGCAGCAGCAGCAGCAGGAAGAGCGACTATCAACAACATTAGTTTTAAGCGGCGAATGGGCGCGTCCACGTTTGTATCTATGCATCTGCTGTGGCGCCAAATTTGAGCAGCGCAAAGCGCTTGAGGAGCACAAAACGTTCAGGCATTCGCATATATATGCCTCACACTATGAGCTGGTGGGTCGCGAGCTGCTCGCGGGCAACTTGTTGAGGCATCTTTTTATGCCCAAGCGTGCGCTGAGTCGCTATGCAGCTGATCAACAGCAACAGCAGCAGCAGCAGCAACTGTTGCACAAGCAGGAGCGTGCTATTGTTGAAGATGAGTCAATTTCTAGCTCATCGAATTCATCGTTTGGCATTGCCTCGCCGACAGCAACAGTAACGACAACAACTAGCAGCAGCAGCTGCAACAATAATCACTCAACAACATCCGTGGATGACAACGACAGTAGCGATATTAAAACAGCGCAACAGCAATCCTCTTGCTCACCAACAAGCCTCAGTCCCAGCCTCAGCAATAGCCCCAGCCTCAGCAACAGTCTCAGCCTCAGTCTCAGTCTAAGCAATAGCAATAGTTACAGCAACAGCAATAGTTATAGCTGCAGCTCACAAACGCCCACAAGTTGCACTAAATGTGGACGCAAATGCAGCGGTCTGATGGATCTCTATCGCCATATGCTGGACTGTTCGGGTGATTATGTTTGGTCGTTGGCCAAAAAGCGCAAATATCGTTATTATTGCGGTTCTAAAAAGCGTCGCACCACCTGCAATAAGCCAGCCAAGCATTTTGCACAGCTGCTGCGTAAGAATAGCAAAAAATGTCATGTCAAAAAGCAGCAACAACAGCTGCCCAACAACGATGCCTCCGAGGAGAGCGGCTCCAATTGCTCCAACTCGCACTCGCACTCGAATTCCAATTCCAACTGCAATTCAAATTCCAACTCCAATTCCACTTCCAACAAGACCAAAACGCCGCCACGTCAACGTCCCAGCGATGGTAAGTGCTTTCTTCAAGTGCATACTATCAATATATTATAATTTCTAATCCTTTTCAGCTGAATCCATACGCAAAATGTTGGAAAATTTGCCCGCAAAACGTGTGTGCAAGAAGATCTTTCCTATGGATAATAAGAAGCGCTCCAAGAAGCAGCTTAAGCCCAACAAGATGCAGCTGGCGCGTGGCGCTAAGAAGTTATATAATCATCATCATCATCATCACCATCATCATCATCATCATCATAATCACAATCATCAGCATGCGCTGCGGAATACGCGTTCGCGTCTGGTGCGTGCCAAGCCCATAACAACAGCAACAACAGCAGTAGCTGCAGCACAAGCGGCGGCAACAGTTGCAACCGTCACAACAGTTGCAACAGAGCAACAGCTGCAGCGACGCAATCGTCGCAAGCAACAGCAGCAACAGCAATTAAAGCTAACAAACGCGGCAGGTAGCAACAGCTCGAATACAACATCAACAAGCACTGCCACTCAGACAACAGAAACGGAGACGGAAACAGAACCAGCAACTGTTGCTGTTGCTGCTGCTGCTGTCAGCATAGCAACAGTTGCAGCAGCAACATCAACAACACCAGCAGCAGCAGCAGTAGCAGCAACACCAACAACTGTTCGATCGCCCACGCCCAGCAGCAAGCAACAGCTGATGCCCACGCCGCCAACAACGCCAGCACCAACAACAACAGCAGCAGCAACAACAACAACATCGGCGCCTGCAACACCAGCAACACCAACAGCTAAGAAGCAGCAGCAACAGCTGGTCAAGCGTAGCAAACGCATTAGCGACTGCATTGCGATGCTAACGGGCAAGCTGGAGGAGAAGCTCAAGACTGAACAGCCGCCGCAGCCTGTGGAGAAGGAGGCTGCGCCGCCGGCTGAACAGACGCCAGAGGAGCAGCCACAGCAACAGCAGCAGCAACAGCAACAACAACAGCAACAGCAGCAACAACAACCGCAGCAGCCGAAGACGCCCAAACGTAAAGCCATGTCCAGGCGCATTATAAAACCGCCAAGCGAGCCAGCAGCAGCACCAACTATTGCCGCTGTAGCACCAACACTGGCAGCAGCACCAGCGGCGCCAACATTTGCAGCAGCAGCGCCGCCAACAGTTGCAGCAGCAGCGCCAACTATTGCAGCAGTAGCACCAACAAGTACAGCTATTGCAGCAGTGACAGCAACAGTTGCAACGCCACCGGCAGCAACAGTTGCTGAGCAGCCAAAGCCCATGCCGCCGCTGTTGCTGCCTGTGGCCACAAAGCCAGCAGCTGTTGTTGCGCCCGTGCAGTCTGTGCTGCCGCCGCAGCGTCGTGCCACACCCACCAAGGCGGCAACCAAGCAAATGTCAGCGCCACAACAGCAGCAACAACAACAACAACAGTACCAGCCGGCATTAACAAGAGCTATGCCGCAGGCTGTGTCCCTGCCATTGCCAATGCCAATGCCATTGCCAGTAAAGCTGCCAGGACCAGCACCCACGCCAGCACCGCCCCCAGCAGCACCAATAGTTGCCACAGCGCCTGCAGCAACACCCGTAGCAGCAGCCACTGCCGCAGCGCCCGCAGCACCATTAATGTTGCCCAAAATGCCATTGTATCTGCCAGTGCCAGTTGTGCCCGCCAGCTATGTGCTGGAGCCACAGCAGCCTCTAAATCTAAGTCATGTCAAGCCGCCGGGAATTGCAGCAGATGCACAGCAGCAACATCTGCTGCTGCAGCATCAAGAGCAGCACTTGCAGCAGCAACAACAACAGCAGCAACAACGTGCAACGGCAATGCCCGCGCGTCGCCAAACGATTTGCGGCTTTGAGGCGCGCAATTTGCTGAACATGGATGATATGCAGCCATTGGATTTATCCAAGAAATCACAACGCAAATTGTCACCAGCTCCCGTTGCGCATTCAAATCAAATTGCAGCCAGTGCACATTTAGGTTTAGGCAGCTGCCAGGAGTTGCCCATGCCGCTGCTGCGTGCGGGCACTGAGGCAGCCGCTGCGGCAGCTCATTACTATTCCAACCTGGAGCTGCTTAAGATACCGCAGGTGCGCAATCCTGTACTGCCGCTGCCGTTGCCAATGCCCATGGCCATGCCCGTGGCGGTGGCGCCTCCATTGCCGCCGTTGCCGGCCAAAAGTGGCGGCAAAAAGCGTGCAGCTGAGCTGGCAAGCAAAAAGGATAAAAAGGATGCCATGCGCATGGATGAGGTGATCAATAATCATATCGATGATGCCATCAATTCGGTCATATTAGCCGTGCACGAGGAGGAGGAGGTGGAGCAACAGAAGCAGCAGCAGCAACAGCAACAACAAGAGCTACAGAAGCAATACCAGCTGCAACTAAAGCAACAACAGCAGCAACTGCAGCAGCAGCTGCAACTGCAGCAGCAGCAGCAGCAACACCAGCAATTCCTGCCAGCAACTGCTGTGACGCCAAGTGCTGGCGTTTTGTTTTCCACAACGGGCGCTGTAACACCAACAACAGCAACAGTTGCTGCTGTGCCTCTCAAGCATCTAACGCCAAAGAAACGCAATATGCGCTCGAAAACTATTGATTGTCGCTCTGCGCTGTTGCTGGCTGAACTAACGCCCGCACCCACGCCCACTGCCTTGCCCACTGTCATGCCCACTGCCATGCCCACTGCCATGCCCACTGCCATGCCCACTGCCACGCCCACTGCCATGTGTCCCATGCCAATGCTGCAGTGCATGCAATTGCCGCAGCCAAATGGGCCCGCAATGCCAACAACAATGCTGCCAGCAGCTGAGCTGCTGCCCAACGATGTTGCGCCCATGCCTAGGGCTGTTACACCCACGCCTCTGGCGGAGCCCCTGCCGGAGGCCCTGCCGGAGCCCATGACCATGCGGGAACCCACGCCGGAGCCCATGATCATGCGGGAACCCACGCCGGAGCCCATGCCCATCATGTGCCATAAGTTGGTGAAGGCAGCGAAGGCGGCGAAGCTGCAACAGCAGCAAGCGCAGCTAGAATTGTTGCCAGCGGCGTCACCATCGCCGTCGCCAACGCCAATGCCAGCAGCAGCTGTCCATGCCACGCCCACAGTCACAGTTGCGGCGACGCAGACACCTGCCATGGCTGTGTCCGTTATATCAGTGGCGCCACCAACAATAACAACAACGATGATGCGTCGCAGTGCCACGCCCACCAGCAGTGTGTTGCCGGATACGAATAGCAGTTTACTGCTGGAGGAGCACAACAGCAATCTGAACAACAACAACACATCCTCAGGATTTCACAGTCTGGCACAATCGGAGGCGACGCTGCCGCAGCAGCCCAGCAGCAGCAGCACGATAACAACAACAACAGCTGAAGCAGAAGCTGAGGCAGAGCAGGAGGAGGAGCAGCAGGAACTGAAGCAAATGGAGCAACAGCAGCAGGAGCCGCCACAGGAACAGCAGCAGGAACCGCTGCAGGAATTGCCACAAGAACAGCCGCAGGATCCACCGCAGGAGCCGCCGCCGGAGCCAGAGCCAGTGCCAGAGCAGGAGCCGCCGCCTCCGCCCAAAGAGGATGCCAAAAAGAAACAGCGGCGCCGACGCAAAAACGAACTAGCCGCCATTGTGGCGGATCAGCTGCTGGAGAGCTTTAAAATAGATAATGCGCGACGCGACAATCTCAAGAAGCTGGAGAATCTGGCGTACGAGAAGAGCGAGGATCTGTTGCTGACGGGCATGCTGCTCATGTCCAGCACCAAGCGCAATGTAACGCTGCAACATCAGCAACAACAGCAGCAGCAGGCGGCAACTATTGCCGATGCAAAGCGCTCCAAACTGGAGCAACAGCAGGCATTGGGGGCGACTGCGGCAGCAACTGGCCGTGGCAGGCCAAAACGTCGCCAGAGCTGCTACTATAGACGCGGGCGTGGCAAGGCGCCAGCGCTGGGCAATGAGACGAACATAAGTGCACTGAAATCATCGCTGGAAACATTCTCCATTGGCATTGAGAAGCAGCTGCTGGCCAAGGAGGCCAAGGAGGCAGCTGCTGCTGCGGCGGCCGCTGCCAAGGCGGCAGCAATGCCCGCCGCCAGCTGTATACTGCGTCCTAGCATACTTTGCACGGCTGCCAAAGAGCAGCAGCAACAAAAGCAACAGCAGAAGCAGCTGAAGCAACAGCAGAAGCAACAACTGAAGCAACAACTGAAGCAGCAACTGAAGCAACAAAAGCAGCTAGAACAGGAGCAGCAGGAACAGGAGCAGCAAGAACAGGAACACCAGGAACAGGAGCAGCAAGAACAGGAACAGCAGTCGTCAGCAACTGCTGCAGCTGCGGCTGTGGCATTGCCCACTTATAGTCGCGATCCGCGGCTGAATAAAAATATACACAAGGAGCCAGCGGCAGCGCAGGAGCAACTGCCGCAGCAGCAGCAGCAACAACAACAACTCAAGCAACAGCAGGTGCAACAACAGCAGCCGCAACAACAGCAACAGTTGCAGCCGCAGCAGCAGCAGTCGCAGCGTTCGCAGCCTGGGGAGGATCTGGAGGAGGAGGATAACTATTTAACGGAAATAGCCAAGAATGTCAATGAGAAGATAATGTCGGCGGCTAACGAGGACTTTGAGTTTGCCAATGATGAGTTCGATCAGGAGAAGGAGCAGGATGAACAGGATAAATTCTATCGTCCGCCCACATCGATGAGTGTGCGCAGTGCGCCCAATCTGAATGATGAGCACTCGAATTTTGGCACCGACGATGATGAGAATACCAATACAGAGATGATGGACATGGATCTAGATGATGAGATGAGCGTTTATACCAGCTATTCGCAGGATTTGGGACGCAACGGTCGTGGTCGACGGCGACGGCGACGTCGCAGCGTCTTGTTAACGCGTCGACCCAAAAAGCAGCGCACAACACGCAGCGCCCAGCTGGAGGCGGGCGACAAGTTTGCCTGCCAGCTGTGCGGCAAGTGTTTCTTTAGCTCGACGTCGCTCACCAAGCACAACATGACGCTGGCCCATGTCTCCAAGCTCTCCGAGCTGGAGTATTTGCAATCGAAGAGCAATGCGCCACCCAGTCCTCCCATGCCGCCTGTCCAAATGGAGCAGCTGCAACAGTTGCTGCCAATAGCTGCCCCCATTCAACAGCAACAGCAGCAGCTGCGCGCCTCCGTGCTTATGCCGCCAGCTCAGGCCTCAACCCAGACGCGGGCAACGTCTCCAACTATGGCGCTGCAGCAGGCGCCCAGTCATGTCATCACCGAAGAGAGTCTGCGGCTGCATGACAACCAGCAACAACAACAACAACAGCAGCAGCAGCAGCATCATCAACAGCAGCAACATTCGAGTCCTGCGCACAGTGCCGCTCGCTTTAATCTCAATCCCGACGAGCGTCTCTTCTACGAATGCTGCAACATTTTGAAGAGTGCCGAAACGCCGCGTACGGTTACGTCTAAGCCTACGGCCGCACCAGCACCCGTCCCCGCACCCGTACCCCTACCCACACCCACACACATACCCACACCAACTCCAACTGTGATTGTTAGCGCCGGACGGAAGCAAGTGGAGCCACCGCTATCTGCCCCGGCAGCTGAACCGCTACCACTGCCAACAGCAATAGCTGCAATAGTACCAGCACCTGCCTTAGCACCTATCCCAGCTCCATCATCATCATCATCATCACCAACGCCGACGTCAGTGCCAACGCCAGCGCCAGTTGTTGTTTCCCATCAACCCGTCATTCAGCAGCTGTTCCGCAATCCGCACGCGGCCACGTCAACGCAAACACCCACGTAAGTTATATTATAATTGTCATAATTATTAATATTAATAGGATAAGGGCCATTGTAGCCGATTCTGAGCCTAAAGTTGAGGCTTGAGGGTTTCTATGTACCATGTTAGGAATATATGCCTTCCTAGTTGCCTATTCCTCCCGTCAATGAGAATTCATCCTCAAGTACCGCTCCTCACAATTCCTAGCTTCCTCAGGTGGCTTTTCAGTGACCTGTTAAAAGATCAGCGAGTATTCTGAGTGAATTCATCCCCATTGGGGAAGTATTTGCTTTAATCTTTTTAGATTTTATAGTTTACTTGGAGTTTCCTAGGAGAGCAATTCACCAGCTTAAGTGCCTCATGTTGTCTTCCTCTAGCTTTGTTTCTAAGTATAGTATTCCTGTTTATAAGATCCATCTATTATTATATAACGATTACATCAAAACTGATCGATCGCGAGTCTTATTATACTTCACATAGTTTCCTATAATCGCACCACATTATTATATAGCTCCCATAGGAACAATCAGACGAAAATAGAGATTTTTTTTATAAGAAAGACAATGCTGCAAGGGTATACAGCTTTGGCACGTTGTTTTCTTATTTCTTTCTGTGAAAGAACCAATAAAAAAATTGTTTTGATTTTTGTAAACTGTTTTAAAATAAAACTGAATACAGTAACTAATAAATGATACTAATATTGTGTGTATTTTTGGACAGCAATCATTATAATCATCAGCAACAGCAGCAACAACAACAACAGCAACATCATCAGCCGCAGCAGCAGCAACATCATCATCATCACCATCAACAACAACATCATCATCATCATCACCATCATCGTCTATCGCCCAGCTACTCGGCCATGTCGCAGTTCTCGGCCGTATCGGCAACCAACATGACAACGTCGCGTTTCAAGACCAAGGCCGCCATGAAGGGCTACGAGACGACTGTGACGAGTCTGCAGCTGGACATGGATCTGGCCAAGTCGGCGCGGGCCGTCTGCAAGCTAACCGAACTGGCGGACATTGCGCTGGGCAGCGAGAAGCCGCCGGGCGTGGAATATACATTGTCTGGCCAGGCGGCAACCACGCCCACATCGACGTCCACGCCGACGCCAACGCCCACGCCTAACGAACAGCTGCTGTTGCCGACGGTTGTTGTTGCCACAGCGGCGCTGCAACAACAGCAGGGCGCCACTGTGGAGCAAGCCTCCTCCACATCCTCAAAGACGATCATGCATGCCTCATCCATTATAAAGGCGACGGCTGCAACGGTCGCGGCGAGCAGCGCAACATTGCCGCCTGTTTCCGGACGGATTATCATACCGGAGCGTCCGTTCAAAAATATTGGGCTGGAGGAGAAGGCCACCATAACGTTCCAGAAGCCAAAGACGAGCGTTAATCTGCTAACCGAGGACAACAACAGCGTATCCACGGCCAGCTACTCCGATCGCGATGATTATGATTTTGGTACGCTCAGCTGCGAGGATATCGATGGTGATGGCGATGGGGATGGCGATGGGGAAGCTGAGGTCGATTTGGATGCGAATAAACTGAGGGAGCTGGCGGAGGAACAGCGTCAGCGTCAGCTGAAACAAGCAGCGGGCGTTATTGCCTGCTCCACGGCCAGTTCAACGGCAACGAGCAGCTCCAGTTCATCAGCAACGACGTCGCAGCAGAGCAGCAGCAGCAGCTCCAGTCGTGCCACGGCGAAAACCTTTGAGAACAAGTCCCTGATAATGGGACGCATCTTCAAGCATGCGAGCAGCGCCAAGGCTACCTCAACGTTGCCATCGGCGACGCTGCCAAACAAACTAGCCATCAAATGTGCGCCGCCAAAGGATAAGGCCCAGCTGGATCAGCTCTTTGATGAGCTGCGTGGCTGTGCCGTCAAGCCGCAGCATAATGAACAGACAGCAGCTGCCGCTGTAACGCTCGAGTCCGCCCATGCGCCAGCAGGGCCGGCAGCTCATAGGCTAGCTGGGGCCGCCGGGGCTGCAGCAGCAGCAGCGGCAGCGGTGTCACAGCAACTGGAGCCCTTGGCGGCGCCAGTACCATCTGCTGCGATGCCAGCACGGCCAGCGGCAGCGGCCAAAAAGAGCAAAGCGCCGGTGAGGAGGAGACAAGCGAACAAGGCGACAGTAACAAAGACGGCGACAAGGAAGCCCCGCAAGAACAACAAGAGCACCAAGGACTTGACAAAGCTGCAGACGGAGCTGGGCATGAGCACGGCGGAGATTGAGCAGCTAATGGATGAGGGGCAGCGCAAATCGAAGCGACGCTGTGCCACAAATCGACCTAAGAAGCTGGTAGAGACCTGGAGCTCCGATGAGTACGAGGAATTCTTAACCACCAAGGACATTATAGCGTTAATTGAGCGCAAGGAGCAGGAGGAGAAGCAACGCAAGCGCAAGATAAGTGAAACGGCTGCTCAGCCGCAGGCAACAGTCTCCAGCAAGCGTGCGGAACGAGAGAAGTCTACTACCATGCCGCAGGTGAAAAGCCGCAAGAGCAAAACGAAGCCGAAGCAGCAGGAACAGGAGCAGGAGCAGCATCAACAGCAGGATCTGGAGCGCGATCAGGAGCAGCTGCCTAAGCGCGCTAGACAGCGCAAAGCGGAGACGCCAACGGCGGCCAAGTCCAAGGCAAAGGGAACGCGCGCAAAGGCGGCAACCAAAGCGGCCAAGACGCCCGCAACCGCTGGACGCAAGCGTGGCAAGCAGCTGAAGCCGGAAGTGGAGGTGGCGCTGGAGCCACAGCAGCGACCAGAACGTTCCTATCAGCGAATGCGCAGCTGTCGGCAGCCGCGAACGTTGCAGCCAGCGGCAAGAATGCCAGAGGCGCCAGCTGAAGCAGAACTGCAACAACAACATCAACAACAACAGCAGCAGCATCAACAGCTGGAGCAGCAGAGGATTATGGAGCAGGAGTCGGCAGCAATGGGCAATGTTAAGCAAAAGCCGCGCAGCAGCAGCAGCGTGACCGCTATTGCAACGGCGGCAGTGGCAACAACAAACAACAACAATAACAACAACAACAGCAGCAGCAGCAATAAAAATTTAAAAGCCAAACGCAAATCACAAACAAATCGACAATCGCCGGCGCGCAGGAAGCGTCCGGCTAGCGAGAAGCAGCTATATTATTGGAGCAGCTCCAGTGATGATGAATTTGGACGCATCGATATGGACGCGGAAGCGGCAGCCGAAGCTGAGGCAGCAACTGCCAATGACAGAGACAGGGACAGAGATGGGGGCGTTGCACAAAACGAGCAACCGCAGCAGCACCAGCACCAGCAGCCGCAGCCGCATCAACAGCAGCAGCAACAGTTGCCGCCGCCCAAACACTTTGATGATAGCGAGCAATATCAAAAGCACGGCTGGATTGTTGGTGACTCGCACAAGAAGCTGGTGAAACTGCTGGCCATTGCCAAGGGCAACAAGAAGGTGGACAATTGCGGCGTCAAGCGGCGCACCCCAAAGCGCAAGTGCTAGGATCTAAGAAATACAACAAAAAAAAACCAACACACACACATACAATTTGATGTCTTGCAGCAACTGCTGGCGGCTGGCAGGCAACACTTTGGGCATCAATCATTTAGCATCTCAGACGTTAACAAGGCTTATAATGCATACGAGTATCTTAATGCAGTAAAATGCAACATAATTTTCTTTCTTTAAAACATCTAAGCGTTACCACTATTTAGGTTTTTTTTTTAATTAAATGTATTTATAATTAATAAACAAACAAAAATCGAAGAAAAAAAAGAACAAAAAAAGAAAACAACAAATAAACATTGAGCACAACAATTAAGCAATGGATTTATCTAAGTATTTTGCTTGGGGCTAGTATGCTGTTAACGCCGGCTATCGATAGCTAACAATATGCTAAATTGTAATGTTGCAGTATTTTCCAACACAGTTGTAATTTATTAAAGTTTTTAGTAACTATATCTATTGAATTGAAGTTCTGGCAAGCATGTAATTTTCATATAATTATTTAAATACTAGTGTTGCCCTCTGTTTTTTTTATTATATTCACATTGTGCAAGCTAATTTGACATATCGATAGTTTGCTTAGAGCCATCGATAGGCGGAGCAAAAATGTAACTACACATCGATACTATCGGGTAGTTGCCATCGATTGTATTTGTAGCTCAGATTGTTTTGCAGATTGAAGCTCGGATGAGGAATATATAAAAATAGTTTTTATTAATTTTTATAACTTTTCATAAACGCATTGTAGCTGTGCAAGTGCAATAATTGTGAGTAAATAAACAATGGTTTAATACAGGATGCAAGCAAAACTACAAATTGCCGTTTACGCCTCGAAATTTTTCACTTGCGTCGGAAGTTTTCTTTCTCTCTCTCTTCGCTTCTTTTTTTTTGTTGTATTTTACGATGCTGATTCGTAATTGTCTTCTTGTATACACGTTCGCTCTCTTGCTCTGCCCGCGCGTGTGTTTGTGTATGTTGTGTGTAACTACTGCTGCTGTTGGTTGATGCTAGTTGCAAAATAATTAACGCAAATAAATGTACAACTTCAATTTGTTGCACATTTTTTAATTTTGTGGTGCGCCATAAACATAACGAAATCTGTGCCTGCCTACCTGCCAGCGTGTGTTCGTGTGTGAGTGTGTTACTCTCTGTGTATGTGTTAGTTAGTGGATGCTGTTGCTGCCAAAGGAGCATTAGATGGAAGACTTTTGGATGCCATTCGCAGCATCCACATTCACGAAACAAAGTCAAGTTAAACGAACGAACGAACGACAGGAATCGGCAATCGGAATCGGTGAATTTAACACTAGAACATGGTGTAATTATATTAAGTGATATCATGCGTGCAATCGCGCTCAGTAATGAGTTTCCAATTGACAGTCGTGTATCAGTCTCTCCTTTCACGCTCATACGCCATACCGGACATGCTCGTGCTTACACTTTCTTACCAATTGGTAACAGCCCACTCGCATGTAACCACCTAATGTAATTACAGCATGCCTTAGCGCCTGAGAGATGTTGTTCGTTTCTTTGCTGCCCACTCGGCCGCTTCTTTGTGCGCAACTGCAGTTAATCACAGTGTCGTCCCCGCCCCCTTCTTCCCACCCACCTGCTCCCAAAAACGGATTGGCTAAAACTCAATGAAGTTCAAAAAGAAAAAAATTGGCAAGTTTACAACGCAGACGGGCGACGGGGCATTAAATATTCGTTGCACATGCAGTTGAAATACTCGTTACTTCCCTATCCCCCAACACCGTTACCGCCCCGCTGTGCTTGACGCTCTTTTCAATCGCTTGCCCAAGACAATTGAGACAAATCAACAACTACAAAAAGAGAGGGAAGAGAGTTTTGTACAAGGGTCGTCGTCGTTATCGTAGTTGTTGCTTTTGTTGTTTATTGTTGTTGTAGAAGTTGCTGTTGTTGTTGTGCAGCCCGGGAATGTACATACATGTACATTGTACAGGAAATCTGTTGCTGGGAAACTCTGGGAACATCTCTGCGTGAACGTTGATTCTGCGTGCTGCACTTGTAATTGCAGCTGCAGTTGATGCTGTTTGGGGTGGAGAGTGTGGCAACTCTGTAGCATATTTGTGTAATTCCTGTATAGCCGGAAAAACTCAATTAAAGTTTGAGTGTTTGTTGGTTTATTGAAGCACACACCCACACACAAAATCTTTATGCATACATATATGCACACACACACACACATACATACACATATACAATTGCAATGCCTACGATTTTTATTCATTCACAGCCCCAGAGACAGAGAGAGAGCAGCGAGTGCTGCAGAGGCAGTCAAAAGAGCAGGATAACACCAACAAAAATGCACAGGACACCTAAAGCAACAAAAACCAACAACAACAACAACAAAAGCCACCCACATTTTGACATAACTGAAAACTCTCTCAAGATTTTTTCTTTTCATTTTTTTCTTTCCTGCCCTGTGCTTTTCTCACTCGCGCTGCTCTCTCTCTCTTGGTCTCTCTCAGTTTTGAGCTCTGGTCAGTTGGGCTCTCTGTTTCTTGCTTAGTTGCGTTTGTCGTTCTCGACAGCAGCAGCAGCAGCAGCGCAGCAGCAGTCAAAAAAGGATTTTCAATTTGTTGCCGACATTTTGTAAAAAAGAAATATAAATAAAACATTTATCGAAAATAATGTTGTTAAATTAAAGGTGTGTGTGTGTTAGTGTGTGTAGTGAAATAACAATTGCAAAACATTCTGAAAAATCTATGCAAAAGTGTATAAATCTATTGGTGGGGGGGCGGAGAGAGGCAGGTGGTAATTTGCATTGCCTGCGCCGGCTGTGTGTACGCTCAGCGCAGGCTCTTTGCTCCTGCTTTCTCTCTCTCTCTCGCTCTGTCTCTCGCTGCAGAGCTGTCCAGCTTGTGGATGTATCCCTGTGTGAACCCAGTCACAATTGTGTGCTTCTTGTTGTTGTTGTTTGTGTTATGGTTGTTGTTCCTTAACTTTTCTTAAAATAGCCAGTAAGACCCATGTTTGAAGGATCCTACATTGAATATTCAGATGACTAATGGTACTCTGATCAGCCTTAACAGTCGTACGTCCGTCCGTCCTTTTGTATAAACCGTATTAGCTCAAAGATAGACTGGAGTTTTTTATCTCATATGCCATATGGGCTAGTCCTGTGCTGTGGAGCTTATATTATTTCATCCTGTTGTGAAATTGTTTTAAACGACCTTAACACATATTTACATAAGTCAAACAACACATAAACACAACAAAATCCCTTAATATAAAGTAAGAATGAACGGCTATCTTCGGAGTGCCGATATAGGAGATATGTGGTCCGATTTTAATCAAATTATAGAAAGCTATATGAAGTATAATAAAACTCTGTAATCCAAAGCTTGTTTAAACAAAAACTATATTTATAAACAAAACAAAAACATAGTTTTCGACCGATCACTCCTATGACAGCTATATGTTATGGTGACCCGATTCGGCCGGTTCCGACATACATATGTAATGCCTGCAGCAAAAAGAAGGGTCTGTGCCAAGTTTCATTACGATAGCTGAGAGACTAGTTAGCATAGAAATAGACAGACATCGCTATATCGACTCCGGCTATTGATGCTGATTCAGAATATATATACTTTGTTAGGTCGGAAACGTCTTCTTCAGTCCATTACACATTTCGAGACAAAATTATAATACCCTCTGTTAAGGTATAACAAAGAATCTTGTTTTGAGAACATTAATACTGATTTTGAGGTTACCAAATAATCATTCGATCTTTCAAAATTTGTTAATATTCCTTTCTGTGAAAAGTTTCCAAAGTTTTCTAAGTTTTGTAATACGCTTCTTTGGAAACAGATATACCATTTTTTTGAGTATTGTGAGAGTAGTGAAAGAAGTGATAATCGTAATATGGATCTTTGAAATAGTATTTCCAGTTTGTGTTTGTTAAAGTTCATTCAAAATGTATTCTTTCATTAACTGAACAAGAAAATATAGCAATTGTTTGTTGTATTTTCCAGGGATGAACGTTTTTCTGATTATCCTATATGTAAATTTCAGTTGAGAAGAATGAGTGATATCATGATATCCTTGGTGTAACTCAAGAAGTCCCTGGTGTTACTCAAGAAGTCTGAATGGGTTTTTCAAACAGACTTAGTGCTATGTTTGGTTCATTTGATCGTGTTTTAATTTATTATATGAATATAGGATATGAATTGATTTCGTTTAAATGTAAACTTACTTAACTCATGTATGCTATTATTTATGTATTCAGGTACGACAAGATGCGTCAATTCAACATTTCGGTCATTGGACTATCCGGGACCGAAAAGGATCGCGGCCAGGTTGGCGTGGGCAAATCATGCCTGTGCAACAGATTCATGCGGCCAATGGCCGATGATTATTTTATAGATCACATATCAGTGCTCAGTCAGAGCGACTTTAGCGGTCGGATTGTTAACAACGATCATTTTCTGTACTGGGGCGAGGTGCGGAAGACAACTGATGAGGGTGTCGAATACAATTTCAATATCATTGAACAGACCGAGTTCATGGACGATTCGACATTTCAAGCCTTTAAGGTTGGCAAAATGGATCCGTATCTAAAACGCTGCACCACCACAAAAGTATTCTCCGCTGAGAAGCTAATGTATATATGCAAAAATCAGTTGGGCATTGAGAAGGAGTATGAGCAAAAGGTCATGCCCGATGGCCGTTTGAGCATTGATGGCTTTGTGGTCGTCTTTGATGTCAGTCCAGTGCCAAATCGTAGCGTTGAGAAGCAGGTGGAGTTCGTTCAGAATGCAATTGCCAATATATTAAAGAATAAAAAGCCATTGGTGCTGGTGACCACAAAGAATGATGATGCCTATGAGCTGTATGTGCGTGAGGCTGAAAAGATCAGTCAGCGCAAGGATTATAAGAGTACGGTTCAGTTAATTGAGACATCGTCACATGAAAGCATTAACATTGATTTGGCATTTCTGATGCTTGCTCAGATGATTGACAAGGTTAAGAATCGTGTTAAGATCATTTCATATCAGGAATCGGCAAAATCTCGCAAAGAGCTCCTCGATACACGCTCGGAGGCCGTAACACGTCTAATACGCAACCAAATTACTGATTATCACATACTGTTGTCTCAGGGCTCCAAGATGCTATCGCAATATCGCGAATGGAACGAGTTCCTCAATATATTCGGACATGAGGCCGGAACGAAGCTATACCGTCGTCACATGAAAAAGCTGCGCGACGATCATCTCAACAAGAAACTTCATCAATATTTGGACAAGTTTGCTTTAGCTCTTGAGTATATGCTGCCCGATATCAGCGCGCTGAATATCAGCGACGACGATGCGTGGGAATGTGCCCGCAATTTTTTACAGAATCACATCGAGTTTGAACAATATTTCTTCGAGTGCCCGCAAGCCACCTGGACAGACCTGTTGGACATGGACGCGACCGAGGATGAATCACGCATACCCTTTGATGTGCTCGAGACCAATGAGGCGGAAACTGTATTCCGCAACTACTTGAATTCGGTGCAGCAGGACAAAAAGAAGATTGGGTGAGTACTTTCTCTAGTTTGTTGTCATTTTTACTATCGTATTTATATCTTATAAGCACTAATAACTCTTAATAATTCAAAAACAACGTTTATTGTTTACAGACCTGTTATAGTTAGCACTTTAAACCACATTTATCTGGCATGATATGAATCCTATCTCAAGAGCAAGTGAATTTAATCCTAGATCAAAGTTAGGTTAGGTTAGGTTTCGGTTGCTGGAGCAGGAGAACTAATGTTTTCCTATTGCACACTTGGACCAAGAATTGGCCCCTTGTCATGCCACATGACGCCCTTTAAGCCAGTTAGAAGAGTTTAAGAATTTGAGGATATTGTTTATGTCAATCCCTATGTATCCTAGATCAAAGAAAAGTACTTGTTATCCGCTTAAAGATATAACCAATGCTTATAGTTTTAAGTAAGTGATTTCCCATTAAATGCTACATATATATTATTAATACAATCCTAGCACGAAAGGTAAGTAAATTCAATTATAAATTGTCCGAAAAGAGAACGGAAAATAGTATTAGGGCAATACAATTCCGTAACATCCTTGAATGTAGACTAAATTTCATAAAAATCTAACCATTCTAGCTTATAAATGGGATAAAAATGAGCTTCTGTATGAGAACTCTTTTTGTTTTAACAAAAAAACTCAATTTCACTTAGCCATTGCCAGTTTTAATATAGTACGTTATATAGATTGGTTTTATTTGATGAATATCACAAGAGTATATTATGTAGGTCAGTGGGAACACCGAAGAAAACAGTTCTTTCTTATCAAACAAGAAACTCAGCTTTGCATCCTATTTAGGATTTATTAGGATTTGATTCTTTAGTTGCTCACTTTTTCTGACAATTTGTTTCATTTTACAGCTGGAAGCAGCAGTTCAAGATGCTGCTGGAGGAATCTGGCTTTGTGACGCCCGGCAAGCAGCTATCGGAGGTGCGTGTATTGTTTATGGGACGGGAATGCTTTGAGGCGCTGTCCGAACACGACTGCCAACAGATCTATGATATACATCAGGATGAGATTATTGAGAAGAGCAAACAGAATTTTGTTGAGCTGCTGCTAGAGCATGCGCAATACTTTCTGCAATTTAAAAATGTGGATATCATAACACAGGAGGATGTCAGACAGATAACGGATGTAATACAGGAGGATTCGCGCTATAAGATGCTCGATCGACTCGATCAGGAGCGACGTGTAATGTTGGTACAACATTTGCGTTTCATACACTGCCCCATACGCGATCACTGCCCCTTCTTTAACAATTGTGTGGACAATCTGATCGAGGAGGTACTCTCTGATAAATCGGCTAGTAATCACAAGCCTCTGGGCGTTGGTACTGGCGTCGGTGTTGGCGTCGGCGTAGGCGTAGGCGGCGGCGGTGGGGGCTGGAAGACAACCGGTAATGGAAGCGATCGCACATTAAATCTGCTAATTGTCGGCTCGGAGCACTTGGCGAGCGATCTGCTCAATGATATACGCATCTGTACGGGCAGCAAGGGGGAGTACATATACGAGAATCAAACATATTATCTTAACTATCGCATTGCCAATGGCGACATGGAGGCTTTCAAGGCAATTGATGTCTACTCCAGCGGTAAGCGTGTTGTTTTGTTTTCCCGCATCCTGTCTCTAATGTATCGTCCTCCTTTCTTGTGTTAGGTCTCATTTGTGTCTACTCCAATCAGCAGTCTTTTGAGACGCTTAAGGATAATTTAGAGCGCACATTGCTTTGCAATCTGGAGTTGGAGGATAAATTTGAGAATTTGCCCATTGTGCTGGTCTATCAGCCGCAAGATCTTAAGGAGAACGAAGTCGAATATTTACGCAGCGAGGGCATGCGTCTATCCGAAATGCTCCATTGCGATTTTATTGATCATACGCAAAATCATCAGAAATACGTCTATGACATACTCAACATTGTTATACTCTCGCTCAAGCTAAGTGAAATGAAGAGCTATGATCCATATCCATCGTCCAATCACACAGATCTCCGCATCCTTGTCTGCATTTACTGTGGCGATCAATATGATATTGAGAACATTGTCCAGCCACTGATTGCCGAGTCGACACTCGTCAAGGCCAATGAGCATTGTATCATTGTTGATGTTTTCATTGGCGATGCGAAGCGTCGCGTTGAGTTTATACTCTCATCGTATCATGGCACCAATCAGTATCGGGATGAGCTAATACATGGCTACATATACATATACTCAGCCAAGCGACGCTCCTCGCTGGCCAATCTAAAGTGGGTACCTATATTATCTTGACTAATGAATCTCTAAAACTCATTTTGATTATACTTTTATAGCATACTGGCCGCCCAGAATGCCAACATTCCATTGCAGATAGTCGCTGTGACGGAGAGCGGCGGCGTTAATGCATTTTTCAATAACGAAATTTGCCAGTTTCTCATTACCGAGGGCAACGCACTGGCCGATCGTTTCAAGGGCAGCTTCATGACCTTCTCATCTGATCAATATGTCAAGTGTATGTAATCAAATCAACAATATGTTAAGGCCCGTTTTCTTATGTACCTAAGTCTAAATCTAAATCAAAAAGCAGCTACGTTTTTGATTATATCATACTCTCAAAACTGATTATTATAAATATACATTCTTAAGTTAAATTGTGAAAACGGTAATCCTAAAGGAACATTTTCTAAACGCCCTTAAATGCATCCTGAATTAATCTATATTATTTGTGACCTTGCAGTTGCCTTTTATAATCCATTCCTGAAGACCGCCTGGGATAATAAGTACGAGGTGGAGAATCTCCATGTGGAGGAGTCAATTACTTTAGATTCGGGCGAAGGTACGCTCGAGAATTCGGTTAATCAAATGCCGCGTCCACCGCCAAGACATGAAAGCTATATGCTGTCCAATACGCTCGGCACCGATGGTTCCGGCAGCGAGAATTACGAAATGCTTCCTACACGATCTCTCAACTCATTAAATGGTAAATTCCATAAATATATTTATACATACATACATTTGAATGCCCCAAACTCACACAAAAATGCTCATATTTGCTTAACAGAGGAAAGAGATATATCACTAGATGAAATCTATGATGACAACAACGAAAAACCCAAACACCTGCATCAAAGTAAGTTTCCTCATGGCTAATCCTCTCTTTCCCATTAACAAACAACTGACACCTCTAAATACATATAAGTCCACCCAGTACCCATATCATATACCAAACTCCAAACACTCCACAAACTCTTTACCCAATCGAACAGACAGCATAGCACATACAAGTGTACATATATATATATACAATTTATACCCTGTACATTCATTCATTCATAACTCATCATGAATCAGAGACTCGTTGCAAGCCTATACCCTGTAACCAAAGTTATAGAAAATGTATTGCAATGAAAGTTTCTCTTTTTGAATTTCAGTATTATAGTTATTATCTAACAGACATAAGAACAAGCTTATACCCTAATAATACCCTTTATTTAAACCGATATTTACAAGTGTATTGATCTTTCGCTTTCAAAAGAAAATACGAGAACATTTCCATATCCTTGGAACACTTTACACTGATACTAAATAAGAACAAATAAGGATGCTCTAGTCGAGTATACCCGACTACGAAACTCCCTGTACCCAGGTCTAAAAGTTCCAATCATATCTTCGTTCCCTTACACATGCACAAAGCCGCACACACACGAGCCACTGCGTAAGCGAGGCATTTTAAGTGGTGTCTGTGCTTCTTCTTCCCCCCTTGCTTCTTTCGTCAATAACTTCCATGTTTATTATCCGATCGACTTGAAATTTGGACAGTACTCCCAAAGCTATCGAATTGCGGGGGAACGGGGGGAGATACCTCAAGTTGGAAAAAAACTTGATCTGCGTATGGTATACATGATCCTACATTCCAAATTTGGTGTCTCTAGCTCTTAGCTCAGACGGACAGACAGACGGACATGGCCAAATCGAAATCTCTTTTAATACTGATCAAGAATATATATGCTTTATAGGGTCGGAGATGTCTTCTTCTGCCTGTTACATACCCATTTTATGGGTACAGGGAGTAAAAAATAACCTCGAATCATATTTTAATAGTTTCAATAATATCAACTACAAGGGTATACAAACTTTAGTGAGGTTCTTGCTCAACGCTGACTGTCCTGAAGTTAGCATAATTTAAGCATGTCACATTTGGTTACAGGGCATACGCATAATTAGCGTTTTGTTTATTCATTGCTTAATATAGAAACGATCATAGCAGAGCGACATAAATATATATAAACCCCAAAAACAGTACTCGAAAACTCAAAAATGCCATTTACCCAACTTGAACCATATAGACCATCATATCATATAATAAGTACTCTATAATACTCTATAATGATTACATATTATTAATGATTAACCATAACAATTGTTTTTTGTTTTTTTTATCGATTTATCTCTGTGTGTGTATTTGTTGTTGTCATTGCCTATTGCATACCAATAATTATTATATATACTAAATCAAAAAAAAAAAAAAAAAACAAAAAAAAAAAAAAAAAATTAAAAAAACAGGATTCCAGATATTCCCTCCTCCAACAACTCCTCCAGAGCCAGCCCCTCCAGATCATCAGCTCATTACATGCACATATAAGAGTCAATTCGTTTCGGCTTCAGAATCAAGTTTGGAAGAAATAACATGTAATCTAACTAATTAAATATTTTCTTATATACTCGTTTAATCTCGTATAAATCGTAAACATACCAAATTTGTTTTTTTTTTTAGTATTTGTTATAGTTTTTTCAATACTACTTTTTTTGCCAACATTTTTTGTGTTCGTTTTATATCCAAAAAGTAAATTGTAAATGTTGTATTCATGATTATGCTAACTATAATTCATGCTATTGTACAATTCTTAATTCGTATATTTAACATTTTACCATCATAATTCATAAATATGCTCATATGAGTTCTATTTTTTTTTTTTGTTGCTGTTTATTCTCATAATTGTCCCGTACTCTGCCGCATACAAATAATATATCAAATATATATATATATATATGTACATAAGAATCTATACTAATATGTACATATACCGAAAGAAACAATTGGAATCGACTTATCGATTGTAAATTGTATTTTATTTCATTATGGGTTTAATATGCTGCTCAGATCCCAATCAGCATCAAAAGTCGGGTCGATCTACATACATCCGTGTGTCTGATAAATCAACGAGCGTGCCATCACCCGATAGTTTCTATTGTAAGAGCTTTAACTATCGATAGTATCGACCATTTTCGTATGCAATAATGCTAACTAGTTTACTTTTACATTTTGGAATGTGCTTTTTTAATAAACAATGAATGATAAATTTAAGAATACTTAAACTTATTGTCTTATCCGTGCCTTTGCGATAGTATCGATAGTAATAATTAAAAATAATCGATATTATCGATAGTAACATTGATTGCTTTTCAGCTTTGAGCTCGCAACAAATTTTCAATTTCGTTTTTTTTTTACAATTTATTCGATAAACTCTTCTGCTTCCACTCAAATCGAGATTTATTAAGATAAAGCCTTGATTTTTAATACACGTATGTTTATGCATGTAAACTCAGTATATTGCAAATTTCATAACGATCGAAGCATAAACACAGAAGTTATTTAAGAAACCAAATTATATAAAGTCAAGATTTGTATGTTTAATACTACAGAACTGGGTACAGGGTATCGGCAAGTCGAGCACCCTCGACTAGAGCATTTTAAAAACGTTATGTTGATTTCGTTTCGGTTTGTTCATATACTCATTTATTGTTTGATTTGTGCTAATCGGTTTTAATATCATAGCTGAACTGAGCTGAACTGATGAGAGTTTATGCATATTATATTTTCGTTGTCGTTGTTGTTGTTTGTTTGTTTCTTTATTCTCATGCATTTCATAAGCAGCGGATGTCAGCGGGTCTAAGGATTCATTGGCCACCCATGATGCAGGTTAAATTTATGTTCTAACTTTCTCTCTGTACCCCCTCCGCCCCCAGCCCTTAGCCACATATTCAATCACACACAGACACACACACACATAGACAGACACCAAATATCCTGCACGATCTGTAGCGATCCTTAAGAGCCCAAGAACCCAAAAACACACATTTGAGACTTCCCCTTTGTATTAGCCCTAATCGTGACCCTACCCCTGACCCTGCGCCAGCCCCCCTTTTTCCCTAACCTGCACTGCTCGCAATTTGCTTATAGCCTAGCTTAGAGTTTTAGTTGCCTGGTTTATGTCGATGGAAATGAAATGATGATTAATTCCTGATATATTTCAGAATGGCTGGAGGATAAGAGCGATGCCCGCCGGAATATGAACAAGAACTCGATCTGGAACAATTTCAGCGGTTCGACGCACGCCTACACAACCGGACGGCGGCATATTGACTCCAATTTGAATAAGATACGTCCGAAGGGCCCTAGCCAAACATTGAAGGTGGGTGAAGCGCCCAGTCGAAACTGTGCCATGAGCTCCTCTACTTTCACGCTACCCACACAGCAACCGGGCAAGTTGAATATGAAAAATTTTCAGCTGGTCAGTGATGCGGTCGCCAAGATGAACTTCAGCAGCAGCGGCAGCATGGGTGACTCCTATTTGGCAGGATGTGATCCCAGCGAGAAGGATGCCAAACGCTATGATCATGCCCAGCTCGATGGCGAGGACGAGGACTCTGAAGAGCTGGCCGAGTATGAGCAAATTTTTGAAAACGAAGGTGCGTACTTCCAACCCTGAAAAAACATACAAACATATTAGCTTGAGCTGAAAAACCAACGGTAGGTGCCGCCATTCGATAGTTCGATAGTTAAAACCATACTATAGTTATTTATATAGTGTACATTGGAATATAAAGAACAATAATATTTCAGAGGGAGTCCCACTAGCAGGGAAAATGGGGGGCACTGCGACCAGCTTTGGTCTATTGTGGCAAAAGGGCTCCGTATAAGGACAAGAGTTGCTCAACCTTCCTTATGAAGGAGAGCAGGTCACTTGTCGAGACATTCTTTACCAGCTCGGGGTTGATAAACTCCCTGCGTAGATGTCTCCTTTTACTCCAAATAATGCAGGTCAGTCAAAAAACAAGGTGGATACTGGTTTCAGTCATCCTCCCTGCAGAGTCTACACACTGCATCAGTGGATAGGCGCATGTTTTTAAGGTGGTACTTAACGGTGTAGTGCCACCACAAACCTCAGTTCCGCCCTAAAAAGTTTAACTGTCTTCCTGTATAGGGTGGGGCCGACCAGCTCTTTAGCAGCCCCTGTCTAGAAGCACAGAAGAGGTGCCTCTCTTTGACATTGGAATGTTATCAGCTGACAAATTCTTCTCACAAAAACAACAAATCTAGAAATGGATAATTCTTATAAGAACCCTGTAACATAACAGAATGTTTTAAGCATACCACTTAACATAAACACAACAGAAACGCACTGCGAATAATTTTCAGCATAACAGCTGCGAATGAGCATTAACATTTATTTACATGTTTATCAATAACTTGAATAGCTTTTATTTTCTTGCTCGATAGGGCCAGCCTTTGTTTCTCAGCTTCTTAACATACCTTAATCGTTATAATTCAATAAATGAACTTAATTTACAGACTGCACCGAGTCGGATAGCTGTGCCAGTTCCACGGATCGTCGCGTGCGCCAGCAGAATGCCTACTACAAGGCCAACAAGAAGGCAGCGACCACCAAGAAGAACAAGAAGAAGAAGGTGGCCATACCGGTGCAAACGCCACGTGTGCCACCATTTGGGGCCTATGTTAGTCCCCCAGAGATTCCGTTGCATTATCAGCGCATGGCCGCCGTTGCCGCTGCAGGTGAGAAAAGTATGTGTCGTGCTTCCAACAGTTCTTTAGGTCCGACGGCCACATCAGTCGCTTCCAGCGGCATTAACATAGCTGTAGCGCGCTGTTACTAACAGTAATGTTAATGTTAACAGTTGTATCAATTGTTTCAGAACAAAACCTCAAAAATTTTGCAACTCAACGCAAAACATTTGATTCTAAATGGATTGATTTTACTAACATTTTTATATCTAACATATTTGCGTAAAAGTTATTAGTTATTAACATTACCAACATTAAACATAACTGTGGTGCGCTTTTATTAAAGTCCTGTTAACACTATCAAATATGATTGGATAACTAAACAACACTGGTAACAAAATCACATGCAAGTCTAATACAATGTAGAATCGGTGTGAACAGGCCTTAAGAGTATCATGTTACATTTAACAAGTGAAGAAATTGATCAAGAGCTACTGGGAAAAATGTTTGTATAAGCGAGAATTTTGGTAATATTTGCTAACCCATCAAATTGTATTACTTAACCTAAATTTACTGTGCTTGGCGTGCTTTTACTAACATTTTAACACGAATGTTAATCTAAACATTAACATTAACATGTGTGTAAATGTGTATGTGTATGTGTAACGCTCTGATCTGACTCTTATCTTATTTTGCTATAGAAAAAGCTGACACTGGCGTTGTAGCCGATTTCATGAAGAGCGACAAATCGCCAGAGGTGAGATCCTTTCATCAATTTAAAGCTATCATAGACACTCATGTTATCCAAATCCCAATGTGTAGTATTCAATGGTGCCGGAGCTGACAGCAGCGGGCATTTTTGGTGCCGAAAATTTGCCCGAATATAATATGAATGCCAAATGCTTGAAGGACTTTGAGAAGCTAGAGAAGCGTCGCATCAAGGAAGAGACGGCACGATTGCGCAAATTGCAAGAGAAGGAAAAGGAGCAGGAGAAGAAGCTCAAGCGCAAGCTCAAACAGAATGCCAAGGGTCTAACTGAGACAACAGAGGCGCAATTTGGCAAGCTTATGATCACGTCCGATAAGGATGAGATACCCATATTCCTCATCAAGTGCGTTGAGTTTATTGAAAAGGAAGGACTCGACTCTGAGGGCATTTATCGTGTCCCCGGCAGCAGAGCACATGTCGATATGCTCTTTCAGCGGTTCGAGGAGGGTATGTACAATATGTATTCAATATAAAATTTATGTATTTTTATATATTAATAATCAAACATGACAATTCAGTAAGAATAGTATACATAATCATACTTAACACAAAAGATCTATATCATATTCACTTTGATTTGTAAAACAGATTTGTTAGTTAGTTCCGCTTAAATTATATACTTCTTAATGGTTTATATATTTACGTCAAATGTAAAGTTACGATTCGTACTGGCGGAGTTTTTACTCCCTATACCCATAAAATGGGTAAAAATGGGGTACTAAATCTGTGCAAATGTATGCAACAGGCAGAAGGAGACATCTCCGACCCTATAAAGTATATATAGTCTTGATCAGTATCAAAGGAGATTTTGATTTGGCCATGTCCGCCTGTCTGTCCGTCAATTCATTTGTATGGAATTATGCTGTAAAATGGAGATAAAAACTAATCTTAAGATCATAAGGACTTAAATTGAATTTTAATATACAAATATTAATCCCAATCAAAATTGTTTTGTATATATTACTATATACTATACAGATACAAACACAATTATTGATGTGCTGGACATTCCGGTGAATGCGGTCGCAACGGCGCTTAAAGATTTCTTCTCGAAACGCTTGCCGGCGCTTTTCAGCAAGGATATCATCAAGGAGCTAGAGGAGATAGCTGGTGAGTATTATGCCCATAAGTTTGCACACAGGTAGATAAAAGACACGCTTTGCCATATAATCCCATTGCTTGTTTGTGTTTTATTGTAGGCTCCCGTGGCGTTGGCTCGTCCAAACTGAACGTAGAGGTTAAAACCGATCGGAGCTGCCGTTTGATAGCTTTAAAATCATTGCTACAGAAACTGCCACCCATTAACTTTGCCATACTCAAATACATATTCCAGCACTTTGTGCAGTAAGTTTTGCATATCCACTCCTGAACAGGATCATTAATTGCTTATATCTCTTCTATATTGACAGTGTCTCGGATAACTCAAAGCTGAATAGCATGGATAGCAAGAATTTGGCCATTTGCTGGTGGCCGACATTGATACCCATTGATTTTACCGATATGGGTCATTTTGAGCAGCTGCGTCCTTATCTGGAGGATATTGTCCAAACGATGATCGATCAATTTCCGTATCTATTTTGCGGCAAAGATGCTTTTGTTATGGTTTAGGTTACTTAGATAGAGACGGCACGAGACCGATAGTAATTCATAATGAGAGAACGAGAGAGGGCATATACATACATCTATATAGGCATTGAGGAAAGAAAGAACCCATCGATCGATTTAAAGATCATTAAAAACAAAATGAATGTAAAACGAAAGGAAACGAAACGAAACCAGGCAGCCAGCAGTCTCGTAAAATTGTCGTCATTTTTTATGTAAACGCAACAGTATGAGAATGCATATAGTATATACAATATATATATATATATATATATATGTCTATATGTGCCATATATAGATATGTATGTGTATGTACATATATATATATATATATATATATTTATATTGCATGTGTATGTGTGTGTAAAGTATTTGGTATTTGCAAAATATAAACGAAACCAATTAGTTAAGTAGGGTATATTTATTTTTTTATATATGTATATCTATATATAGTATATAGCATAGATATGTATGTATCTATATATATTTATACATATTATATATATTTTGTATTAATGGCTTTGTTGTGTTTCCGTGATATATGTAAACGCATAGTGCTTTGCGTCCTTAGACGCCGCCTAGCCAGATCTACATAAAAGCTTATATTTATAGTATATATATATACATATATATATATATATATGTATGTATGTATGTATGTATAGACATAAATGTCGCAGCGGCTTGGGCGGGGCAGGGGCGCAAAAGTTAAACAAATTTATTAATTGTGTATTGTATGTTAAAATGTATGTTAAAAAGTAAACTAATGCATTACGAATGATATATTATATATACTTATATGCTACATTTATAAATGTATGTGTCTAGAAGCAGACGAAGAAGAAGAGGCAGAGGCAACTACAATTCAAATTGCAAGAAAACAAAAAACAAAAACAATTTCCAGCTACTAAATGTGAATCTCTTTGTATGTGCTTGTGTGTGTGTATGCGAATGCTTGTGTGTGTGTGCGTGTGCGATTTGTATGCTTGTTCTTCTATGTGTATTTATATGTATAAGAAACTTTAAATATATATACATATATATATATAGAATTGTGTCTAAAAGATGAAATGTATTAAGTATGTATTAGCGCTAATGATATGGTACGCCCGTCCCCCTACCCTACTACCTACTATCCAGTCCCCAACCCCTAGCCCTAGCCCGGAACGATATTGCAAAAGAAAGAAGAAAGAAAAAAACTCAAAAACTCTATTTGTCTCTAGCTATCAGCTATTATAAATGTGTGCTCTACTCAACATATTTGGCAGTCAAAAAAACAACAAAAACAAACAAACGAAAAGGCATTAACAAAATACATACATATACATACATACAACTTCAATGCATATATATATACATATATCAATTTGTATATGTATGCATATATATGTGCACATATTTTAACTAAAACAAAACAAAAACAAGCATAAAGCAAAATGTAGGCAACATAAGCGTAAGTGTTATTTCTTGTAATTGAGCATTAATTTTTTATAAACTTAATTATATAATTGTGTATCTTGTGTCTGAACGGACCTCAAACTTAAAGCAAACAAACAAACAAACAAAAAACCCAGAAAAAAAACGAAAAATCATTTTTAAAGAAATGCAAAAAAAAGAAGAGAAGAGGAGCAAAGCGAAAACAAAATAACCAATATATAGTATAATTTGTATAGATGTGTGTCTATTGCATTATTTGTACACGAATGTGCACGCATACATATATAAATACATATATATATATACATATATGTATGTATATATGTATATATACGCAGGAATATAGGTATATATGTGTGTGCATTTATTTATATACGCTAAAAACAAAAACAAAAAACAAGAAACAAATGCAAAAAATATGTCTCAACAAAATGTAATTCGACGTGATGTGTAATGATATTTTTAAAAGCAAATTTTATGCCCCCCCTTCCTCCAAAACCCAGCCCCAAAAACCAACTCTCTCACGCATATATATATTATATATATATATATATATATATATATATATATATATATAGGTATATATGTATATGTCAGGCTATGGAGTGCAAAATAAATTTGTGGGCATTTTCCAAATATTTGTGAAGCATTTACATTTGAAGTTTTTATTTATTAGATTTTGGTAACTAAACTAAGTAACTTGATCTTTAACTGGCCAGCAAATTGGCCGCTATTGTCTCCGTGTCGAGCAGCGTTAATCTATCTGTTATCCTGGACTTTTTATATGCGGGGCCATCATCGTCCTCCTCATCCGTGTCGTTATCATCATCGTCGTCCTGTTGTTGCTGCTCTCGCGCGATTCCTTGCTTTTTATACACCTTATCGGGATCGGGCAGCCAGGATAAATCCACGGACTGTTCACTCTCACTATCCATATCATCCGGCATTTGTTTTTCATCCTCATCCTGCTCCTCATCACTTTCCTGCTGCTCGGTCTTCTTGCGCAGCTTCTCGCGCTGCAGCTTGTGGCGTTTCTTGACCAGCTCACGGAAACGCTGCTTATCATATTGATCCTCTTCGTTCAACAGTGCCTTGGACAGCATTAAGTTAATGCCGCCATCGTCGTCCTTTTGCTGCAGGTGCTTCTTCTCCTTGGCAGCCAGCGCCTTCATTTGATTGCGCCCATCGGCCATCGTTTGGCCATCCTCGTCGAACTTGAGCTTGGAGTTGATTTGCAGATTCTTTTTGAGCGCCTTCTTGGCCAGCGCCGCTTTGGTCACCAGCTTTTCGCGCTTGGGCACCACTAGCGGTGTTTCCGAGTCCTCCTCCGCCTCTTCCAAGGTCGCAGTTGCGTCCAGTCGCGCCAATTCTACTGGGCCACCTTCCACATCATGATCACGCCGCTTAATTTGAATGAAATCCTCCTCTTCGTCCTCGTCACTGCTATTGGCTTCGCGGCCAAAGCTTGTTGTGGCTGCCTTCGTTGCAGTTGTCTGCTCCGGCAGCTGCTGTTGCTTCTGTCGCCACTTGAGCTTCTCGAGGAAAGGCACGCGCGGCGTGA
This sequence comes from Hirtodrosophila histrioides, assembly GCA_037075165.1. NCBI lineage: Eukaryota > Metazoa > Arthropoda > Insecta > Diptera > Drosophilidae > Hirtodrosophila > Hirtodrosophila histrioides. The sequence continues at coordinate 449,424 of JBAMCL010000270.1, forward strand.
CCGCCAGGCCCAGCGACTGTGCATAGGCATCCAAATCGAGGCTGAGCACGTTGAAGAGCCGCTTGTTACGCATAAGGAACACAGATTTTAAATAGGAAAGAAATGCGCGCTGGGCCGAGGCGCGCAAGTCGGGAAACTGGGCTAGAAATGCCTCAATTTTGATGCGCGGCGAGAATAGCTTCTTGGAATCTATTAGTACGCAGCGTATGTCCAAATTAAGCTGCTCCCGCAGCGCGCCAATCATGTGCTCCTCCTCGCTGGGCGTCAGCACCAGGAGGCATTCGCCACGCGACTTGTTGCGCGCCGAGCGGCCCGCCCGATGTATATACTGGGATACATCCTCGGGACAATCGAGCTGCAGCACCCAATTTACGGAGGGAAAGTCAAGACCCCGCGATGCCACATCTGTGGCAAACATTACCACATGGCTCTTGCGCAGAAAGTCCTCGTATATGGCAATGCGGCGATCCTGATGCAAGGTCCCGTAGAGCGCAAGCAGGCCAACGCCTGGGCGCAGTTTGCAAAATATCTCATAAAGATACTTGGCCTGCTTACAGCTCGCGACAAACACAATGATTTTCTGCTTTAAATGGTTTTTAATAAACGACCAGAGCATGGTTATTTTCTCCTCCAGCGGCAGCACCACATAGCTTTGCTGCAGCAATTCCGGCACAGCCAAGACTGCCGACGTAGTGGACGTTTCATTGGTTCCATAGCCAACATAGACGGGATCCTGCAGATTGAGGCGTTGCAGATCCTCCAGCGTATTCGTTTGTGTTGCCGAAAATAGCAACGTCTGACGATCCGGCGGAAAGTTCTCAAGTATCGAATTGAGCGCCTGCTTAAAGCCCATGTCCAAACAACGATCAGCCTCATCCAAGACCAATATCTCCATTGTGGACGTATTAAACAGTGGATTCTCGTCCATATGCTGCAGCAGACGGCCCGGCGTGCATATCAATATATTGCATTGATCCATTCGCGTTCGCTCAAACTTCAGATTCTTGCCGCCAATGATGAGACCCGCTGAGAAATCATGATGTTTCCCCACCTTCTTTAACGTCTCGAATATCTGGTAGGCAAGCTCCCGCGTTGGCGATATGATGATGGCACCCACGCCATCCGAGCGTGACCATTTGTTGATATAAAGATGCTCAAGCACCTGACAAAATATGTGAGAAACGTTTGCATATTAGTTAGATATCAAAGGATATGGTTTATTTCGCAACAGGAAGGAATCACTTAAATATATCTATAGAAAATGGATGGAAAATCGCATCTCTAACCGTTAGACGCGCCTACAATGCTTGGCTTCACTTGAGAATCGTTGGACTTGTGAAAATATTTTATGGTAGGATCCAGAATCGGCCTTAGAATAGAACTCTATAAGAACTGAAGTTGATATACGCTCTGACCACAACCTGAAGGGCGTGGATTCAAGCTAACGGTGCTGGTATGGTTATTTATGGTAGGACTTACCGGTATGAGAAAGGCCAAGGTCTTGCCGCTGCCCGTAATCGCAGCTCCGAGTACATCCTTGCCTTGGAGAGCGGGTCCAATGCTCTGGCGCTGCACTTCTGTGGGCGTTGTGAACTTGGACTCGGCCAAAGCTTTTTGCGTTTTCTGCGACAGTGGAAAGTGTGCAAATGATTTAACGCTGCTTGCATCAAACTCGAGGTATTTGGCCTTTAGCTCCAGGATTTCCGAATCCGTTGCGGCAAGTTTTGAAAGCGATTGCTCCTTGGTTCGTTTCTGTGTGTTGTTGTTCTGACCTTTGTACTTGTTGCCCGGCTTGGACGGTCTTGGTCCTGGTTTACCAGGACCCTTCGGTTTGTGTTTTTGCATGCCGCAGCTTTAACAAATTGTTTTGAAACACAAACACGTTTACTTGCACGAGGGTGCAACAATATCGTAATATTGTATCGATATTTGGTATTTTACGATTACCAAGCTATCGATCTTCTGGGCGATATCGATATATGTATCAGTAATAAAATAAAGTGGTACTGGCAGTGCGTATGCGCGTATGAGTAGTGTTGGTAAATATCGCAAATTCTTGGCACACTGTTCGAATTTGATTTCGTATTTTCTTTATTCTGACCTTATGTTCACCTTCTAGATATTAAGAACCTGTGTTTATTATGCTATAAATGTACATGTGTATGTATATGCCAGAAATGGTATTCAGTTGTGTTTTAAGCCTAAGCCCGACTAATTAGAACGTTCCTTAAGTTAACATTTACCGCGTAACTTTTAATTTATTGTCGTTATCGATACATGCTGCACACTCTTTGGATCATCGTTACTTGGTCACACTCTACGCTGTTTAGTGTTGATGCTATATTTAGTAGAGAACAATATTTGAAATGAGAATTAAAATCATAAATGCGATTGTCTATTTTTCGATTGTTTAATTATAGGGCAGCAGACCACACATGCATACATATGTATGCTTTTTATTGTCATGGATATTTATGTTTCAATTGATTTGTTTTGCATTTTTTGTAGTATTTTTTTTTATCATATTTTATCATTCGATATAATTTTGCAAGTGTCACTAAACTATCGTTCATCTGTAGGTTTGGTGGGCTGGCTGCTGGCTGGCGCTAGCTTATTGTTGCTTAAGGATCTGTATCTACAACAAGGTTGGCCCACAATATATACTAAATATGTGTTGTGGTGCAACAGTTAAAAGTATTAAATCAGCGCGCGGCGTGAGACTGTTTAATAAAATAATTGACCGCTGGCTGTGAAGCAAAACATCCTTCCACCAATCAACCAACCCCCCACCCCTCCTCCTTCCCAACTAACTCATCACATACAGGCATCGAATTCTTTGAATCGAATGTGAATTACATTACAATTGAATTAAGTTGCAGCTACAATATGGGCACAATATCATCGGTACTACAATGGTCGTGCACCAAATGCAATACCATTAATCCAACCGAATCATTAAAATGTTACAATTGTGGCACCGTGCGCAAGGTATTCCCCAGTCCTACCGCAACATTGTACCAACAGCAGAAGCAGACGTCGTCGTCGTCGCAGCCGCCGCGACACCAAAGCACTTGGATACATCAACATCAACAACAACAAAAACAGCAACGACAACAACGACAGAATGAAAACCTGGGCACAGTAACGGGGTCGGGTGCAGGTGTGGTGGCGGAGTTGGGTGCCGAATGTGATGAAGAGGAGGTCGCGACAATTGTTGATAAGCACAAAGCTGTGACCAGGTAAGCATATGTGTGTGTGTATGCGTGTGCGTGTGCGTGTGCGCCAGTGTGTGTGTCTGTATGGGTGTATTGCAAGCACACAGAAACTTCAGCTAACATTTACCGTTACACAAAACAAAACGAAATTGCATGTGTTTGTGCGTGCGTGCGTGTTTGTCCTTTTCTCTACCTTTTCCTCCCTCTCACTCTCTCGCTAACTGTCTGTGTGTGTGCGTGTGCGTTTACATGTACAAGTACGTGTGTGTGTGTTTGTGTATACACAATAACAACAACAATTGAAGCAACTGCAGCAACAAAAAGCTGACCAAAAAAAGCAACGCTTTTTTTGGGGAAAATCGATTTGAAACAAACGAAAACTTTGTTTACAATTCTATTGATTCCGACTTTTTGTCCGTTCTGCGTTTTCGTCAAGTGCACAATATAAAAAGCAATAAATAGCAACAAAAAGAAGCAAAATAAATGTATGCAAAATAAAAGTGCAAATATCAAATAAAAATAGTTGCAGGCAGGTGATCCATCCACATTGAAATAACCTTGCAGTCAAACTTCAAGCGACTCCCTCGAAACGACCCCCCTTTACCTACAATCAGGAAACGAGTGCAGCTTTTGCAGTTATAACTGTTAACCGTTAGCTGTTCCGTTTCCATTCTTTTTTCCCGTTTCCGTTTCTACTATGTTTACAGAATTGAGCAGAACAACAAGCAGGGCCATGGCATCGGTATCGGTATGGGTATCGGGATCGGGATTGGGAACGTGCACGGACATGTTTACAAATCTCTGCTGCGCGGGTGCTTAAAGCGTCCGCAACGCAATAGCCAAAATTTGCCAGCTAATTGCATCGATTGCGAGGAGACACGCAAATATATAAAGAGCTCCATTGAGCTATATCGTCACTTTTCAAATCCGGCACTAAATCGACGCTGGATCTGTCGCGCCTGCGATACGGATAACAATTCGGTGACATGGCATTGTGTCATCTGTGACACGGTTAGCTATTTGGCGCCCATCTACAAGGAGACGCTATGCACAACAAGTGCGGGAGGTTCGGTACAGCTGGAGCTAAAAACACACAGCACGGAGCAGCAGCAGCAACAGCAGAAGGAGCTGGAGCAACAGCATTTACATCATCATCAACATCAATATCATTATCAGCAGCAGCAGCAGGAACAGCAGGAGGAGCATTATCAGCAACATTCCAATAGGCGTCATGTTAAGGGACGACGTTATTCATACTTTCGTCGCACCCAAAGCTTGAGCAACTCCATTGATAAGAGCAACAGCAGCTCCAGTTATTCCTCTATAACGCACTCCTCAGCCGCCTCAACATCCTCGGGCCGCAGCTGTCACATTTGCTATGTCAACAATCTTGGCAAGGACATATTCAATCTGCCCATCGATACGCCAAACTCCTATCAGCAGCAACTAAACAAAGCTAGTGAGTATATACATTGAGTTCTTCACTCTATGGCCGTTTCTCATGCTACAATTGCAGGTTTGCCAGCTGTTGCTGACGCAGTTAATCGCTTACCGCCGCCCGCCGCCTGCAGTAATTCGCGTTTTGCCATTGCCAACGATACATTCTGTCGCCGCAAGCAGAACAACAACAATAAGAACCTAAATAACAAAGTACGCGACAGCTGTGCCAAGAAGAAATATAATTTTACCATTACAACGCTATCAAGATCGGGCAAGGGCGCACCACCAACGCCAACAGCAGCGGCAGCAGCAGTATCAGCGGCAGCAGCAGCCAAACCCATGCGACAATCGCAGCCCAAACTGCGTGAGGTCAGCGGCAACCAGCCCATAATTAGCAGTAATAGCAGCGGAGGCAACACGAGCTCACAGTTTACCATACCGCGCAACGGTGTCTTTATAGCGGTTAACGATTGGTCAGAGCCTGCCACGCGTAGCAGCATTGGCGGCGGTGGTGGCGGCAACATTCGTAATCCAAACATGCAGCACTGTGATACAACCTACAACAACAACAATACCAGCAACAGCAGTAGCAGCAACAATAATAACAATAATAATAACAACAACAACAAACTGAATCAGCAGCTATATGAAAACGAATGTGTTGCAATTGCACAGCAGCAGCAGCAACAACAGCAACTTAAAACGGAGCCAATGGCGCCCATCTATGCGCAGGTTAACAAACAACACAAGCTGCAGAAAAAGAAGCTAAGCAGCGAAACGCCGCCAACAGGCGCTGCTTGTGCTGCCGCTGCCGCTGTCGCTGGTGGTGGTGGTGCAGTGTTGCTGCTGGGTAACAACAACAGCAGCAGCAGCAGTCACAGCAACAGCAGCAGCATTGATGTAATTGATAACAGTAGTGAGGCAGCTGCAGCAGCAGCAACAGCAACAGCAGAGCTCAGCAGCAATGATACAAACAACATTGAAACCAATGCCAGCACAGCAGCAACAACAACGTCAACAACAGCAGTAGCAGCAGCAGCAGTAGCAGCACCAACAACAACAGCAACAACAACAAACAATGAGTACTATAATGCATCTGAGCATTCAATATATGCCAAGGTGTGGAAGGGACCGCGCAAAACGACTGAATCCAAAATGTACGCAACAACTATACAAAACAAACAGATAATGCCAAGCTAAGGGCGATATTTGATCCTCAATTTGTTCGCCTTATCGCCGAGGCAACAACAACTAAACGCATTCTTATCAATAACACTTTTGTTTATATTCATTTTTATGACTCCTTGGCTGTTTACTGATTACTTTCATTTCGCTTATATCTCTTTTTTTTGATTGCCTTATGCTTGACTGATTGCATATACCCTAACCTAGAGAGTATTTTAGTATTTCAATATGCTCTGTGATATCAACTACCTCATGCTAAGCGTGTTTTATAAAGTAGCGCTTCAATTGGGTTATTTACTTACTTTCAATTACCAACAATTACATTTAAGTAATTTAATTTGAGGGTATTTTAGTGCAATTTAAATACCAGCAATTACAAAAATTAGTTCAATTTGCTTAATGGTTAGGATTTTGCAATTACTTCTACAAAATACATAAATAATTGTATTGATAATTAATTGAATAATTGAGCTTTGCTTAATTACTTGAATTCGCACTTGTGTTTAATTACTAAAGTCAATGTAATTGTTCCAATTCGACGTTATAGTTAAAAACTAATAATTAGTATTCAGGGCATGTATTCAATTACTCATATAATTGTAGATTGTAATTACAAGTATTTATTTCCTGTTAGTACTGACAACTCTAGAGATTACCCAATTATTTGTAATTATTGGTAATTTAAAGCTCATTTTTATACCAAAACGTATTTGTATTCAAATTTTCGAATGAGATTTTAGACTTTTTTGGCTTAGAGAAACTGATTAAGGATGCTTTCGGAATTCATAACAACTATCAGTTTCGATGATGAATCATTGTTACTTAACATCTAGAAGAGTGTGTTACTGAAATATAAATAGTACAATGATAAGAAAACCAAATGCTATACATAGATAAGATGGCATACACTGGGTACATTGGAATTTATAGCTTTAACCCACTTCAAATGCTGTGGCATACAAGTTTAAAGGGGAAAATATAGCTTAGAAGTGATATAAACAAAGACTAATAACAATATTTGTTAGCTCTGCTGACACACATGAAGAAAGTTAAGGTTTATCTACAGGGCATTCGCTAGTCGACCCTAGAGTCTTGCTTATCAGTTACTTTGTACTTTGTTAATTGCATTTGTCACGAATGTTATCATTTTCAAAATGAGTCATATGGATAGTAATGATTCAATGATTCGGTGTGCCGAAGTTAATATTTTTTGTTGTGTGCTTTAAGTATTGTTGCTTTCGTTATTTTGATTTTATTTTTTTAATTCTTCTAATTAAAAGGCAATTAACTGTTGCCGCAGCAGCAGCCGCTTTTGTTTTATTTGTTGTTTTATTGTTAATAACACCCTGTACCCTGTAAATAACACCCTGTACCCAAACAAAAATGTTTAAGACGTGTATAACAGGCAATAGGCAACTCCGAGCTATAAAGTAGCCGTGTCCGTCTGTCTCAGGATATATAAGAGCTAGAGACACCAATTTTGGATTGTAAGTTCCTATATACTCCATATACAGATCAAGTAAGTCTTATATATCAGATATACCACACGCAATGCGAGAAAAACGTTTTCTAAGGACAATTTTCAAATGATAGCATAGAATTTTGGACACTTTCAAGTCCAATCGGTTAATAAACACAAGATTCATTAAAGAAACTAGTTTCAGTAATGTTTGGGTATTTCAAAGCTGGGTACAGGGTATCTCGCAGTCGGATATATACAGTCGACTAAAGCATTGTTGTGATTTTAATTTTCTTTGATTGTTTTTAAGCAAATGCATGGCACTTGATTGTGTGTAAGTTCTGACGCTCTCTTCCATCACTCTACTCCCTCTCTCGCTCTCGCTCTATCCTTCTGTCTCCTGCGTGTGTCTCTGTGTGTGTGTGTGTATGCAGCACGCACGAGGCAGCAATCCCGGCGAGTAGCAGCAACAGCAGCGGCAGCAGCAATCGCCTCATTCCTGCAACAGTGCGCAACGACAATAAGCAGCAATCGATGATGCTGCACGGCAGCAGCCGCAAGATGTGGACCTGCGGCAAATGTTCCTATGCTTACAATCGTCTCTGGTCCGAGTCTTGTGAGATGTGCGAGACGTTATCCAAGCAGCCAGACTCAGCAGCGCGTAAGTGTTCCCAAAACTACCATAATTGATAGATTTGTGATTTGATAGATTATGTTTTGATTTGTTTAGTGCCTGCTTTGGCGCTGGAACCGCGCAGCGATGAGCCTTGGACATGCAAGAAGTGCACGCTGGTTAACTACTCGACGGCGATGGCGTGCATTGTCTGCGGCGGCTCCAAGCTGAAGAGCATCTCATCCATTGAGGATATGACACTGCGCAAGGGCGAATTCTGGAGCTGCAGCCATTGTACGCTCAAGAATTCGCTATCCGTTGGACAGTGCATTGCCTGTAAATCGATGCGACTGCTGCCGGTGGATTCGGTGCGCGAGCGGCCCGATGGCCAGTCCTATGAGGAGCAGGATGCGGCTACCATACAGCCAGTCGGTGAACTAAACACCCCAACGCCCACACAAACCGCACAGCTTCAATTGCCCCTCGTGGCACATCGTGTATCCCGTAGCCCATCGCCTCGTGCTGCTGCTGCTGCTGCTGTGGTAATGCCAACGGCAGCGGCACAGGCGGCAGTCAATCAACAGCAGCAACAGCAGCAGCAGCTGCGGAGCTCATCAGGCGCCATACCGAAGCGTCATAGCACCGGCGGCTCCATAGTGCCCCGAAATATATCCATAGCCGGCATGGCGATGCCAACATCCATTGGCATCTCCTCCAGCTCCTCCTACAACTTACAGCAGCATCAGCAGCAACAGCTGGTGTCCACCGGTTCAGTTAAGAAATGGCAGTGCCCGGCCTGCACCTATGAGAACTGCGCTGCCTCGGTTGTCTGTGACATTTGCTCGAGTCCCCGTGGCCTGGTCAATGCGGTTTTAACAGATGCCCTGGCACGCAAGGCGATGCGCGTGACGGCGCTAACTGAGATCAGGCAGGAGAGCAAACTGATGGAGAATCTGCGGCAGCTGGAGGAGACCGAAGCGCTGACCAAATGGCAGAACATAATACAATATTGCCGGGATAATAATGAGCTCTTCGTGGATGATTCATTCCCGCCAGCTCCAAAGAGTTTATACTACAATCCGGCTAGCAGCGTTGCCGATGGCGGCAATCCGGTGGTGCAGTGGCGCCGGCCACACGAGATTAACTGCGATGGCGGTGCCTATCCGCCATGGGCGGTCTTTCGCACCCCGCTGCCCTCGGACATATGCCAGGGCGTTTTGGGCAACTGTTGGCTGCTCAGCGCATTGGCTGTACTGGCGGAGCGCGAGGATCTGGTCAAGGAGGTGCTGGTTACGAAGGAGATATGCGCCCAGGGCGCCTATCAGGTGCGCCTCTGCAAGGATGGCAAGTGGACAACGGTGCTCGTCGATGATCTCTTGCCATGCGACAAGCGTGGACATTTGGTCTACTCGCAGGCCAAGCGCAAGCAGCTTTGGGTGCCGCTAATTGAGAAGGCTGTGGCCAAAATCCACGGCTGCTACGAGGCTCTCGTCTCGGGGCGTGCCATTGAGGGTCTGGCCACGCTGACGGGCGCGCCCTGTGAGAGCATACCGCTGCAGGCGAGCTCGCTGCCAATGCCCAGCGAGGATGAGCTGGACAAGGATCTGATTTGGGCGCAGCTATTGAGCTCGCGCTGTGTGCGCTTCCTAATGGGCGCCAGCTGCGGCGGTGGCAACATGAAGGTTGACGAGGAGGAGTATCAGCATAAGGGGCTCCGGCCACGTCATGCCTACTCCGTGCTGGATGTGAAGGATATACAGGGACATCGTTTGCTCAAGCTGCGCAATCCCTGGGGACATTATTCGTGGCGCGGCGATTGGTCAGACGACTCGTCGCTGTGGACAGACGATTTGCGTGACGCCCTAATGCCGCATGGCGCCTCCGAGGGCGTCTTTTGGATCTCGTTCGAGGATGTGCTGAACTATTTTGATTGTATTGACATCTGCAAGGTGCGCTCCGGCTGGAACGAAGTGCGCCTCCAGGGCACACTCCAGCCCCTGTGCTCCATCTCGTGCGTGCTGCTCACTGTGCTCGAGCCCACCGAGGCCGAGTTTACGCTCTTCCAAGAAGGTCAGCGCAACTCGGAGAAGTCGCAACGCTCACAGCTTGATCTCTGTGTTGTTATATTCCGCACACGCTCGCCGGCCGCCCCGGAAATCGGACGCCTTGTCGAACACAGCAAGCGTCAGGTAAACGAATCGTCATCCCCAGTTAATCCTCTGCAGCTGTTTTGCCTTAATCCCCCCCTACTTACCATTGTTTGTCTTGTCTAGGTGCGCGGCTTTGTTGGCTGCCACAAAATGCTGGAGCGTGACATTTATTTGCTTGTCTGTCTGGCCTTCAATCATTGGCACACGGGCATCGAGGACCCCCACCAGTATCCGCAATGCATTCTGGCCATACACAGCTCCAAGCGGCTGCTCGTGGAACAGATAACCCCCTCGCCCCATCTGCTCGCCGATGCCATCATCAGTCTCACTCTGACCAAGGGTCAGCGACACGAGGGACGCGAGGGCATGACCGCCTATTATTTGACCAAGGTAAGCATTTTCCACTTTTCTTGTCCTAGTATATATTTCCTTATTAACCCATCCATATGTTATCCGATTGTTTCCATTTTTGCGGTATAGAATAATAACGTGCTTGAATATCTGTGTACCAAATTTAATATCTATCAATCCTGCTTTTAATTCTAATCCGAAATCGACAAAACGACAACACTTAGAAAATGTATTAGGTTTTTTTTACCCTCGCATAGAGTATTATAATTTTTTCAAAGTAGATTTTGTGAAGGATATGTTCCCGTCACCACTAAGTATACATATATCTTCTTGAATAGTAGCAATGGCATAATCGTCTGTTTCTATGCGAACTAGTCTCTCAATTTTGAAGCTATCCTCATGAAACTTGGCACGGATTATTTATTTTTATGTAGGCAGTACATATGTCGGGACCGGTCGGATCGGACCACTATAACATATAGCTGCCATAGGAATGATCGTTCAACAACTATGTTTTTGTATGAAAAACTTTTTTGTTTATTAAGGTATCCTTACCAAACTCTCCCAAACAGAGTCTCTAGAGAGTTTATACAATCTGACAAAATTTTGATTGATCTGGATTTTCAGATCTTAACTGGATAGATTTTATTATTTAAGTCTGCGTTCTGATTATAACATAAAAAAGAAGGTTAAAAGATTATTGATACCAAGTTAAACAATACTACTTAAGGAAAGTTAAACATAGATAGTTGTATTGATTATGTATAAGTTAATATATTCTTCTTGTGGTGAGATCTGCTGGGTGGAGGCGTCTTACGCTGCGCCGCCTATAAGGTGTTGTGATTCTTCTGGTAAGAGAGTTTGGGTGGAAGGAAAGTTGCTTTTTGTAACGGCTCGTAGGCCTATTAATTTGATGTTTGACCTTGCACAGATGAAGATCTCTCGCGATGAAAGGAAATCAGAGATTTTTCGGGCTAGTTTGGATTGAATAATTCAGAGCTTATTAGCTAAGAACTGGAAGTAGTACCCTATACTAAGTTTGGTTAAATTTGATCAGAATCGTACCATAATAGCTTATAGCTTCCATACAAATTGAGTTTTTGGATGGTATAACTATTTGCATGGATATATAACTTCGGTTCCCCGAAGATAGTTAATCTTTCTTGTTTTTCTTTTAATATAATGTTATTACTAAATATAGCATTTAGAGTCTCTGATGAGACTCGGAAAGATTCGACTCTAACGACTTATATGTGTACTTTCTAACTGATTGCACTTTATTTCCGTTGCTTAGGGCTGGGCTGGTCTGGTGGTCATGGTGGAGAACCGTCATGAGAACAAATGGATTCATGTGAAGTGCGATTGTCAGGAGAGCTATAATGTGGTATCCACACGCGGTGAACTCAAAACCGTTGATTCCGTGCCGCCACTGCAAAGGTGAGTGCAAATTGAATTAGTTTCTTAATGATTATTATTATTACTTTTATTGTTTACTTTGTACACAGGCAGGTGATCATTGTGCTCACACAGCTGGAGGGCAGCGGCGGCTTTAGCATTGCCCATAGGCTAACTCACCGTTTGGCCAACTCGCGTGGCCTCCACGACTGGGGACCGCCGGGCGCCACCCACTGCCCACCCATTGAGAATGTGCACGGGCTGCATGCGCCGCGTTTGATAACATAATTAATCAAAAGTGGTAGGTGGGTGGTGCCGAGGAGGAGGAGTAGCTGTAAGAGGAGGGGCATTAGTTCAAAACAAAATATATATATATATATCTATGTGTATTCCTTTGCCGTTTGCCATTTTATATTGATATGATGATTTGAATCATCATTTTTGGTGTTCTATTGCATGGCGCACCTTAATTTCTATTTTTTGATTATTGCATATTCTAGTCGATGTTTTGTCAACGTCATATAGATATACATAATGTATACTATGAAATAGTTAACGATGCAGATGAAGGCGCAAAAATACATATTAAAAAGCAAAAATAAGTCAAGTGAATTATAATTATAATAGTTAAACAACAGCCTGATCCTGAAGCCTATCAAATTTTAATTTCATCGATGTATGTATTGTATTGTATTGAATTTAAGTGCATGTGCATACATAAATATGTCTATTGTTTTAAAAAATAAATAAACATACTACCAGTTATAAAAGTAACAAACAATTTATTATTTCTATATTAAATTTGAAAGCAGAACGCCCGCCAATAGGTATTTACTCAAACATTCTGTAGATGGCGCCACAACTTCATGCTGCCAAATCGTTTGAACCTGAGGAAGGAGGTGCCAACTCGGTAAAGTGTACAGAGCAACACAAATGCAAGATCCCTCAATTGAACTTCATCAGCGTTTTTAAGCTGTTTTTCACCCAAATAATATAAAGCGTTACAGATTCCGACTAATATGTAATACATTTTTGTATGATCAAAATGTGCGGACGATTTTGGCATTGACTTATTGCCGATAAGTTATCGATACACTTAGGTTAATTTACCGAACACAATTGCTGGTCACACAGCGTGCTCACTGTGCTGGTTCTAGTTCATTTCAGTTCATGAGCAACATATTTTGTTCGTCATTTAATTTTTGTTTTTTTAATATGGCTGATACAAAGGGCGTAAGTATTTGTAAATTTATAAAAATTATATGAAAATTGTGTCGAGTGTGTTTGTGGGTGTGTGTGTATGCCAGACATAACCAACGCACTTATTTAGTTGTGATATACGGGGCGCGGTTTTATCCAAACTTTAATCCCCGCTCGCGACGATGGCGTTCTTGTGTTTTTGTGTGTGTTGCAGCTTATCATGCAAATTCTCCATGCATGTGCAGCTCGGCATTGAATGTGCAGCGGCGCACACATACATATGCACACATGTATATGTGTATGTATACATGTTAATTTAATTGGTTCATTTGTTTGTCATATTCAAAAAAATTCAATGTTCACCCAAAAGTGCATGAATCACTAGCCGGCAAAAAAGGCGTCGGCGTCATATTTCGATTCTTCCTTTGTTGACTGCCTGCCTGTGACCTATATACATACAAACACACACATACATGTGTATATTCTGGTGTTTGTATGTTTTATGTATGTACATAAATGTCATTGGCCTTAAGATATGAGCATACACACTTGCAATTAACCACAAACATACGTACATACATATACATATGTATGTATATCTGTGTGCCTAGATATGCAAGTGAAACTCGCGCGTGTCTGGCATTCCAAAAATTACGCCGCCACTTTCTTTGAGCCAGGCTCGCCCATCGGTGACCCTCAAAAGAGACGAACCATGCCGTACATGCCGACAGACACGATCCGAACAGTGCCGAAATGCAAGAGCGCCGCCAGAGTAATGGGGCCCACTCACGATGATCATAGACGCGATCGATTCGTAAATTTGGGTACACTTCAGTATGAGAACTTTCTGTGATCATGATCATGAAAATTCAACGTCAATAAATCTATATCTTAAAGATGTCATGTTCGTAGAAAAATATGAATGTTTTCCAAGATATCTCAACCTAATTCAATAAACTTGTATCAAGTGTATCTTTTTTCATCCCGAAGATAGCTATTATTTTCTAAAAATATGTAATGATCTGTATAATTAATGATCTTTATTGAGCCCCCGTACGTTAGATATTTCAATTGATATTAATTTGTTATGTCTGTTGTGCAGTTTTCCAGCATCGAGACACCCGGCTATGTGGGCTTTGCCAATTTGCCCAATCAAGTGCATCGCAAGTCTGTGAAGAAGGGCTTTGAATTCACGCTAATGGTTGTGGGCGAGTCGGGTTTGGGCAAATCGACGCTGGTTAACAGCTTGTTCTTAACCGATTTGTACCCGGAACGCATTATACCTGATGCTATAGGTGAGCAATTGTCTGAAATATGCATTAACTGAATAAAATCATTGATAATAATACAATTATTACTACTACCATTAGAGAAACAAAAGCAAACGGTTAAGCTGGAAGCATCCACCGTGGAGATTGAGGAGCGTGGCGTTAAGCTCCGCCTGACCGTTGTGGATACGCCCGGTTTTGGGGATGCGATCGACAATTCGAATAGCTTTAGCGCCATACTGGAGTACATAGATGAGCAATACGAGCGCTTTCTCCAAGACGAAAGCGGACTCAATCGTCGCAATATTGTTGACAATCGCATACATTGCTGCTTTTATTTTATATCGCCATTTGGACATGGGTAAATGTTAACCATAATATATATATTATTTTCTAATTTGTAGCCAAGCTAAAAATATTGTTAATTATAGACTGAAGCCACTGGATGTGGAGTTTATGAAGAAATTGCATTCAAAGGTGAACATTGTGCCCGTTATAGCCAAGGCCGATTGTCTCACAAAGAAGGAAATATTGCGATTGAAATGCCGTATTATGCAGGAAATTGAGAGCCATGGCATTAAAATTTATCCACTGCCCGACTGTGATTCAGATGAGGATGAAGACTACAAGGAGCAAGTGAAGCAACTGAAGGAAGCTGTGCCTTTTGCCGTCTGCGGCGCCAATACACTGCTCGAGGTAAAGGGCAAGAAGGTGCGGGGACGCCTCTATCCCTGGGGCGTTGTTGAGGTTGAGAATCCCGAGCATTGTGATTTTATCAAGCTGCGCACCATGCTGATAACACATATGCAGGACCTGCAGGAGGTCACACAGGAGGTGCACTATGAAAACTATCGTTCAGATCGACTGGCCAAGGGCATTAAGTGCAAAGAGAATGGCGTTAAGTCGGATCGTGATAATATTGGCACCACCCAAGTGGTTGCCAATAGTCTGAACGAAAAGGATCGCATACTGCAAGAGAAGGAGGCCGAGCTGCGTCGCATGCAGGAGATGCTCGCACAAATGCAGGCGCGCATGCAGGCGCAAAAGTAAGGACGACACATCAATATAAGGATTCTCAGAAGCGAGTGGCAGTTAAGGGGAAAGAGAAAGCAAAAGAGAGAGAGAGGGAGTAGCACACGCTTGTGCAATTTACATATATAGATATATACACATATATATATTTATATATATACATAAATATAAGCATATATATTTTTTGTACGCAGATTTTAAGTTTCGATTGCGATCATCAGGCGCTTGAAATTCAACTTTGTAACACGATGGGCGCTAATGTGTTTGTTTATTTTTGCATTCTATATACTCGATATATATATATAAATATATTTATATACATATGTATATGTACATACATATATAATAACTATATATATATATAGCTAAAGTGATTTTTATACTTACTACTGTAAATTGCAATTGCCAAAAGCAATTTGCATAAATCCAAGTCAAAGATCGAAAATTAAATCTCAAGGCATTTGAACAAGTAACAAACAAACACACACACTCACTCACACACACGCATACACAAGACTTCATATCACTCCTAAAAAATAATGAACATGAATAACAACTGTATTCCTATTATATGTATGTATTTAGACATGACTCGTCAATATTTAACATTGTACTATGTGTAATTTTTATTGTATTTGTACTCGTACCGCATTTAAGTTAAGCAAACAAAAAACCATAATTCTGCCGATGTTAAAACATTATATATCTATCTGTTTATTAGTCTCAAAATGAAACAAAATGAAAACCAACACAGGACTATCTGTTAGTCCTTCTCCAACTCTGTTAAAATAAGTCTCTTTATTATTATTATTATTTAGAAAGTGCGCAAATGCTCGAAATGTTTATTAATATATATATAAAGATAAGTAATTGTGTTGAGCAGCTAATATTTATATGTATATCGTAATATATGTATGTACATTTTTGTATTTTATTGTGTATTGTATCCTTGAGAAAACTTGAGTGCTCGAAAACAATTTTGATTATTATCTCTTAATTATATGTATCCTCTGTATATGCAATTGCTTATTGTCGAACATGCGCACTTTATGTAAAATTAATCCTTATTGATCTGTATATGAACAATTTACTCCTTTACCATATTCCTCTATAAATATATTATGCTTTTTTTATACAAAGCAAAGAGTATTATAATTTTGTCTCGAGATGTGTAATGAACTGAAGGGGACGTTTCCAACCTAAGCATATATATATATTCTGAATCAGCATGAATAGACGAGTCGATATAGTGTTGTCCCTCTGTTTCTATGCAAACTAGTCTCGCAGCTTTTATAATGAAACTTGGCACAGACCCTTCTTTTTGCTGCAGGCAGTACATATGTCGGAACCGGCCGGATCGGACCACTATAACATATAGCTGCCATAGGAATGATCGGTCGACAACTATGTTTTTGTTTGAAAAACTTTTTGGTTTATAAAGGTATCCTTACCAAACTTTATCATACAGAGTCTCTAGAGAGTTTATACAATCTGACCAAATTTGTTCAAAATCGGACGGATCACTGTATCACTATATAAAACCTATTTCATCCAAACTAAGTGTAAGTTTTATTATACTTTAAATAGTTTCCTATCATTTTATCAAAATCGGACCACATGAAGTTTTGTATAAATTTTAATTCCTGTTAGGGTATATAGCTTCGGCAACTTGAAGATAGCCGTCCTTTCTTGTTAGAAAATATTTCTAAATCAAAATATTTGCGATATATATGCGAACTTATAATAGGCTGATAGATACAAGACCCAAGTATCGACAATAATAATATATAGTGAAGGTTTATACCCAATGCTATGTATATATTCAGGCCAAAAATTTACAATATTTTTCACTTGCAAAGATCCTAACTTCATAAAACACAACTCCATTCTAGAATTCAAACTGTCGGGACTGCACAAAATTTCGATTTTTTCATGAAAATTTGACATTTGAAATAATTTAAGTCTTGAAATAACACTTAATCGAGGCGGATATTAAGAGTAGGCAATTTTTAA
This sequence comes from Hirtodrosophila histrioides, assembly GCA_037075165.1. NCBI lineage: Eukaryota > Metazoa > Arthropoda > Insecta > Diptera > Drosophilidae > Hirtodrosophila > Hirtodrosophila histrioides. The sequence goes on from JBAMCL010000270.1 coordinate 466,745, forward strand.
ACAAATTTCAAACATTTTATTTTGGAATATGAATAAAATTTAAATATCAAAAAGACATTCTGTATGGAAAGCGATTGAGTTTTGACAAAGTTATTAAGAAGTTTTGAAAGAGCCCTTTTGCTATTATAACTGTCGAGATTTAATTTAAAAATTACAGTTGATACAGTACTTTAGTGTTTAATATTATGTAAATTTATATAAATCACATAGCCGTACATATTTAATGACACGCCGTAAATTAATTTTTTTTCCTATTTTTACGTTTAAACTTTGCAAACCGTTAAAATATTTAAGGCAGTGTTGCCATATACGAAAAAGTACTTTAAAATAAATTATCATGCTTAACTCAAGGCTGCCAACCTACTTTAGTTGAAGTTATGTGGCAACGCCAACAGCTCAACTCACATGTTGTGCGGTAACATTTACAATGTGCCGGCTGATTTCTTCTTGAAATGAGAAAATGTGCTGAAAATTTATAAAAATGTACAAAAGTATACGCTGGACATTAATCCAAGCAACTGGCCAATGCACCTGGAAGCGTTTGGCGGCATATCGTTCGCTAAGCACAAGCCTACTCAGGTCAAAATCCAAATCACAAACGGATGGGGATGCAGCCCCGCCGCTGTCACAGGAGGCGCTCCTGCGGCAGTTTGCCGAGATGCCTGTGGAACGTATACGCAATTTTAGCATAATTGCCCATGTGGATCATGGCAAGAGCACGCTGGCCGATCGAATACTTGAGTTAACGGGCGCAATATCCCGCAACACTGGCCAGCACCAGGTGCTCGACAATCTGCAGGTGGAGCGGGAGCGCGGCATAACGGTGAAGGCACAAACAGCCTCCATATTCTATACATACCGCAGCGAACTATATCTGCTCAATCTTATAGACACGCCCGGCCACGTGGATTTCTCCAATGAGGTGCATTTGAACAAGTTTCATGTGGAGCCCAATACGATTTAAGTTTGCTCTTTGTTCAGGTTTCACGCTCGCTGGCTGCCTGCGATGGCGTCATACTGCTTGTGGATGCCTGCCATGGCGTTCAGGCGCAAACTGTGGCCAATTATCATCTGGCCAAGCAGCGGCAATTGACTGTGGTGCCGGTGCTCAATAAGATCGATATCAAGCATGCCAATCCCGACCAGGTGACCAAGGATATGCAGCTGCTCTTTGGCATTGAGCCGGCCACAGTACTACGTGTATCGGCTAAACTGGGCACGGGCATTCCCCAGGTGCTGGATCGTATCATTGAGCAGATACCGCCGCCCCGTGTGGAGCGGGCGAGCGCATTCCGTGCGCTAATCTTTGACAGCTGGTTCGACAAGTTTCGCGGCGCACTCAATCTCATTTATGTGCTCAACGGGCAGCTGTCACAGGGCCAGGATATACAATCGCTGGCCACCAAAAAGGTCTATCCCGTTAAGAGTCTGTCCGTGCTGCGTCCAGCAGAAGTGGAGGTTGCCAATCTATCAGCCGGCCAGGTGGGCCTCGTTGCGTGCAACATGCGCAACAGCAAGGAGTCAATCATTGGCGACACCATTCACCTAAAGCATCAGCCGGCAGCCGCTGCCGGCAGCTACAAGCCACAGCAGCCGCTCGTCTTTGCTGGAATCTTCCCCGTCGATCAGTCCAAGCATGTGGCACTGCGCAACGCCATTGATAAAATGATGCTCAACGATTCGGCGGTCACGATCAATGTTGACTCCAGTCCGGCATTGGGTCAGGGCTGGCGTTTAGGCTTCCTGGGCCTGCTGCACATGGAGGTGTTCTGTCAGCGGTTAGAGCAAGAGCATGGCGCCGAGCCCATCATCACCGCACCGTCGGTGACCTATCGCATTGTGCTGGGCAATCCTAAACTGATCAAACAGTTTGGCAAGGAGACGCTGGAGATATCAAATGCAGCGCTTCTGCCCGAGCCATCCAGCATTAAGGAGTACTATGAGCCGCTGGTGCTCGGCACTATCATAACGCCAACCGAGTACGTGGGCCAGATCATTGGACTGTGCGTGGAGCGGCGTGGACTGCAGCAGAGCTCGGTGAACATTGATGAGACGCGCATATTGATGAAGTATGTGCTGCCGTTAAGTGAGATCATATTGGACTTTCATGATCGTTTGAAATCGCTAAGCTCTGGCTATGCCAGCTTCAGCTACGAGGATAATGGCTATAATCTCACACATTTGGTGCGCCTGGACATACATCTGAATGGACGGCCCGTCGAGGAGCTGTGCCGCATTGTGCACGCCTCCAAGGCCACCGGCGTTGCACGTCAAATGGTGCACAAGCTTAAGGATCTCATACCCAAGCAGATGGTGCAAATCGCCATTCAGGCATGCGTCGGCAGCAAGGTCCTCGCCCGGGAAACCATTAAGGCTTATCGCAAGGATGTTACCGCCAAGCTGGTGAGCTATCCAAATTCTACATACATATCTTAACTTATTCACTAACCCCCTCCTACCATTGTCAGTATGGCGGCGATGTGACGCGACGCATGAAGCTGCTGCGTCAACAGGCGGAGGGCAAAAAGAAGATGCGCATGTTTGCCAACATTCGCGTGCCCCACGAGACTTTTATCGATGTACTCAAACGCTAAACTAAGCATTGACTGATTAGATAGGTGAGTGAGATATGCTATGGAGCAGCCTTTCCCAAACTATTTTGCCAATTGCCGTCCACCTAAAGAACAAATTCTAACGTGCTCAGTTCATGTGTCGGAACCGGCCGGATCGGACCACTATAACATATAGCTGCTATAGGAATGATCGGTCGACAACTATGTTTTCGTATGAAAAACTTTTTTGTTTATAAATGTATCGTCATCAAAATTTCCCAAACCGAGTCTCTAGAGAGTTTAGACAATCTGACCAATATTGGTCAATATCGGACCACTATATCGTTATATCAATCTTGTTGTTTATACAAATATTTCATGCAAACTAAATTAATTCCTGCTAGCGTAGAGTAGTATAGTGGACTCCCTTTCATTCTTGAGAATCGCAGAGAAGGGTGATCTCTCTCCCTCTCTCTCTCTCTCTCTCCCTCTCGCTCTCTTTTTCTATCTCTTACTCTCTCTGTCTCTCTCACACCACTCATACCACACACACACTAACTTGGACCTCCAAAAAAAAAAACTATTGCTATTCACAAAGTATACCACCAAAATGATAAATTGTAGTGGGGTCCCTTGAATTCTTGAGAATCGCAGAGAAGGGCGATGGAAATTAGAAAACTTTGTTTGTATGAATAACTTTGTTGTTTATAAAGATATCCTCACCAAACTCAGCCAAACCGAGTCTCTAAAGAGCTTATACAATTTGACCAAATTTGATCAAAATCGGGTGACTATATCATATAGCTGCCTTAGGAACGATCGGGTGAAAAATGCAATGTGACCAAATTTGGTCAAAATCAAACCACTATTTCGCTATATCAATCTTTTTGTTTATGCTTATCCAAACTAATTGAGAGTTTTAAAAACATCGATGTTTTGTATGGAATACATCGTATGGAAAACATCGATGTTCTTCTATGTTCTTCGATGTTTTCCATAAAAAGAAGAACATAGAAGAACATGATGTTTTCCATACAAAGCATCGATGTTTTTACATCACTAATATGTATGGATGAGTCGGCCAGTGCAAAGATTGATTGACTCCATCAGCCACAAAATGTTTTTTAACATCACTGACATCTATTTTTTGGCTATTCTATCTTATTTATTATATATAAATATATTATATGAAAACGTTCTCTATATTTATGGCTTCTACAATATATATTTGAATTTATATTATAAAGAGAATTTTAAAAACTATGACATTTCATCGGATTTCTCAACTTTTTGTCAATCAATCTGAGCACTGAACAACCTCATATTTCGGTTTTGGTGCATTCCTAGGATGCTGTCTTTTGTTTTATTGCTAATCATTGTTTTTTTGTTTGTTGTTGGCCACACAATAACAACATTTAAGCCTTATCATAGCCGAAACAACATTTTTCCTAACGCCTCTTGGCTCGCTCGATAACACTGTCCACTAAAGAGCTGCCTTATCATTCTGTATGTGTTTTTTTATAATTCTTGAAATAGAAACAATAAACATATATCAAAATGTACATACATATTTATGTACAATATGTATGTATGTGCTTGCATGCATATTTATGTGTATGTATATGTATACGGAAGTGTGCGAGTCAGCTGCCTTTTTATGCACATACATATCTATGTGTGTATGTATACAGTGCATACAAAATGTCTTCGTATTCCAACAGTGGCATGGTTATAGAAACATTTAGATGACATACATACAATGTATGTATATACATCATATGTGTAAAAGGGAGAAGGATCAGCAAATTGCTTCCTGTGTGTGTAAGAATGCTATAGTCGAGCTTACCCAACTACAAAACGACTACGTTCTTATCAAATTGCGGGGGTGTGTGAGGGAATATCTTAGATCCAACATAAACTTGACCTGCGCCTGCTATATCCGAACCTACATCCCAAATTTAGCGGCTCTAGCTCTTATAGTTGCAGAGATCAATGCGTTCATACATCCAAATCTCTTTTGATACTCATCAGGAATATATATACTTTATAGGGTCGGAGATGTCTTCTTATGCCTGTTGTATGTATGTACATTTGCACCGCTTAATATCCCCTTTTTACCCATTTTATGGTATAGGGAGTAAAAATATGTTAAACGCATATTATTTTGATATTGAACTTAAATTTTAGATGAAAGTGTCATTTTATATGTCCAAATAATAACGATCCCATTTCTTGCTAAAGTTTTGCTGGTATCTCTTTCTTATACAACATGTATACGTAAAAATATTGATTGTTTATTCAGGTTCTTAAGAGTTCTACGTCTAAACAATATAGTTATCCGAAAAATTGTTGGAAATTCGTCAACTTGTGCATGGACACAGTTTGTATTGATTCTAAATTGCGCGTCTAGTGGTTTTTGAAATGGCTTATCAAAAATGTAGTTTTTGATCGACATTGTACTAAAACTCACCATTGCTTAATATTTCGTCAACGTACTACTATTTGTTATAAATTATACAACTTTTGCTTCACATACTATAAAGTTCGAAATCCAAAATAAACGATCTTAGAGCTCGTACACATAATACGTAATCACATTTTTGCCCATTTTTGATATCCTCCTCCTCCCTCCCACATACATATGATTACGTAATCATCAAAATTTAATTTCTGCGGAGAGAAAAAAGAGCATTTTGCACACATTTACCTATTTACTCCCTACTTTTGGAGTTTCTTTTGAAACAAATTTAAATGTTAAATGTTAAATTTTAATGAATCCTTCTTCAAATCGAGAGTATGTCGAGTCACTAGGTCGAGAAAGTGTCTTTTTATATTCGGGAAATTAAAAATAAAGAATTGGTGAAAGAAGGCTTTTAGATGGATTACGTAATCATATACCAAGAACCCTCTCCCCAAGTAATCAAGCGTAATCATATGGTTGACACGCACGAACCCCCTATCGCCCCACCTCCTTGATGATTACGTAATATGTGTACTACCCCTTACTAGTTTCCCGAGTCTTATAATTTTGTCAAAATTGGAACAATTTTCACATTTATAATCTTAATTTTGTCTAAATTTCATTAATTTCTGGATATATGTAAATTAAACTAAAACATTATTATTTGGATATATGTATGTACATATATTCTGAGAATGCATTTTTGATGTCGCAATGTGATGAAACTTTTATGGATAATCAACAGATATGGCTTTTTAAATACACACATACATGCATACATATGTATGTACATATATGTATGTACAAAGACGTCATTGACGCACTGTACGTAGAACGTACATATCTTTGTATCTATGTATGTATGTATGTGTGTATGTATGTATGTATGAAAGTAGAGAGGTTCATTAGCATTGATAATATTTACGAGTTCTGTGTTCGCCCTTAAAAATGATTGCTCTGTCATTGTCTTAAATTAAGGCCTATTCACAACAACAACAAGAAGAAGAAATACAACAACGACGACGACGACAAAAATCGAATTTCCCTGACCCTGAAAACTAGCACGCATACGCACACACTGAATGCATAACGGTATCCTCCCGTTGCCTGCGCGGCCCCCAAACAAAAAACCCACAAACACACACGCATACATACATACATACATACATACATACATGTATACATATACAGAATGGACAGTATGTGAGATAGCAAAGTTTGAACGCTTGTGCCTTGCTCCCGGTAAGTTTTGTTTGCAAGAGCGCAACAATCAAGCAATGAGAGTAATAGATTGAGCGAGCGAGAAAGAGAGAGAGCGAGAGAGAGCATCGAACGGCAAAGACACAACAATTGAACTGAACTGATGATGGCCGGTGGGTGTTGGGGACGTTTGGGGGTGTACGATTTTAGTATGTGCATGTGTGTGTGTGACCTTGAAAAACAATAACATTGTTGTTGCTCTGCTTTGGTATAGGCAGCGCTGGGCAAATGCAAATGCAAACAAACCGAGCAAGACTGTTAAAATGATTATGCAATACCTGAAGCTTCCAATTTGCCTAAATGTCAGAGGGGAAAGAGCACAGGTAAACAGCAATGCACACCCACCCACTTGCATATATGTGTGCGTACATATGTATGTATGTAGTACATGCATACTATAGAAAATTAGCTTCCGATATTGCGGCTTAAAGGCCAGATCATACGAAACAATGGCATTACATGGAAAACATGCATACAAATTCTTTCGGTCTCTCAATTTGCATATGATACATCAGCTGCACTCGATTTTCCATCAACAACAACAGACAAACAGCTGAGTCTGAGCCACACACGCAAGTGCAAGAGAGTCAGTCCCCAGCAATGAAAACAAAAACAACTCTTAGCTGAGCGAGCGAGCGAGCGACCGGGCGAATGTATTGGGAGGCAAAAACACAAGCACAACAACAGGCAAATCAAAAACAAATAAACACACTTTCGTTATTTTGCTTGCATGATGAAGTTATGTTCGCGGTGGTGTCCGCGAGCAAGCGCTCTCATTAACGAGTTGCCAATTGCGTTAGTTAGTAATCAACCTCAAACTACATGCTTATGATATACAAAATAAACATATATTTTTTTTAAAACATATTCAATGTCTTAAAAAAGATTTAAAAACAATTAAAAATTTTACCTTAGGCCAAAAATTCCTGGGTACATTGTTTAGCATTTTAATGATTCCTTATATCGAATGAATTTAGTTGTGAAAAATTGTTTAAAAAAAAAAAAATGAGGTTTGCATTCAAAAACTTAATTTTCGACTGATCATTTGTATGACAGCTATATAAAAAATATTTAAAATACATGCATACAGCATAAAAAAACTGAATTAAATTTGATCAATACATATAAGACATAAAACTATAACTATAAAACATATAAATTTATATATTTTTATTTACGATAAACTTATATTTTTTTATGCTGTGTGTTAATTAAAGCACTTTCATAAATATCTCGGGCTAAAGAACAGATAAATGCAGGGGTCTAACAGTGTATTAAATCAATCGTCAGAATTTTAGGCAAGCCTTTACCAGATTTAACAAAGCTAAGCTTAATTCTATTAACCTTCCTTCAGGCGTCCTCCCAAAAATCCAATTATCCGGTGGATGGTGTCGGACAAGCCATAGGAACAATCGCACGCAACTTCAGTTGTTGTATATATGTATATGGTAACTTTATATGTTTTATACTCGAAAACATCTTCAATGCGTTGCACATTTCGGTACAAAATTATAATGCCCTCCACAAGGGTATATAATATGGTAGCTATTCGAAATCGAATGTAGCAACTAGTTAACTAGTGTTTTGGTGTTGTCAGGTGTTTAGCAGCTGGTAACTGTCTAGTCGCAGGACTGCACCTTAATTAATTACACCATGTTTTGCTGCTGCTGCGCTCAATTGAACGAAACACAGGCGACGAACAACCGTCGTCTCGCCGTAGCGGCCGTTTCTCTGTCGCCGTCGCCGTTGCTGTTCCCGTTGTAGTCGTAGTCGTTGCCTCTGTCCGCAGAACACAAAAAACAGTCAGTTTTCATTCTCATTTGACATCATCAACATTGAAATTGAATTTAACGAGAGCAGTTGAAGTTCGATTTTGATTCACAGATTATTTGTTGGTGAAATTCAAAGTAAATAATTCAATTGATCAAAATTCAAACTGTGCTTAATTAATGCGCCATTTTGGTGTTTGACTTTTCATTTAACAAAATGCCAAAATAAATTTCAATGGCATTTTGTTCTTTTCATTTTCGTTGCTGTTTTATTTGCAAAATAATCAGCGCGAACAAAATAACAAACGTCATCAGCTGTTCTGTGCTTGTGATTGTCGTTGTGTTTGTGTGTGTGTGTGTGTGCCTGTGTCGGTGTGTGCCTACGTTGCCTCTATATACAAATGTATGTGTGTATATCCATATGCATTTGTACGTACATACATATATGTATATATCTGTATCTTTTACTTTGTTTTTAAATTGAATTGCTTAACGGCGCTGTGAAAAATCACATATTACAGTATAATAATAAATAATAAAAAAAATACAAATTGGTGCACCCAAAAATGAACGTCCCAAAAACAACCCAATTCCCCGCCCCCACCCATTATTTCGTTACAGCAAACATAACCTTAAAACGAATGTAGAACGAGAACTTGTTGTTTGAAGGTTACGGTGCGGCGCCACTGAATACCCTCTATCCTCTCGACTGACAAGTCACCTCTCATCAATGGTTCCCTTGTCGCTTGGCTGTGGCCTTGACCGTGTACTGCTGCTGCTAGATACAACAACAACAATAGAAAGCAACGGTGTAACAGCTGACAGCTGCGCTATGGTTGCACTTTTGACGGTATAAATGCGTCAAGTGGCAACGCCATTGAATAGAGATGGATCCCAAGTTAAAAACAAATACATAAATATATGTATATTTGTATACATACATATGCATTCGTATACTTGGGGTCCACACAAACAGCACTTAAGCTTAGTACGTCACTCGCACACAACCGCAATCAAGTTCAAAGTAATCGCCCCAAAAACGACATCGGCATCTCCCGCATACACACGCGAAAACTGCGCGCATTCGCACTCTCGCTCTCACCCACATATACACGTCCACACAGCTGTACACGTAGCAGTGTTTTTGTTGTTATATGAAATTCAATGGACAGCAGGCAGTCACAATAAAGAAAATTCATCAAATTGTGCAATAATCGTAGGCATTAACAAAGTGATCGCGACAAAGAAATGTGCAAATATTGTTAATCATTAATAAATATGTGTTAGAAGATGCAACCGGCCACATACATATATTGGGGCCTAACTGTTATTTGGCAATAATTGGCTAGCTGGCAGCAAGTGTTGAACAACGCGTCAGTGTTGAAAAATATTTCATGCAATTGGAAACTTTGTTTTCGCGCTGCGTAATTGCTATTGCTGTTTTCCCCCGTTGTTGTGTTTCGTTGTGTCTCTTACATACGTAAATATGTATGTGTCTTTGTATGTTCTTAGATATATATATTTGATTTATGCAAGTATATAATACAGCTGACGTTTCGACGGTTTGTTTGTGTGCAACTTGCATACGTACATTCATCAAATTTTTGCTTTGTTCATACATACATAGAAACAAACATATGTATGTATGTATGTATGTATATACATATCTTATTTAAAGTTTGCAATGAAAGAAAGAGTGAGAGTTGTCTTGTTGTTGCTGTTTTTGAGTAGTCAACAAATTATTGTTTTTAAAATTACATTTGTACATACATACATATGTATGTATGTACATAATGAGTATTTTTGTGTTATTTTTGTTTAACGACTAACGAGCGCGTCAGTGCCAATAGTACACAAATATACATACATACACACATACATACATTTGTGCATATCCACATCGAACGTCACACAGCTGATATGTGTTGTTGTTAGTGGTTGGCGCACACGCACATATTTTCACACATACATACACACAAATTCTTGCGAATATCATTTTCGCTCTCACCACCTCGCTCATTTGCCACCCACTCTCGCAACTTTATTTTGTAAACAACTGAGCAACTTGCGGTGCTGCCAGATGTTAACAGTTTTTTTTTTTGCTTTTAGCAACAATGGCAGCCTTGTTTCACACTCACACATTGATAAGCATTTGTGAAATTCATATAAAAATTTGTAAATTATGATTTTTTCTTATTGTTTTTTGCAGGCGCACACAAACACAAAAACAACAACAAATCAATGCAACTAAACAGGACGCCTTGTCAACAATATGATCAACAGTTTTAGCGTTGCCAGCTCGCTTTCAGCTGCAGCAACAGGTGCTGGTGCTACTGCAATAACATTACATTTTAACTACAACAGCAATAAGAGCAATAACAACAACAATAGTGGCCTTAAAATAGTGCCAGCATCAAATGAGCATCAAATCCACAATATTATCAACAGTTCCGCTCCAACAACACCAACAACAACAACGACAACTGCTAAAATGTACAAAATAACACAAACCGAAGTTGAGCCAAAGCATTTCAAAATGACTTATCCACAACAGCAACAACAACAACAGCAGCAGAAACAACAAAAACAACAACAACAGCAGCAGAAGGGGGTCGCAGTCAAATGGATGTCGCCAGGGAAGGCTGGTAAAGTAAATACCTCAGCAAGCACCAAAGAGTCGCAGTTTATACAAGTCAACATTCAGTCCAGCAGCAGCAGCAGCAACAAACAACAATTTCAATCAACAAGAGCAATTGCCAAAAGTGCCTTTATTGAAGTATTGACAATGCCACAGCAACAACAACAACAACAACAACAGCAGCAGCAGCAACAACGCACTGAGGACCAAGAAAATGCCTTTAGACAGATCGAGGATGTGCACAACTATGCCAAGCTGCAGCATCATCGTCAAAACAAACATCAACGCAACCATAATCACAACAGCAGCAGCAGCGAGGAGCTGGCCGAGGAGGATGAAGAGGATGATGACTATGAAGAGGAGGATGAGCTAGAAGCTGAGCGAGCTGGGGCAGCGCAGCAGAAGCAGAAGCAGAAGCAATTGCAAATTGTTGATATTATAACAACAAAGAAGAGCAATGTTAAAAATGTGCCTAATTATGTTAATGAAGATGAGGACTCCGAGGAGCATCTGGAAGTCGATGTTGTTACTGTAACACCAACAACAATGGCAACAACAGCAGCAACAACAACACAACAACAGGAGCAGGAACAATTGACTGCCGTTGATCAGGATATGCGACCGGATCATCATGCACGCCGGCCAATGAACGCATTTCTTATATTCTGTAAAAGGCATCGTGCCATTGTCAAGGAGCGCTACAAGTCCCTGGAGAATCGGTGAGTGTTAATTCATCAAATTTCAAATGAAACATTAGCTTATACAACTTCTTGTATCCTCAGCGCCATTACCAAAATCCTTGGCGACTGGTGGGCCGCCTTAGATGATTTGGAGAAACAATGCTTTACGGATCTGGCACAGCAGGTGGGATTATCATAAGCAGCTTAGATTTACAGTGTACTAACGCTTAATAATATTATTTATTATACTCTAGCAGAGGGTTTTATAATGTAGTCTCAAAATGTGTCATGAACTGAAGGGGACGTTTGCAACCTAAGAATGTATATATATTCTGAATCAGCATGAATAGCCGAGTCGATATAGCGATGTCAGTCTGCTTCTATGCAAACTAGTCTCTCAGTTTTAAAACTATCGTAATGAAACTTGGCACAAAGCCTTCTTCTTGCTGCAGGCAGTAATTTGTCAGAATCGGCCAGATCGGACCATATAGCTGCCATAGGAATGGTCGGTCGAAGACTGAAGACGAAGACTGTTTTGCTTATAAAGATATCCTGACAAAACCCACCCAAACCATATCTCTGAAGAGTTTACACAATCTGTCTGAACTTGGTCAAAATCGGAGCACTATATCACATAGCTGCCATAGGATCGAATGAGAAATTAGTTTTTGTATGAAAAACTTTTTGTACTACATCCAAACTAAATGAGAGTTCTATTGTACTTCAAATAGTGTCCTATTTTATCAAAATCTGACCACATATCGCCCATAGGAACAATCAGACGAAAATTGAGTTTCTTATAATAAAAAAACATTGCTGCTAGGGTAAAAATCTTCGGTACTCCGAAGATAGTCGTTCTTTCTTGTTAATTTTATATATTTATTTTATCATTTTACATTTTTGTACCAACTAAAATTGCATTTAAAGTGCTTCGTGAAAGCTTTGTATAAAGCTGTTATCTATAATTTTGCGCAGCCAACTTAACGCAGCGAAAATTCGCTTGTTGTTGCCAGATAGCCTTAAATAAACTATCTGGCAACACGTTTGAGAATTGAATTGCAGTAAAATTTGAATTCAAACGAGATGTATAACGTTATGAATATATATTTATAGCCTTATATATTTATAGTATTATAAATTAGTCACGAAATGTGTAATGCATTGAAGGAGACGTTTCTGACCCTCAAAACTATATATGTATATACATATTCTTGGTCAGCATCATTAGCCGATCCATCCAGCCACTTGCCTGTTTTTAGGCAAACTAGTCTTTCAATTTTAGATATATCGTGAGAGATGCTTCTTTTGGTCGCAGGCATTACATGTTTTAGAAGTGTACAGTTCGGACCATTGAAGCTCTTGCTTTATATAGTTTTCTATAATCTAATATCAAAATCGGAACACATTATTATAGACGTTTATTGTATAATAAGCTGCTGCAATGATATACTCATCTTTATGTATATAAAGCTTCATGAAACTTCGTTTTCTTCCAGTTTAATAATGATAAAATTGCTATGAATTGAGTCCAAAGTAGAAGCAGAAAGCAGAACTTTCTCTCTCTGTCTAACTCGCCTTATACAACATATATATATATCCATCCTGCTCGCATGTTTGCTGTGCTGTTTTCAAATGTTTTTGGTATTTTGCAGAACAAGGATGCCTTCTTCAATGCCAATCCCAACTTTAAATGGTACAAACTGCCCGCTCCGCCGTTGCGGACGCTTGCAACACGCCCCAGCAATGCTGTTGCAGCACATTTGAACGAGGAGTTGCAGCAGCAGCAGCCGCAGTTGGAGCATCCGCAGCTGGAGCAGCCACAGATGGAGCAGCCGCAGCTGGAGCAGCCACAGATGGAACAGCCGCAGCTGGAGCAGCAGCCACAGCAGTTGCAGTGGGAGCCAAACGAAGTGGCGCACATGCTGCGTCGCAACTATTTCAAGTTTGCGGATGAGACGCAAATGGGGGAGCTGAGCGTGCTGCTAAGCGCCAATGCGGCCAATGTGCCGGACAAGGACTTTGCGCTGCAGCAGGCGCTGAGCGAGACAACGCAGTTTCTGAGCATGCACATGCCAAGCAAAGGCGGCAACAATAATAACAATAAGCGTGGCCTGCTGCAAACAGCGGACAGTGGCAGCAACTCAAGCGAGGAGGAGGAGCGCGCTGGCAGCGGCGGCGGCGGATCGCCGAGCAAAAAACTCAAAACATCGCGCTCCTGCAAGGGCAAAATCTATCAGGAGCTGATCAATTCGGGCCAACTGGCGGCCATTGCCAAGAAAAGCAAATGCCGCTTGAACAGCGGTGGCAGCGGTATACTAGATGCCAATACGCCACCGATATCGCCAACGGGCGCAGCCTCGGCGGCCGCATCAGCAGACTGTCCACTGCTCGAGCTGGAGACGCCAACTGCCGCTGCTGCTGCTGCTGGTGTACGGCAGCATGCGCGCAGCAATTGCGATGCAACAGCTGCAACAACAAGCTCTGGTGAATTTGATCTGGAGGAGAAGATCAAGGAGCTGCCGGCGCTCAGCCTGGATGCCTATTTGCAGCGTAAGCGCAGCACCAAAAAGAAAAAGAAGTTTACCAGCAGCAAAAAGCAGCGCAATTCAAACAGCGCCAGCAGCAGCAGCGGCGTCACAGCAACAGCAGCAACAACAGCAGCAGCGGCAGCAGCTGCAGCCGCCGCATCATCATCATCATCAATATCACCAGCTGGACTTGCAACTGGCAAAAAATCACATTTCGAGCTGGCGGCGGCGGCAGTGGGCAGCCAGAAGCGTAAGGCACGCAAGGAGAGCATTACGCGTCGCGATGTTAGCGCCATTGAGCAGGAGGTTGCCTCCATATTGCCGCTGACCATCAATGGCTGTTATTACTTCAATCAGTCGCAGCTGCAGCGCACACAGCCGTCAGCAACGGCAACGGCAGCAACATTGCAACAGGTGAATGTTGTCGCCTCATCGCCACTGTCTTCGTCATCATCGTCCACGCTGTCCGCCTACGAGCAGTCCACATACGATATTACCACTACCTCAGATCTACTCATACTGGCCGAAGCTGCTGCCAATCGCACTGAGGTGACCAAATCCAACTAGCATCAGCTACACTTGCAACTGCAACAGCACCAGCAACAGCACCAGCAACAGCACCAACACCAACACCAGCATACCACATCCATTTGTTGTTAGTTGTTAAGCGGCATACAACAATGTTGCACTCGGAGATGGACGCTTAATCACTTTCATCTTCAAACAGAAATTGATAATATCCGTGTTCCGACGAATTCTTAATTACTTTTAAATCTTAAATTACTTATTTATTTTGTTGTAATAGTTGTTTCATATTTTTTGTTCAAATCAAAAGTTTGTTTTTATTGTAATATAGCGAGAATTTGTTATATAGTATCTTTAGAAAACTTATACACAATTATCGGTCGGTAGAAATGTGCAAGTTTTAGTTTAGTTCGTGTTGAAACTTTGCCTAAAAGAAAGTGTAAAAACGTAATTTATGAAATTAAGAAACAACCTTTTAAAGCCAATTTGTCATGTGATTGTTATATATAGATCGTTTGAAACGTAACCGTCGGAATCGGGAAAGATCTAGGATAAACATTTTTGTTATCGAATGCGCGCCCATCTCTAGTTGCAAACATTTGTTGCGCCTTTGTTATTGTTTTATTTCCTTTGAATATATAATGATGTGGATGATTATGATGATGATGATGATGATGATATATATATATGTGCGCCAAGTGCCTGTGCCACGCTCTAATTGTCACTTTAACTGTAAACTCTAGCTGTAAATTGAGAGAGACACACATATTGAGAGTATATAGACATTCGTTGATCTACAATTTAGTCAATAATTATGTAACACACATGGAACTTAAACCATATAAAACACACACAAACACACACATACACACACATATATATGTACATATGGTATGTATATAAACAAAGAGCAAAATGTTAAAGTTAAGTGAAGAGGAAAAACAATTTAGATCAAATTGAACATAATTCATATAAAAAAAACACATTATGTTTTGTTTTTAGTATTTTGTTATTTGTTAGAGCCGCCTCTTAGGATGGTTTTTGTTCTATTTTTTTTTTACAATTTGAATATATTTTTTTTCTTTTAAATTGTTAAGTTTTGAAACCATCAAACAACATATATAATATTAATACAAAATGCATATTTGCAGCGCTTATTAACTGTTAATTAATATTATTATTTCTAATACATATTATAGCTGTAATTTATTATCTATTGTGAAAGTGGAACATTATGCAAACATATACATACATACACATAATATATATACACATATATATTCATATAAAATTAATTCAATCTTTTGAACTTGCATTTATCGATAAGTGTCGATGCTTAAGTAACTGTCGATACTCGCATTCATGCAATCGGGTAACATTGGGGTGCGATTTGGTGTTGCCAGATTGCGACGATCGCAAAGTGCGTGGCAAAACAAAAAACGCTTTGCCGGTGTTTCAAGTGTAGGTATATGCATATATGTATATGTACGCATGTGTGGGGTATGCTCAAGATAAGATTTACGAGCCTAGCCAACCGTCTGCTGCATAGATAAGCTCAAGCATTTCAATTGGCCAAAAGATTGCGAGGATCGTGCTTAGAACGGCGCAGTGAAATAAAAATAGTGTGCGCGTGATTTACAGGTATTCGGTTGGACCTCACGTGCAAAGCTAACAGCTACTGGCAATGAAAACAGCAGCTGCGGCGGCAACAACAAACAGCTGACATTTACCATTCATAGTATGTGCATACATACATACATATATGTGAATAAATATATACACACATATGTACATGCATATTTACTAGAGTTGCACACTGCAGTTCAATAGAAGGCATAAGTTCAGTAGCTCAATTTTTATGCTAAATAGTTGAGATCGTTTCGTTGCTTAAGTTTGATTAAAAGCCTATTCATTTTCTTCACTGTCTACTTCGGTATATTTTCATTAATATTTACAAATTTATTTGCTATTATGCAATGAACTATTTTTGTACTCAAATAGGTGAAAAGAACTTTTAATTAGTTCATTCAGTTCAATTGAACATATTCTGAACGATTGAATACAACGCTAATATGTACATAGCGGCCATTGTTACTGTTCCTCTTATTCGGTTCGTTGCCGTTATTGCGACTGCTTCACGCGATTCGGTTTTGACCCATTCGCAAGCTTCGAATGAGCTTTCGCCAGCAGCTTCGCTTCAATGTTGGCCTTAATTTAGTTTGTTCGCGCATTCAGACCCTTACAGTTGACGTTATTAATGCTGACAGCAGACATCAGACATCGGCAGTAAGCAAACGTGCAACAGAAACGACGACAATTAGAAAACAACTCTCAAAAAAAAAGAACAAAAAAAAAAGAGAAATAAACAAAAACTTCTACAAATCTTTAAGGTACGAATACAATGAATTGCGAATGTATGGCGTTCTTTGTCAAATCTATTAAAAAAGTTTGAATTTAAATTGTGTTTCCGGTCCTAACAGTATTGGCTTTTAAAATTTGGATAATCGCAATAGAAATTGAAAGTGTACATGCAGATGTACGAATGGGCATTTGTAGGTATGTAAGTTAAGCTACCAAGCACAAGGAAAACCCCCAAAACAGTCCGGAGCATCAGAAAAGTGTGTACATACGTACATGCATACACATACCCGTGAGCTTGTGTATGTATGTATGTGTAAGCATTCATAAGTGTAAAGAAGGAAACGGCGCAAAAAGTATAGCAAACACACGTCGTTAGGTGCGAAATTGGAATTGGTCGCTTGTGTGTATGTGCATGTGTATGTGCATAATAAAAGGATCTCTGTCAGTTGTAGTGAGAGTATGAAACGGTTATATAATTGTTGTCCATGCAATAATTGAGCGTAAGATACATACGTACATATGTACATAGTTTCTTTTGATGAATTTGCACTTTTGCCCAATTGTGCGCAACGCCACCGCTCTTTCTCTGTTTCTTTTTCTATTTTTCTGCTTATGCTGCTCGCAGTCTCGTAATATAAACAGCAGGCAGCAACAACAACACAACATCAACATCAATTCTAATGTAATCAAATCTCTGTGCAGCGAAACCCGCCAAGTTTGATTTCAATTTGATTGCGGTGGCTGCGTCGCGTCTGCTGTGTATTTAGCGTGACGCTAATAAATTAAAAGAAGCAATTGCCGTCTTTGCCTTCGCCTTGACTGCGCGACAACTGGGCTGTAGAAAGAGAGAGGGTGGGTGGGTGGTTGGGCTTTAGTTGCCTTTGACTTGCACGTTTTTTAATTAACACCAATTAGCATGTGCCCAGAATTGCATTCGACATTTTCATTTAATTGCCAACGCGAGAGGCAAATGATAATGAAATGAAGCACGAAAAATATCTGATCCAAGAGCCCCAATCAAAGCCAACCACCCACCCACCCCGTTGTGCTAGCTGTGATATTTGAAGAGGGGCTTGTGCGCGTGACGTCACGCAGCGAAGTTCTTTACTCGCTGCAGGGAATGTTTTGGGAATGGGTCAACTATCATTATGTAAGCGACAATGGACAACGGGGCAGCAGCGCAGGATGAATGCCAGGCTGCCTGCCTGCTTGCCTTCCGTTGCTTCCTCGGTCTTCGTTCGTGTGCGCTCTCGTATTCTGTCGTGTTCGGCCCGTGCGCTTTCGTTAGTCGTTTTGCCACTGTCGTCTTGACAGTTTGAACTGTGCTTTTGCCGTAGCAAAACGTCCGGCGTACGTAGCGCAAAACGCAATCAAAAATCAGGGCAACAACAACAACAAGTAAAAAAAAAGGCAGGTACAACATACATATGTATGCATGTATGTATGTACATACATAGAATTACGGCAACAATTCAAGCAAAAGCTAAGCAACTGAAATTGAAATACGTTTTTAATTTAATTTTGTACAATTTGTGAAGTGTACATAAATGTGCGGCGTGCGTGTGTGTGTGTGTGTGCGAGTGTGTGTATGCATGTATGTATGTGAGAGAACTATGTATGTATGTATGTATGTATGTAGCTGTTTGTCAAATTTATGCACGCTCTAACATCTCACTCTCTCTCTCTTTCTCTCTCTCTTTATGTGTCTTCCTGTTTCTGTTTCTTCCCCTTCTTGCAATTGTTGTATAACACATACATAAATGGACAGCTTCTTGTAGAGAGGAAAAAGCTCTAAATCAACAGCAGCAGCAGCAAGCACATCCAGGCAAAAATAAACAAAATCAGCTGTGCGATTTTTCAAATATTTTGATTTAAATATTTACGTTGACGTCGGGTCTAGTGGGCAAACTGCAGCGGCGCCAGCAAGTGCAAGAAAATCGACTAAAAAGTGTAAATTGAAATTGTGTAAAGTGTGCTGCAACAAGAAGAATACGCAAGCAACAACAAAATACGAATAATAATAATAAGAAGAAGAGCTATAGGTATAGGTAGCAGGAAGACGAAGAAGAAGAAGAAGCCGCCGTCGTCGTCGTCGTCGTCGTTTTTGCTGCTCTTACAAAAAGGAGCTTTTACAATCGAACCAACTCATAACCACAGCAACAACAACACTCTCTGCCGCTCTCTGTAATGGCTCAACTGCGATCATTGAGAGCCCAACAAACAACAATTAAATTGGTTTACTACACTCGCCACAGCGGCGGCAGCGGCAGCAACGGATTACTTTTAGCGGCCTCGGCGGCAGTTGCCAACAACAACAACAACCACAACAACAACGGTAGAGGCAACAAGAGAAGTCTACATACAGCATGCTTTGGCAAAACTGCCGTCCTCGATGCTGCCCCCCTGCGCCAGCAACAAAATCACCTGCTATGGCAAAACCATTTTCTGAATGGAGCAAATCTTGGCCTTGTACGCTCCCTGCACTCGGCCGACAGCCAGAAGCAGGCCCAAGTGGCGCTCGCTGAAGTTGCCGACGATGGACGCAGAGGGGCCAAGCAGGGGGAATGCGATTCACAGCCGGCCCAGCCAAAGCCGACCGGCCAGCCCCAACGCGATCCCCTCGATGTCAGCTTCAATGATCCCATTGCCGCGTTCAAGAGCAAGACAACCTGGGAGCTGGTACGCGCATACTTGGTTTATATGATCTGCAGCAGCGAGAAGATTGTGGAGCACAACATGACGGTAAGTTGATCCCACTCAAATCTATGTATAATCTTATATGTACGTATGTAAATACATATGTATGGTTGTCTTTAGTTTCCAGCTGTTAAGCCTTATGTTCAATATTCTCATTGGTTATGAGCCCTTTTGATACCCTGTGTACATTGCCCTTTGTACTGTGAGATTTTCCAAAGTTTCTTTTTTTTATAGGTTAGGTTAGTTTAGGTTAGGTTGAGACAGCGGGTCACCCCTACAGGGTGGCCTCACATAGACCATCTGTTCCTTAGTGGAACCTTGAGAGGTTTATGATTCTTTAAAGATCATTTTTGCGACCTTTAAGAGGTGTTCAACTGGGTTCTCGATACACTCTCCAGGGAAGTGAGGTTATGGGAGCCCAGATTATGGAGTCTGCTTCGCATGAGCGCTGGGCAAGTACAGCGGAGGTGTTCCAGGGTTTCGGATACACCCGGCTCCCTGCACCTCCTACTTGTCGTAATTTGTGGTGTCAAGCTTTTGCGCATGGGCCGCTGTTATACATGTTCCTTGAGAAATCCTAGCAGTTTCCTACAGTCCTTTTCCTTAGCCATTAAATATGGGTATAAGAGCTTAAAGCACCTGTAAGTATTTCAAACTGTCTGTATTTCAACTGTCTTCTTTCTTGAGAGAATGGTTATACCTATGTATGTATAGTGTGAAAGAATTCAGTCCTGTTCCAAACGGAGCTTAACGCTCTTTAGCGTCTTGTTAAGTCAAGAAGAATCACAGCTTTCACTCATAGCTTAAAAAAGAAGTCAGCGTTCTAAAGCTCCAACAAAATATTGCAACATGTTGGAGTCCCGATTGCCGTTTATAAATATTAATCTATAATATGTCTATAAATGAAAAAATATAATATACTACCATCTTTTTTTTTTTTTTTAAAAAAAAAGATTGATATTCAAATAGAAAGGCATTAATAATTCCGCAAAAGGTATTATGTCATTAGACTTTACTTTTCGATCTCACAGTTTGCCTTTAATAAACATTATTTGCAATCACATTAAACAGAAAACGCATTAAGCTCATTAACGAGGGTTTGTTCTTCTATTTATTTATTAGTTTACTTCCAAATTAACGCTTATTTTCTACGTGATTAAACTAATAAGATAAAGTCTCGATAAATTCTGTTAAGATATCTTAACATTGTCTTGTGGAATCAAATTAAATATGCAGCGCCATCTATTGAACAATCTTAATGTGTTTTGCTTGTCAAATTTTTAAACACATATGTATGTACATCTGTATATGTATGGGCTAGTCCAACAACAGATTCACCAGGAGAAAAATAAAGCACGAAATAACGGCTATCTTCGGAGTACCTAAGCGATATACCCTAGCAGCTCAATTTTCGTCTGATTGTTCCTATGGGAGATATATGATGCGATATTTATGAAATTATAGGAAACTATATGTAGTATAATAAAACTATCAATTTTCACCCGATCCTATGGCAGCTGTGTGATAAAGTGCTCCGATTTTGATCAAGTTTGGTCAGATTGTAAAATCTCCTCAGAGATTCGGTTTGGGTGAGTTTAGTGAGTATATCATTATAAACAAAACAAAAACATAGTCTTCGATCGATCATTCCTATGACAGCTATATGTTATAGTGGTCCGATCCGACCCGTTCCGACATATGTACTGCCTGCAGCCAAAAGAAGGGTCTATGCCAAGTTTCATTACAATAGCTGAGAGACTAGTTTGCATAGAAACAGACGGATCAGACGGACAACGCTACATCGACTCGTCTATTCATGCTGATTCAGAATATATATATACTTTGTTGGCTCGGAAACATCCCCTTCAGTCCATTACACATCTCGAAACCCTCTGCTGGGTATACAAATAATGGAAGAATGAACTTTAGATTTACTTATGAAAATATCAGCGGGAAATGTAAATAATGCATATTACGTAAATCAACCTTCACAAACCCAAAACCTAAAACCTTTATATTTTGACCGGCAAATGCGTGAGAAACCTACTTTCTTCAATTTTCCACAGTTGAAATTTCCTCAATTGATTGTGTTTACTTAAAACAAAAGATTGTTTATTTTTTTTGGATAGATAGAATTTCAGGAAAAAATTCAGAATGATCGAATTAATATTTGGTATGCCAGATATCAGGAGAAGATTTCAGATATTTAAATGTTATTCTTTCTTTAAAGATTTGTTTGTTTATACTGCGAAAATTGCTGAAAATTGAGCTCGAAAACTATTTTTATACTTATATAAATATTTATTTATTAATAATAAATTATTATTGATGAAATATGGAGAGGAAATCATTTTAAAAGTAGGAAAGTTGAAGGAAGCTTTTAATAGGATTATAAAAATAACTACCGCAACGCAGGATTAGCCCATATACATATGCATATACACATGTATATATATATATATCTTCGATCTTTTTTGAAATTTTATATTTGATGAAGAAATAAGATAAATGAAGCAATTCATATATAAATTAGATACAATTTGATCAATGACGGCAATCGGGGTTCCAGACTCATTAACTTATTAATAAAAGCAATTACCATATTGTACTTCCCCCCCAATCCCCTCCCCCTGCCCCCTCTCACCTTATTCCCCAGCTCCCTTCTCAGATTTCAAATTACATGTGTTTATTTATAGTCTCATTCGCTCTTCATTCATTCTCCGTATATTTATTGAGCTTCCTGCTCGTTTAACGCCCCCCCCCTGCCGCGCCATCCCCCCCCCTCCCCCGCACCCTTTGCTCAGCCAATCAACTCCAAAAAGCTTTTTTAATGACACATCAATAATTTGACATATTGTGCATTGAATGCAGCTCTAATTGCGACGTCAATTTGTATTTGTTTGTGTGTGATGGGAGTGGGGGTGGGGGTGTTGGTGGGGGGATGCACACTGCTAGCATGACTGGACATATTGAGTGTTGCAAGTGTGGGTGTGTGTGTGTGTGTGTGTGTGCGTGCGGGTGTGACTCAGTGGGCAAGTAAATCAAATGCAATTTAATGACCTTGTAGAAGGCTGTTGCTGGCGTAGTTAATGCGCCAGCCGACCAGACGTCAGTTGCGTCAGTTGTGTATGCACACGCACACATACACACATATACACAATAAAAATATACATATGTATTTTTATATGTATATACGCATATAGGCAGGCCCCCAAGAGTGAGCCAATCAGAAGGCGAAGCGCAGCAACGACGCGACAGTGGAGAAGGCAGCGGCGCTGCAGCGTCTTTTTGCACTCTCTTCTATCTATGCACATACGTACAAATATATGTACATACATACATGTGTAAGTTGTGGGTGTGTGTTTGTCTTTGTAGTCGCTGTTGTCATCGCGATTACATATCGATTATTATTAACACTGCAGTTTGATCGATTTCATATTTAAATTGATTACCAAACACTCATGCGCTCAGAGTGCAGTAATCATGCGTGTGTGTGTGTGTGTATGTGTGTAATATACATATGCATGTGTTATAAATATGAACCTATGCAGCGGCGTAGCTAGCATATTCTTGAGAGGGGGTATGTACATAATATGCCGTATTCTTACATATTGCTATATTGCACATATGTATGTTGTGTATGTATATGTATGTATATGTATGTTTATTATTATCGTACATAACCTAATAAAGATTCAAGTTTAGAAATTTCAATTCATAAAGATCTTCAAGAATTCAAAAAAATTATAAGAAACTAAAGGAAAACCAGATTGAAAAGCCAATGTATGGCCTATGGCCTAAAAACCTTTAAAGGCTCTTTTCATATATATACTTACAAATTCTGAATGACACTTAAGGTGTTATGAGCTTGTGGAGTCTAAAGTGCATTGAAAATTGCAAATTTTTCGAAAATTCGAAATGTTCTTTTCAAAGTTGTTTGCCAAAGTGTCAAAAAATCAAACAATTACAGCAGAGAATTACATAAAATGAACTTAAATTTAGTTGGTTTCTTAAGTGCATCACTGGGGGAGGGGTGTATACCCCTCCCCTGCCCAGATATTCATACATATTTATTGGCAAACTTTGTGACAAAATGAATAGCTCTCTCTTGCAGCTTCTAGTTTGCACGTTGCGCGCTCTCTTGCTCCCTTTGTGCTATTTGCGGCTTATGGCTATTTACAAAACTGTTGGCAAATGGTTGTGTGTAGACCCCCCAACCCCCCATTCCCAGCCGTTTGTCACGCAAGTGTAGCAGGTCTCGTGACGCAGGGGCAAAGCTCAAAAGCGAACACCTGTTTTAGCTTTTTATTGCCGACTCGGCAAATTTGACATTTTAGCCAAAAAAAAACAAACAAAAAACTCAGACAGCAGCAATGCCAATTTTTATCTAACCAGTTTTCAGAAAAAAGTAAATATGTTTGCACTCTCTACTTGAAACTCCCTGGCCTCACCCCCCTGTCCGCCCCAACCTTCAACCGGTTTGTTGTTCGTTGATCTTCCCATTAACGCGACATACACGTGCCTTAGCTTTTTTCTTAAAAGCTCCTGTCACTAAAAATTGCTCCATGAGCTTTACTCTCTTGGCACCATACTCCATCCTCCCACTCAAGATGTGCTTATGCAAGATGATGGGCGCTGAGAGCGCTGTCTTAAATGCTCTCAGCGTTTGCTGCCTAGAAACGAAAAGAACGAAAAAGACAAAAACAACAAATACATGAAATCATCCGCAACAGAACCGCTCGTTACAAAGTTCGCTGTTGTACTGAAATAAGACAGCGAATGGAGGAGGGCAGCCAAGCGGAATACGTTACCATGATGCGCTCTTTTGCGGGGCCCCGATTGACAGTATGAAAGCAAGCTCTCAGTATACTGACAGCAACATCGTAGCCCCAAAAGAGAGCGAATGGACCACCTTGTTAAAATTTCATCATGTACGTCACCTTGTATAAGTCCAACTTGCTCCCGCTGTTTACACTGCGCGGACTGTTTGTCTTGCCGCGTTGTTTGCTTTGTCATCGCGTTTGGCCTTGACACGATCGCACGATTTATTGTTTCTTTCTGCTGGCCTCTCTCTCAAGCTCTCTTTTTTCGCTCTTTCTGTGCACATTTTTGGCGTTATTCCAAATGATTTATGTATCGTTAAGAGCGTAACACATGTAGAAACAACAAAAGCAATAACTAGAATTGGCCACAGATAATTAAATTTTTGGCTACCTTGCTCTATGTACACTGTACATACATATATACATATATATATTTGTTTATGAGTGCGAAAATATTTGAATGATTTGTCGCTTTGCAAAACATTTGATATTCGATATTTCAAATGTACTATTTTCGCTTGAATGTGTCCCGCCCTCGTTCTAACCCTACTATTTGTAGTTTTTTCATCCTTTTTGAAAATGTACATATGTACATACAAACATATATGTATTGTAGCTTAAAACCCAAATAGGAAATGTTTCCAATTATTGATCAAATTCGAAAAATCCGTAACAATTTTCGCAGCTTATGAAAGCGACAAACAAGATATTGGGTAAAAGGTTATTTACAGCATTGATGAAGGCAACATTCTATGGCCATTTTGTTGCTGGGGAGGATCAGATCAAGATAATACCCACATTGGAAAGGTAATTGTTAAATAATAATTGAATTCACTAACAAGATATTTCTTTTTTTCTTTTCTTTTCTTCCATTTCTAATGTTTTTTTTCTTTCTTGCTTTGCTGTTGTGCTATGCAAAACAAAAACAAAAACAAATTACAAAAAAAAAAATAAAAAAATCCAAATCAAAACAACAACGACTGCGACCTACAACCGTACCGCTATTGATAACCATTACGATAAACGATAAACCGATAACCGATAAACGATGTCCGTCGCCTTTACCATAAAAACAAAAGCTTTTGAAAATTGCACGCACCTTGCTCGGCGGCAAACTGTTTGTCCTGCTGATGAAGTCCAGCTTCTATGGGCACTTTGTGGCCGGCGAGAATCGCCACACGATTGTACCGACGCTCGAGAGGTGCCCAATCGAATATCCTTTAATGCCATTTAATAATAATAATCATAAATAACAGTCATTAACTAGCCGCCAACTCAACCAACTAACTATAACTCATGTGGCATGTGGCATGTTTGTTTCGGGATCACTTCCCCCCATTACCAGTCCAATTCCCCAGTTTACATACATTTCGAAACATCTCGTATACACAACAACAAATCCCTCAAAACCCTTCCTAAACCCTTACAAAACTCAAGTAATCACAGTTATCTTCGGGTTTACCGAAGTTTTATACTCTTGCAGTCATGTTTTTTAACCAAGAATTCCAATTTCGATCATTTTAATTTTTCTTTTTTCTGAAGATTTCAAAAGTAGAACATATATTTTGAAGAAAGTTGTTTTCCTATCTATCCCTTCAGATATATAATAAAGTTTCCTTTCATTGATCCTATATATCCCTTCAGATATATAATAAAGTTTCCGATTTTGTTGAAGGCCTACCAAAATATATAAAGTATATATTATTATATTACTTGAGGGAGATGAGTCTTGTTGCTTATGCAACCACTTAATATTCATCCGATTGTTACTATCGTAACTATAAGATATAGTTATCCGATTTTATTACAACACCTAAGCATAAATGATATCTATGTAATCTATACGATATAAAGGCCAGATCTGGAACAAACCAAAGTGAACTTGTTTGTGATATCTTGAAAAAAGAAAAAGGTTTTCCATGCAACTCAATCCAGTTCGATTTGGTTCCCTATAATATCAACTGCAAGTGTATATAGAAACTGAATACTTCTGTTCTCACACTCTTTTGTTTCGTCGCTGTTTTAATCTTGTTTAGCCGCATTTCTAATGCTTGTTGCACTAATCTTACGCATTCTTTGTCTCCGTTAACATCACAGACTACGCTCGTTTGGCGTTAAGCCCATCCTTGATTATTCCGTCGAAGAGGATATCTCCCAGGAGGAGGCCGAGAAGCGTGAAGTTGAGTAAGTGCATATTTAATTGATTTAACTCACATTAACTATAATTGCAATTCCTTACGTTCTCCCGCAGATCTTCCGTTTCGAGCAGCGGTGATAATGCCAAGGATGCGGGCGCCTTGCCGCAGTATCATGTCGATAAATCCTTTGCCGATCGTCGCTACAAAGTGAGCAGCGCCCGTACCTATTTCTATCTGAATGAGGCAACCTGCGAGCGCAACATGGAGGTATTCATCAAGTGCCTGGAGGCTGTTTCGGGTATGTGTCGCATCCTGTTTTCCTGCCCCCAAAACCAGACTTGTTTTGAATAAGAGAATCTATGCATGAGCTGTGCATTTCTGTTATGTGTGCACCCTTTTCAGTTATTTCACCTTTTTTGTTTTCTCAACTTCTTATGTATTTTATGTTATTTTTTCATTCAATAACTTAATTTACCAAAAACTAACCTCTAAGAATCAGTGTACAAGGATAACAGCAATCACTTTTAGCCTTAGTATACTTTTTGGGGCATAGGAAGCAATATTTATATAATTTTTGAGGTTAGAGTTGAACGTACAAGTTTTAATGTTGATCAATAAATCAAAAGATTTAAGCAATTAAGCATACAAACCGGAATACTTAAGGAGTATATAAAAAACATTGAATTCATTTGCATTGCGGAAATGTGGACGAGGAGAACCTGTAAGGAAATGAATCAGAAACAGGCTACTATATATACTATATGCATAAGAATGGAAGTTGCAAAGTATTGTTGTTATTTCTTTGAATAATTAAGCTACATAACGAGATTGAAGTAAAGTTTTGAACATTTTGTACAAATTTGTATTAATATATAGGTGGTTAAAGATATGTGAAGGAAGGAAGGAAATTAATAGAATTTATTTGAATTTGTATGAATTTACTTTTATATATAGTACACATAATTTGTAGATCTTTTCTTTTTTTGGGACTTGAGTTGTTTAGATCTCTTTTGTAAATGATTATTAACTGTTGAATTTTGTTTGTAAATGCGATAACTTTGTTCACTTGATTATAATTTTGATTAATTTTCTCTCGAATGCATTTCTTTTTCACATTCCATTTTGAAAACCGTTTCGCAAAAACCGATGGCGCCCAAAAATAAAAATTGAAAAAATGAAAAAAAATGAAAAAATATGAAAAAAAATGAAAAAAATCAATAAACGATAACTATCGATAACCACTAACCGCAACTAAAACTAATTTATGGCTTCATCGCAACGCAACTAACCCCAAAAAAATGCAAAATAACGAATACCATATATATATATGCCCCATTGAAACTCACAAAAATCAAAAAAACTCACGAATCTGAATCCTATGCCTTATGTGTGTGTGTGTTGGCCAGCTGACGATGCCAAAGAGCCACGTGCTCGGGCCCAGGGTAAGCCGTTAATAATAAACGTTAACTAGACAACAAACAACAAAAAAAAAACAATACAAAAAACAAAACTCAACTCCAAAGTCAATTCTCAACCAGCTTTGAACCATATTTGGCGAGAAGTTGCTTAGACGTTTGTATTATTTAGTTTTTGTATTATAATTTCCTATTTTTTAATTGTTGCTTTATTTTTGTAACGTTTATGTGTGTATATATGTGCGTGATTGTGTGTGTGTGTGTGTGTAGTAAACGTATTTGATTGCATGCCTATTGAAACATCTAATAAGTTGGCTAAAACGCCTTCTACATTGCCTCGCCTCGCCTCGTATCGAAACGAATCGCTTGCAGTAGCTTTGCCTTGCCACATGCCCACAGATTCCGCATTCATTCACTCACTTACCTCTCAAATGCTTCTCATTTCCGAATCGAACAACAACTGTAAACAGGCGCCACCTTCGGAACCGGCATAACAGCCATTAAACTGACCGCTCTGGGCCGTCCACAGCTGCTTGTAAGTGGATTATATATACATATATATATCTAATTAAAAATTAATTATTACTTATGTAAGTATGTTCTCAAATTCACTAACACAATTTTAACCTCCACCTAATTTTGTGAAATTCCTTAAATTTTACAACAGTTGGCGAAATTGAGAACAACTCAAATATAGTATTTAATAAGATGAATAACATTTAATTGCATTTTGTGCAGCTGCAACTATCTGAGGTCATAATGCGCACACGTAAATATATGGAGGCACTTGTCGGCGGTGAGGGTAATGTGTTGACCCATCACAAGACCATCAAGGATCTCGAGAAGTATTATTCCAGCGTTGGCGACAACAAGGATGTTCAGCAGTTCTTAAAGAATGTTACATCGGACAAGGAGGGGTATGTCTTCAAACATCAAATGTTAAGCTTTCAATTTTGGCTTTTTTCTTAATATCGTAACGAAAGTTTGTTAATTATTTATGAAACTATGTTAAAACAGACCTTTCAATTGATTATAAACCGATAATACGATTTCTATTCATTCCAACAACCTAATGAACCTAAATTATCCTTAAAACACTTTGAAAACGATCTGGCAACGCCACTTACTTGCATGCATGTATTAAGTTGGCTGCGCCTAACTTGATAACATGAAATGAAAGTGATTTCGTGATTAAGTCGATTGTGTTTGCCTATAAAACTTTAAACATTGCTTTCTCTCTCTTTTTTAGCATATTGCATCTGTTTCCCTGGTCGGGTATTGTGGATGAGGATTCACAGCTGAGCGACACATTTCGCGTGCCCGATCCGATAACTGGTCAAATGCGTCGACTGATCTCACAAATAGCGCCCAAAGAGGAAGAGATGTTTAGAAACATGATTCGTCGTCTAAACACAATTGTAAAGGTATGAAGATCTAACTAATTTACATGTCTATGAGAGCTGAGAAGTCAGTTGGGAATAGATCATAATAAGTACACACTTTATACAAATGAGACGTTCATTGAAACACAAAATAATTCTAAACACAAATGTACCTAAAACCATAAAATAATAACTATTTAAAGAAAATCGTTTTAGACGAAAAGATATGTTTATAAATTTAACATAAGACTGCAAAAATATTCGATATAATTGTTAGAAAGAAATTCGGTATAGAGAATGTTAAATATTCGTTATAGAAACTATTAGGCACAAAGGAAATAGGGTTAATTATACACATATGAATGTATTTTTGCAAACAAAACTAACTGAAAATAACAGGCTTTAACTCAACTCATCGAATTGATGCACTCCAATTTTTGTAAACACTATAAATTGTACGATATTTAACGTATATCTTTGTTGAATTCTTACAGACTGCCGCTGAGCTGGATGTGCGCATTATGATTGATGCGGAGCAGACCTATTTCCAGCCAGCGATCTCGCGCATCACGCTGGAGATGATGCGCAAGTATAACAAGAACAAGGCCATTGTATTCAATACCTATCAGTGCTATTTGCGTGAAGCCTTCCGTGAGGTGAGTCACACTCAACTTGCCAGCTTCTTTTAGCTATATGCTAACGCATTTGAATTTTGTAATGCAGGTGGGCACCGATCTGGAGCAGGCCAAGCGACAGAATTTCTACTTTGGCGCCAAACTGGTGCGTGGCGCGTATATGGATCAAGAGCGAGGACGCGCCCAGGCGCTGGGCTATGCCGATCCCGTGAACCCTACCTATGAGGCCACCACAGATATGTACCACAAGACGCTCGCTGAGTGCCTGCGCCGCATCAAGGTAAGACCCCACACATTGCTACACAAATGATGCAAACTAATTGGCTTAACTATGTGCGCACAGGTGCTAAAGGATTGCGGCGATGATGCCAGAAAGATTGGCATTATGGTTGCCTCACATAACGAGGACACGGTGCGCTTTGCCATTGAGAACATGAAATCTATTGGTATCTCGCCAGAGGATAAGGTCATCTGTTTTGGTCAATTGCTTGGCATGTGTGATTACATCACCTTCCCGCTAGGTGAGTCTTTATTCGCGCTGCCCCATCGATTCACAATCTAAACTCTATTCCATTTTCTTTGTGGATACAGGTCAGGCTGGTTACTCGGCTTACAAGTATATACCATACGGTCCCGTTGAGGAGGTGCTACCATATTTGTCACGTCGCGCCCAGGAGAACAAGGGCGTGCTCAAGAAGATTAAAAAGGAGAAACGTTTGCTTCTTAGCGAGATACGCCGACGTCTGTTCCGTGGCCAGATCTTCTACACTCCCAAGGGCAACTACGTGCCCATCTAAGCAGCTACCAGAGTTCACATTTTAGGAGGCAGCCCATCCCTACTTGGCACGGCAACAAGGACACTGACACCTCACACAGGACGGAGAGACGAGACACCTAATACAGACGATTGCCTTGTCTAACGGAGCCGCTTGCAAAAAGCTCTATTTTTTTTTTTTGTTTTGTTATATTCTAAATGTTTTATCTATAGATGCAACTATATAGTACATTATATATAAATTTATTTATATAAAAAGGAAAAACCTCTAAAAAAAACAAACAAAACACGCAAGCGAAATGAAAGAAAGGAGAGGAGAGAAGAGCAAAGCAAAGCAAAGCAAAGCAATCGATACAAATGTGAAGAATGTTAAATGTTATATTCCAAATGTTTTATCGAATGATTCAGCAATCTATATATGTATATTTATCTATATATATACATATATATATTTAAAAGTAGCAACAAGAAAGACAAAAGGAAGATAAATAGCAAAGAGTATCGTTTTATATGCTGGCATACATAAAGATCAGTGCTAGATATATTTATCTTGTTGCAGCAACCAAAATAAACAAGGCAAATGCGTGTATGCTATAAAAAGCAGCAATTATTAAAGCAATTAAAGAGTATCAAAATAACTTATATTAATAAAGTCCGTAACCAAAACAACAACAAAATATTAGTATAAAATTCTCTAGCGACAGTTGCAGGATAAAACAAAAACAAAAATAAAAAACAAAAATAAGATTAAAAGCGATAAACATTTTTAGCAATGTTTAATCATAGGGATATATATATATATACACATTATTATGTATGAGAGCAACATGTTTGTTTATATATATATACACATACATATATCTTTATCTGAATAGTATGTGGCTGCATTTTAGTCTAGTTTTGAATTTTTTTAAATGTTTCTGCTTCTCATTAACAAATTTGTTGCGTGTTAGTTGAATTTTCAAGTTATAAGTTAGTTTTTCCCTCCTTTTTTGCCTGCTTTCATTATCCTCATTGTGTGATCTTATGGTTTCTTTAAGCATTAACTATAGATTAGATCTATCTATATATATAGATACATAGTGAGCGCTTCAGCCTAGTCGCTGCATTTGTTCCTTTCTCACACACACTCTCTCAAGACCAGAACCTCAACAATGATATGTCATAGTTATACATACCATATGGATGTATATTGCCACCCAGGGATACACCTAAACTGAAAGGTTTAATTATTATTATTATTATTATAATTATTATTATTATGCTAAATTATAAACATTTTATTTGTACTTTCTAGAGTTTACAAAACGATAACGATATTACACAATCCCTATATCCTTTACCTATTCGTGTTTTTTGCTTAGTTTGTTGTTTCAGTGTGCCTGTCCGTATATCGATATAATAGCGTGTAAAATTTATACGAAACCGAAACGAATTAGATCGAATGTTCTTTATTCTATACATTCATAATTATGTATTGCATAACGCAAATTTGAGGTTTAACTTTGTATGTGTAATTCAATATATAAAACAATACATTGCATATGTAATAAAAAACAACAAAAAAAAAACAAATATATATATGAAAATCAACAATTTGTATTGAATGAATGTTAACTATTTCAATGACAATAATAAAATGTTAAAAATATTTATTGGTGTTCATTATTATTTCGGGAGAAATGGGTTCCTTTTTAAATTCTAGACAGGCCTTTGATCGTGTGTAGCATCAAGGACTTCCTGTGTACGCTAAAGACCCCTTCCCTGCATCGTGCAACCTAATGTATAGGATCTGAGGAATCTCTATGTGAGATGCGGGGTTGCAGAATCCAAAATTATGAGTATTCATGCTGGGGTCGCTCAGGGCAGCACTGAATACAATTTATATAGCTGAACTTCAGCTGTTCTCGAATCTGATTATCTTCTGCGGGTCATGCTGCCTTTTTGGCAACATTCGTCAATTTTCAGGATGCAACTTGGTTATGGTACATGCACTGGATTAAACAGCGAAATTATTGATTTAAAAATGAAGCAGCTGTATATCAAAATTGGGAAGATCAACTGGCGTCTCAGTAACAAGTCACAGCTCATTCTGCGAAACTGACTGTTGCTCTACAAATCCATCTTAAATCCTGTGTGGACTTACGTGAGATAACTCTCAGGTACGGCAGATACATCAAACGTTGAGTTTCAGAAGCGTTTCCAATCTAAGCTGCCTCGAAGTATTGTGAAAGTTAAGGGAGTTAGAAAGATTCTATTATTTGGAAGATCTCAAGAAGGGTATCACCTTAAATACTCTATCTATAATAATATATATAAAAATATATGATTTCGAAGTAATATATTATACCAATGGTACTATACATGGTTTTAAAAAAAAATTTTTTTAAATAGACTTACACTAGATAAGTTACTCACTCACCGAAGTGCTAAGACACTCTCTTCGATCAAGAGTCAAGAAACTTCAATGACTGTTGAAAGGTTTTTCTTTTTTCTTATTTTTTTGTTTTATTTGCGATCTGTCTTAGGACAATAAACTAATTTTATAATTACAACTTATAATAACAGGATTGGTTGCGCTCCAGTGAGCGAATCCAATATATAGTTATATCTTCCTTAAAATCTGAGGAAGATCTAGAACATGGTATCTTTTTAGATGCCTGGTATCTACGCTATTTACTCCCTGTACCCATAAAATGGGTAAAAAGGGGGTATTGGATTTGTGCAAAAGTATGTAACAGGCAGAAGGAGACATCTCCGACCCTATAAAGTATATATATTCTTCATCAGTATCAAAAGAGATTTCGATTTGGCCATGTCCGTCTGTCTGTCCGTCTGTCCGTCTGTCCGTCTGTCTGTCTGTCTGTCTGTCCGGATGAACGCGTCGATCTCAGCAACTATAAGAGCTAGAGACACCAAATTTGGAATGTAGGTTCCTGTATACCATACGCAGATCAAGTTTGTTTCCAATCTCTGATATCTTACCCCGTTCCCCCGCAAATCGATCAAAACGTTTTACAGCCACAGTTTTAAAGATATAGCTTTAGTATTTGGCATGTACAATACTTTAGTCAGTCTTAATATACTCTGTCCAAATTTCAAGTCGATAGGATAATAAACACGGAAGTTATTCAACGAACAAGATTCAGTACTGGAGCGAGGGGGGAAGAAGAAGCACAGCCAACTTAAAATGCCTTGCGTACGCTGTTGCTCGCGTGTGTGTATGTGTATGCTTTGTGTATGTGTGCGTGCATGTGTAAGAGACGAACATATGATTGGCAGTTTTAGAACTGGGTATAGGGAGTTTCGTAGTCGGGTATACTCGACTAGAGCATTCTTACTTGTTTCTAATAGGTTTATTGCTAAAAAATGTGCATGGCAATTCAGTCTGTTTAAATAATTTTTATTACTTTTCTTTATTTCACCCTTGACTAGTAAGATACTGAGATCTTTATAAATTTCATAATTCCTGACGTACCAAGGAGCATTCACAATGTTTCGGAGTGTGGTGGATTGGTATCTTTGGAGGATTTCGATATTTACTGTTGAAAGATGTCATCAGAGTTTCCTTTGAGTTCAAAGGTAATGTTATTCAATGTGATGATTATACCCATCTGAACTTATGGAGTTTATTAATATAATTTCCAGGAACCATGCTGTTAAGGTGTCCTGTTATAACAACCCGCTGGCAATAGCTGTGGCAGATCCACAGAATTTTGCGTAGAAGGCTTAAACGCGTATTTATTGACTCCCTATCTGGGAGACGCTGATCATTTGAAACTGTAATGGTTACGAGCGGATTAAGTCTTTTATTGAAGATGTTCGCTATTAATTAAAATTAATGTCACAGGAAGATTCGAGTTAACCCGATTCCGATCGCATCTTCGTACACTTACACACACACAATCGACAGCGCAAGCAAGCGCTGCAGCGCTGAATCTTCTTACGTGAATAACTTTCGTGTTGACTATCCGATCAACTTGAAATTTGGACAGTAGATTAGGTGTGACTAAAGTATTATACAAGCCGAATTCCAAAGCTATATCTTTAAAATTGTTAGTATAAAACGTTCTTATCAAATTGCGCGGGAATTCTTGTATACTTCCATCGTTTTATAAAAATAATTTCGTATTTGCAATGGCATTTCCAAATGTTCTTTTTATTACTATTTAACATTGCCCATTTTCCACACAAAATATAGAATATGTTCAGTTGTCCTGGACATATTGGATTTTAATGAACAAACACAGTAAAACATTGGAAAAGCGGCTTCCTCTGCCGCATTCACAGCTCATTTAAAAATTTTTGGTCTTACAGACTACAATTGCTTAAACCTAGAACAACGTTTTTGGCAATCATTTGGCCTTTTTGCGCCTGGGCGCGCCACGTCGCTTGCCATAGTCCACCTCGCTGACCATAAGGGGATCATTGCTCTGGCGCTGGAAAGTCGCCTTGGCGCCCGTGATGCGCGGCTTTTTGGCCGCTTCCGTTGTTGGTTTTGGGAGGGCGATACGTTTGAGAGCGTTGGGCAATATATAATCGGGTACGTTGAAGAGATGCGACTGCACTTTGATGGTGCGCGACGGTTTGTCGTGACGCAGGGCCTGCAAGTCACGTTTATTCTCCTCAAAAAAGCCTTTGAGCTTCTCACAGTTTAGTATCTCGGATTTGATTTCACGTAGGCGCGTATCATGCACCGCCACACGGGTTGCTGCACGCCAGCAATCGTGGGCTCGATAGCGGAACGCCTCTACCTCCTCCATTTTGAACTGATAGACCCTGGAGAAAAGTAAGCAAAGAAGTTATTTAAATTGTTTGGCTTGGGTTAGTTGATGCTGGTTACTTACTTGATGATATCGTCGCATTGCGCCTTTTGGGGCCGCTCCTTGACGCCGGCAAAGGATCGTTTTAGCTGATCAACGGTTTTACTGTTAATTGCCTCCTTGTTGACATCCTCATTAACAGGCAGTTTCGGCATGGTGTCTTGCTTCTGCAGTGTGTCTCTGCCAAAGGAGCTGCGTAACTTTTCCTCAACGGCCTTGTTCATGGGAAGCTCCTTAACGCTGACAAAGGACAGCACCGAACCTTTGTTGGTGCCACGCGCCGTTCGTCCAGCACGGTGTATGTATGAGGTTACATCGAGCGGGAAATCAAAGTTAATCACATTGTTAATTCCCTGAAAATCAATGCCACGCGAGGCACTCGACTCGTGATCACTGTGCTTTGATTTCTTTTGCGATTTACCCGCCGGCTTCTCCAGCAAATGCTCATCCGAGGCAATGATGATGTCGTAGGTTCCCTTGTTAAACTGACTTATCGTGTGTATGCGTATGTTGGCCGGCAGCTCTGAATTGAGCACGCAGGAGCGTATGCCAAACTGTTCAAGAAACAGACGCACCCTATTGAGCAGGATGGAAATATAAAAGAGAGAGAGACAGGGAGTGGTTAATGCAAAGCAGGAGGTTTAAGATTGATTGGTCTGCCCTTGCGATGGCTGCCATCAAAGAGAAGATTAGTCTATGGTCATGCGTGCGCCAACTGTTGCCAGTTGCGCAATCCCAATAAAGTATGGGTTTTTCATCATGTGGACAGTGGACTTGCGCTGGCTTAAGGCCCAGTCAAACTATCTAATATCTATGTACAATATTACTTTGTGTGCATCAAATGACAAATGAGACGAGTTCTTGGAGTTCTTTTCCCATGTTGCTGGTAAATTTCCTGGATTTTTGGTTGCTGGCTAGAAGTGTCATGCAAATATGATATATTTTCCACAGTGCATTGCACCAGAAGTTGTTTAATATTAGATAGTCTGAGTGGGCCTTAAGAATAAAAGGATTTGGAGCAATACTTACTTGTAGCAGCGGTCCACGTTGTTCACAAATATAATGCTCTTGCCTTGGATGAGGGTAAGCTTTAACAAAGCACACAGAATGGCAGGCTTGTCGTTCTCCTCGGCTAGAATGCGTTGATGACTGAGCTGTTCGAGCGGCACCAGATCTGGCTCCTCCAGCTTAAGTGTGACGGCATCGTGCAGGCAGAGGCCTTTCATGCGCACAACATCGTCTGTGATGGTGGCCGAAACAAGAACCGCCTGGTATATGGGCGGCAAGTGTTTTATCAGCTTTTTAAAGTCATTCTCATAGCCAAAGGCAAATATGAGATCCGCCTCGTCCACCACAAGCGTCTCAATGTGCTTTAGATCCACCACGGCAGTGCCTGCGATAACATGGGCCAGTATTTTTGATGGTGTGGCCACAACAATATCTGGGCGCTCGGCGAGCGCATGGCGTTGTGTAGCGGCATCGTTGGAGCTCCCCGCAATGTCTGCCACACGCACAACCTTACCGCACGACTCGGCCAGCTGCTCGATGACATTGCGCGACTGACGACACAGCTCCTTTGTGGGCGCCAGAACCAAGGCGCTCACGCATTGCTCGCTGGCATTGAGCTTGGAGTTGAGGATCTTCTGTATAAGCGGGAGCGCATAGGCAGCCGTTTTGCCGGAGCCAGTGCGCGCGCGTACCACGACATCCTTGCCCTCAAGGAGCAGCGGTATAGCCGTGGACTGAATTAGCGTGGGCTGTTCCCAACCGAGCTGCGCAATTGCCTATAATTTTCGATTGTGTTAGACTTGGTTAACAAAATCTATGTGCTCACTTACCTTGAGAATGCGTTGGTCCAGCTCCAGTTCATGGAACTGCAGCATTTCCTGCGTCTTGCTCATTGTCCACGCTAAATTAATGGAAAAAATGCGTGCTGCAGAAACACGCGAAACGCGCAGAAAGGCTGAGTAACAGTGTTGCAAATGTTCAATTTCTAAGAAACATCGATAACATTACTTGATGTCCAATGAAAAGTAACAACAGGTTACGCCAACATAATTATACACTTTCAACTGCAATCAACGTCATCATTGCCAAAAGTGTCCGTCGCTGTAAACTTAAGTCCGCATTTAGACGATGATTTAATCTCTAGATTTTTTCATTCTTCTTCTTAAAAACTACTGAAAAAATTACTTACATTTAGACGGTGAGTTTTAAATCACGCAATAATATGCAATTCAATATTTAAATTTTTATAAGCACTGATTTTTGCATAGCTGTTTTACTTTTATTGTTTTTGTGATATTTTGAAGCAGTTTTTAAGGCTCAACGAAGATATACTAACTTCAGTAATTCTATTTAATTGAGCTATTGGTTGTGCTGCAATCTTTCACAATGGTCTTCAAATTGATATTTTCTGTATCTTTATTAATTGTTTTGATGTATTATGGAATAATTGTTCAATTTGGGTTCCGAAAATGCGCAAATGTCAAACAAATACATAATAAATAAATAGTGACGTCACGGAAAGAGCTAATTCACACCGAGGTAACGTACTTGCGCAAAGCGCAGTGGCTGCTTTGAAACTATCGGTAACCATCGGCCTGTGTATTCCTTATGGGAAAAAATAATCGGAGCAGTTCCTTTGCCGATAGTTCCCGAATAATTATCGGTCTAAACAGCGCCTGTTTTTCAGCACTGACATCGATTGACCACGTGCGGTCCCGCACTAAGGAATGTCTAGTTGAGACACTGCATTTTTGCTAAATACACTTTTTAGTAATTCGTGCAATTTTTGTGCTGAACAACTCGCAACTCTCTTGAAAAAAGAAGAAAAAACCAAAAAATGAAGTCTCGCGAGAAAAAAAATGTTTGTACAATTCAACAAAAGGTGTATTAAGTTATTGGTAATACATTTTATTTGCTTACAGAAAAAGTTCAAAAAATTTAAATATGAACCTGATGTGGAAGAAGTCGAGGATGGCATAAAGGTTAAGCATATCAAAAAGGATGAGGATGAGGATGATGTAGAAGAGATTTTGAGTATCAAAGGGGACGTCAAATTGGCTAAGCGTATCAAAAAGGATAAGGAATCAGAGCATGGAAACTCTAAAATAAGCAAGGCCATCCGCAAGGAAGTGAAATCGCAGTTTCTGGAGGAGCATGATTGCATTGAAGTCGTTCAGAAACCATTGGAAAGTGGAAGCGGCGAGGATATTGAAGACTTTGATGCTTCAAAGTCTGAAGCCTGGCTGGTGCACTGCCCCAAGACCATTGATATCAAAGCGTTGATCGACAAGCGCGTTAAACTGCCTGGCCGCCGCTATTTGGGTAAGCTTCAGGTGCGCGGCACCGGCTATCCAGCGCCGCAAATGCAGACCATTAGCTATGTGAAACCAAATGGAAAGCACGGCTTGCGCTCTGTGCCCCTTGCCGGCCAGATATTTGTCAGCAATCGTTTAAAAAATAAACCACTCATTGATAATGTGGATGCAGACGAGTTTCCAAAACGCAGCGTGCCGCAGAAGCTCAGGCTGCCAGTGCGTCACCCGTTCTTTGGGCGAGACTTTAAGGCTCGCATCGAGATAGACGCAACTATAAAGGAGAAGTTGCGCAAGGCAGAACAGAAGATTGCCAAGGCTGCCCAGCTGAGCCGCGATAACGATTTCTATAAGATACGCCAAAAGCTGCTTGCCACCACAAAGACGCTGAAGCAAAAGGAGCACGAAGTGCGCCAGTCGGTGCTGACTGGCGTGGCGCCCAAGTTTATGCAGGAGAGCGTGCATCCAAACTACGCAAATCTGTTTAAGGGCGATGTGAAAGAGGAGGAGACACCTACCAAACAGCGTAAGAAGCGCAAAGCCGATGGCCATGTTAAGGTCGATAGCGATGAAGCGGAACGTAAACCAAAAAAGAAGCGAGTGTGTAAGGACGATAGCGATTTAGATTTAACACAGCAGGAGGTGCCCGCTAAGCCGTCCAAGAAGTTCAAGGAGCCTGGCGCAGTTGAATCGCAGTTCACTGACGATATCATCAACATAATGGAGAAAAAATCCAAGAAAAAGAAGAAAGACAAAATTATAGAAGAATCACAATCTACGGACGGTGTCGATATTAGTATAAAAAAAAAGAAAAAGAAGAAGCGTGACGCCTAAGTAGTAATATATATTTATCTATATCTATAAATATAATAGTGATGTAAAAATGTTGAGCCTTTGTATGGGAAAACATTGATGTTTTTCGATGGAAAACATTGATGTTTTTCGATGGAAAACATTGATGTTTTTCGATGGAAAACATTGATGTTTTTCGATGGAAAACATTGATGTTTTTCGATGGAAAACATTGATGTTTTTCGATGGAAAACATTGATGTTTTTCAATGGAAAACATTGATGTTTTTCGATGGAAAACATTGATGTTTTTCAATGGAAAACATTGATGTTTTTCGATGGAAAGCATTGATGTTTTACGATGTTTTCCATACAAAAGATCTACACTTTTACATTGATAAATGTAATGTTGTAGCACATGAATATTTTATAAATATTTAATTTTTATTAAAAGTTTTTAGTTTTTTAATTACGCCAGTCAAACAAACGTAAGCTCTTAGTATATATGTATGTATATGTTTGTTAATAAACAAATAATAGAAACTGAAGTCATTAGGGGTAGTGTCGATTTTGATTTTATTATCATCCATTCTCGCGTTTTAAAACCCCTGTACCCATCAAATGGTTAAAAGGGAATGATAAAGTCCACAGATGGATAAACTCCAACAGAAACAAACAAATTTTAACATTACTGACGATGATTTCTTGGCTATTTTATCTTATTAATTTAATATATGCTTATATATCTCTGTATTTATGGCATCTACAATATACAATATATATATATATTATAAATGGAATTTTACAAAACTATGACATTTCATTGAATTTTTCAACTTTTTGTCAAATCAATATTGAAATTCGATCGGATCATAAACACAAAACTTATTGAAAAAACTATAGTTACAATATTGCAGAGCGGGATGTAACATATGTCGGAACCGGCCGGATCGGACCACTATAACATATAGCTGCTATTGGAATGATCGGCCTACAACTATGTTTTTGTATGAAAAACTTTTTTGCTTATAATCATATCCTCCCCAAACTTTCCCAAACCGAGTCTCTAGAGAGTTTATACAATCTGACCAATTTTGGTCAAAATCGAACCACTATATCGCTATATCAAACTTTTTGTTTATGCTTATCCAAAATAAGTGAGAGTTTTATTATAGTTCAAATAGTTTTCTATAATTTCATCAAAATCGGACCACATGGCTCTCATAGGAGCAATTAGACAAAAATTAAGTTTTGTATAAAAATTAATTGCTGCTAGGGTATACATATGTATGTATATGTATAGCTTCAGCACTCCGAAGATTATCATTTGAAATAGAAAAATTTGAAAAGATTGCCAGTGTTCATTAGAGAAGAGTAGCATGCCTTGAAATAATAATCGATAAGATATGTTGACAATACTGCTTCGATAACAAAACTAACCAAACAAAATTATGTGCAAAATTTTATAGTAGAACATTTATGGGAAATTGAAAACAGAAAGTAAACAAATTCAAAATTAACGTCTGCAGATCTCTAGTTAAGCTATCAAGCTGTGAATTCATATAGGCAGGTGTGTATATACATATATCAGTAATCCGATCGGGTTAAATGTTAAAGTGCGTTTCAGTTGCAGTTATATACAACAGTGACAGCTGGCTCAAGAAGTATCAGAAAGGGAATTCGAATAACCGGAAGGCAACTGCAGGGAATTAAATAAACATGGCATTAAGCGCATATATACGCGAGGGCATCAATGTGGCTATAATAATGGGAGCTGGCGATATGATAGCACAAATGGCCATTGAAAAGAAGTCATTCAAAGATTGGAACGCCAGCCGAACGGCACGTTTTAGTGCACTTGGCCTGGTTGTGGTGGGTCCAGTGATGCGCAAATGGTATATCACATTAGATGGATTGGTGGCTAAGGACCAGACGGCATTGCAGCGGGGAGTTAAGAAGATGCTCATTGATCAGACCTGCTTTGCTCCACCATTTACATTATTTTTATCATATCTCGTACCGTTCGTTAATGGAGAAAAGCACGATAAAATTGTACATCGCATTAAGGATAGCTATTTCTCGATCATGAAAAGAAATTATATGCTCTGGCCGTTGGCACAGCTAATCAACTTTTCGGTGGTGCCAATGCAGTACCAAGTGGTATTTGCTCAAATAATTGCCATCATTTGGAATTGCTACCTGTCCGTGGTGCTCAACGAGCAATGAATCTACGTTGGAGAAACATTTTGAATGTGGACGAGCGCGTTTTGACTGAAAGTAATCTAAGGAAAAAATAAAACATTTTTAAAATTCTCGAATGTATTGTCTTTGGAACATAAAATTCGCATTGAGATTATTTATATCCATAATCACACTGTTGTTATTTAATAGTCTGGTCATGAGGTATTTACATATTTGAAAACATGTGCGATATTTCACCTTTTGCAAGCATTGAAGCAATAAAGAATATCGGATATCGATTAATTACTATTCATGAATGAAAGATGACAGATAGCGCCATTACTTTGCATTAATTTTTGGAAAATGTGTCTTTGCGCTCTCCCACAGAAGGAAAGCACTGAAAATGTGATTTCAGGTGAGGGAGCTTAAGTCAAAGACATATTTACCCTATTATTATGCCTTGTTCGATTTTGGATATTGTATATTTCAGTTAAGTAGTCTAACATAATATTAATTAACTACAACTTGCGCTTCCTTTTAAGCTATTATTATGTAATATTTCACATCGCTTGTCGTTTCGTTGATTTCTGTCGTTTTAGGTTTTGTTTTCGATGCCGGAAATGCACAATATCCAACGCCAGCAATCACTGACGTCACGTTATGCCACCAACGGACCTGCGAAATCTGTTCTTATTTAGATTCATGCGATATGTTAATTTTGATTGCCGGAGTGCGTCAATTTATCGATATATGCGATATCATATGTATTTATCGGTTGCTATTAACAATTTACCTGCTGCGCGCGTCTTTGCAGTTTCTGATAAATTAGTCATTGTAGCAGTCGGTTTTCTGAACAAAAATGGACTACACACGCGAGATTTTGACATTTCAGTTTGGTACATATGCAAATTATGTTGGCGCACACTTCTGGAACCAACAGGTAAGTAGAAAACTGCACATATGCCAGGAAAAGCCGGCGACCAAACGCACTATTGTTTGCTATTAATGTTTTTAACGCTTCTTACAGGAGGCTAACTTTGTGTACGATAGCGAGAGTAGTCCTGTGACCGACGAGCAGCTGCCACATAATGACATCCTCTACAGAGAGGGGGTAGATGATCAGAAACAATTGACATACACGCCACGCCTGCTCTCCGTGGATCTTGTCGGCACATTGTCGCATCTGCCCGTTGTGGGTGAATTGTTTGGCAGTAATATAGAGAAGGCCAAGAAATTTGCCGAGGAAAACAAGCTGTCCAGTTACGGTGAGGTGGACGTAGTTAAGCAACCATCAGCTGGATTATCTGAATATCAGCAGGATTTGCTGAAAGACGCAGTGAACTTGGACAAGGACTACCATTTGTCTGAAAGCTGCACCAGCTGGGCGGACTATCTCTACGCACGCTATCATCCACGCTCAATCAATGTTCTGCAGGATTATGTCCGAGAGCCGGATGTACAAGCGCTGGGCACACATTCCGCTGGCGCTGAACTATGGGAGTCGTCAGCCTTTAACGAGGACTTTTGTAATCGCATTCGCCGCTATGCGGAGGAGTGCGAAAGCTTGCAGGGCATACAGCTAATCTTTGACATTGATGATGGCTTCAGTGGACTGGCCAGCAAATGCCTGGATCATTTTAATGATGAATACAGTCGCGCCAGCTTTGTTGTGCCCCTGCACTATCCGCGCAACATCACCTATGCCCAAGCAGGTGAGCAATAGTCACTTTAAACTGTTGGCCTTTATTCATTCTGTATCAAACCCTTGTCAGACACACGCACCGCGCATGGAATTCGTGTGGTAAACACCGTGCTCAGCTACTCCAATCTGATCGAACAGGCAAGTATGTTCACGCCGCTGTCCACGCTGGAGACCATTTGGCGCAACAGCACGCTGCAGTCGCGTAGTCTGCCAGGCCTGCAGTGGCAATCTGACAATCTGTATCAGACCTCAGCCGTGCTGGCTGGCTATTTGGACACCGTTACGCTGAGCTACCGTCTGCGCCAGAGCCCAGATACGCTCTTGCGCTTCTGTGACCGCGTCTGTCCCGCTGGTCGCAAGCTGACTGCAGCTGCCTTCGCTTTGCCTTTGGGCATGGAACAGGAGCAGGATTTCATTGACTATTTGGATAAAAGTGGCAGTGACTCGCTGCTGGGACAACTCACGCCTGGCTGTGAACCAGGTAGCTCGCATCTAGTTCAATCGGTTGTGGCCCGCGGCATACCCCATGCTCGGCTAAAACGTCCATTGGAGCAGGCCGGATCGCAGGTGCATATGGCCGCCTACGGCTGTAACAGCGTCTCCCAGATGTTGCAATTGTATTACCAGTGTGCTTATCATGGCAGCATGACGCATGCCGCCTCCACGTTGCTGCCACTGAAGACACAGCTGCCCTTCCCCTATGATATCTTCG
Organism: Hirtodrosophila histrioides; assembly: GCA_037075165.1. Taxonomy (NCBI): domain Eukaryota; kingdom Metazoa; phylum Arthropoda; class Insecta; order Diptera; family Drosophilidae; genus Hirtodrosophila; species Hirtodrosophila histrioides. Next base: position 510,913 of record JBAMCL010000270.1, read on the forward strand.
ATGGCAGCATCGCCAGCGATGGCTTTAAGCTACGCGGTGGAGCGCAGCGTGAGAAGGATAGTCGTGTTGTCAGCGCTCCTGCGTTGGCTGCACTCCAAAACTCCAGCAAACTGGGTAATCATCTTGATGCGCTGCATTCCCAAACGCATCGCGTCCAGTTGGCCAAAATGCAAAACTACTCGCAGGCAGGTATCGAGCGGGATGAGTACGATTCGGCACTCGACAAGCTGCTCGAGTTTCGTGATACGTATGAAGACTCACAGTATCTCTAGTTTGGCTTGTAGCGTACTCGTTATCATTGTAATAGGCGTCATATATACACACATCAAAACACGCACTGATATGAAGTATGCATTCCTGGGATACTCAAATGAAGCGCTATAAATATAATAATAATCCCAAGTCCATACTGCTAAATTACTTTAATATTTATCAATTTCGATAAGATTCTTCTTTTCGTGAACATCTTTCCTCATGCTTATGTTAGTTTTCTTGTAAAAGCGGAGATTCACTTTAACATCTATTAAATTAACCTATGAGATCAGTGAGTAATTATACTACTCAATGGATTTAAGAATACGAGCATGTAATCGCTCTAAGCCTTCTAATTGTGATTAATACTGTGAAAACTTACAGTTTGTTAAGAGATCAATTCTAATCGCCAAAAATAAAATGTTCTAGAATCTTAATGCTAGACAAACGAATATATTTTACACTTGTTTCATTTCATTAATCTATATACAATAGAATGTAGTTTTATTTTTGCTGGCGTTGTCAATTCTTCAGTTCAACTTTTTCGATTATAAAGGCAGAAGTTTTTGAATAGGTTAGTCAGCAACATTTCGAGCTAATACTTAGCACGCCTGAAAAAGTATATCCTTTGGCTTCAAATGAGGGCTTTTAGCTTCTTCACTGCTGTTGAAAGGTAAGTTAATCCTGAATCTATCAGTTGTCATATATTTTTACTCCCTGTTCCCATAAAATGGGTAAAAAGGGGGTATTGGATTTGTGCAAAAGTATGTAACAGGCAGAAGGAGACATCTTCGACCCTATAAAGTATATGTATATATTCTTGATCAGTATCAAAAGAGAATTTGTTTTGACCAAGTCCGTCTGTATGAACGCAAGGAACTCAAGCAACTATAAGAGCTAGAGATACCAAATTGAATGTAGGTTCGTGTATAGCGGGCGCAGGTCAAGTTTATTTTGGATCCGAGATATCCCCCCATTCCCCCGCTATTCAATAAAAACGTGTGTGTGTGGATGTGTAAGTTAACGAAGATGCGATCGGAAATATTTGGTACCTGGGTACAGGTAGTTTTGTAGTTGGGTATGCTCAACTATAGCATTCTTACTTGTTGTTTTTGGACAACAAAGGATCGCGTTTCTCCTTGTCGCTTTATGTGATTGACTGTGAACTCAGTCTGTACATACGGCAAAAACTATTAAAATACAATAGAATCTATAGATTACAATAAATAACAAGTCTTTACGGAATGTTATCCCTTAAAATGACAACATATAATTAGTAAGACAAGCCTCATATGACCTAGGGAATTAAATAAACTTATTTTTAATACCAAATGCT